>OY365806.1:14340762-14360762 GCA_959347315.1 Bimastos eiseni | reverse complement strand
GTCACCACGGACTATAGTTTGTAGGCTATCGAAGGCACACCCTGTCCACCCACCATCATACCATATATGATATCATATGGCATTCAATACAGAGTGCAAATGTCCCAAGCACTAAGAGGCCAACTGATCTTTTGCCGACCATTAGCCAGTTGGTGATGCACTTAATCCTAGGTCTTCTGGTTAATATATGACTTGGAATGTTACAGTTACCCACACTTTTTCAGCTTCGTACTTGTCACAGACAGCGACTTCAATAGGCTCCACAGCTGAACATGCCGCTGCCAAATCTGTCAAATCAGCAAGCCATACGTTTGCTCCCGTTGTTTTTGAACTCCCTGTAAATGCTGACGGCGGAGAAATTAGACATCGTGTTCCATTTGACTATGGAGATCAACGCGACACTGATCTCCCATTCCAACGTCTTTCCATCTGTGCCCAGCGTCACATTGTCATTGCATTCAGAGACACATTTCTGGAGGTTAGTGAAAGCTGGGACGTGGTCTTATTTCTGGGTGAACCTTTTACTTCTGACACTGTGTTTCGGTTCTGAGCGATTATACATGTATCTACTGTGGGTAAAAATATAACAAAATATTCTAATATATAACATAATTAATGATACAGATGTTTTTACCGTGCTTGCAAATTTTGGCTGTACATGTGATATGTTCTGCGTTTGCAGACGTTTGATTAAAGGCGGGCTACAATGTGATGCGACATGAACCAGTAGTATTAACCTACCGCTATGAAAAGAGAGCAAAAGAAAGGATGAGGGAGGGAGACAGACACACACGCACACGGAGAGGGAGAGAATGAGCGAGAGATAGTTTGTGTGTGTTTGAGAGAGAGACAGACAGACAGACAAAACAGACAAACGGACAGAGAGAGTGAGAGAGAGTGAGTGAGAGAAACAGACAGACAGAGAGAGAGAGAGAGGAGTAACCAAGATCACGTGAACTATACAAAGAACGAGAACGAACCAGATGAAAGAACAAAAGAGACAGGTAAACAGACGGACAGCAGAGACACAGGCAGACAGACAGAAGCATAGACAAACTAACAGATAGTGGGACAGGACCAAAGACTATAACAGCAATAGACCGAACCAAAAAGGTTAGCCAAGCGATGTGAACATCTTTCAGCAGAAATCGTGTTAAAAAAGAACGACTTCCGCCTGGACCGAACGAGATCGAACGAGACCGAACGAGGCCGAGTTGTCCTGTGGCGCATTGAAGGATGTCCGCTTCACATGGACTTTGAAGCATGCAGCCATAGGACCGTCTCAACGCATTGGCTTAGAGATAAATCACACGCTTCAGCTGCCCTGGCTTCCTGTCGCACGCAATCTACTGCTGAAAATTGTGACCATGCACAGCTATTACTTCTGTGCATAAGTTAAAGTAGTAAAAAATATCTATAGATATACAACTCTAACGACAGATATACTCCGACAGGCATAGGCATCATCAGTAGAATAAATGTATGTACTTAGGCGCATAATATAGCGCCTTTTTAGTACATCACAAGAGTGACCAGCGCACACTGTTACACAGTCGTTTGTTCTTTAAATATTAACAGCATAGTACTGCTTCGGTTTTAGCATCATTGCACAGGGCGTATACATCAGTCGTCAGGCGCTCGATGTAGGAGGATGCTGGCGGAGCTTTCACTGTCTTCCGCAGCAGCAGCAGGACCACTGGCTGCTCTGCTTTTACTCTTCATCATTTGTCTTTTCGGTCGGCTGCTGCTAACTGACGTCGCCGTGTTCCGGAGTTAAGACGTATGCCACTCTTCCGTCCGCAGTGTATAGATTCATCGCTCTCTCTCTCTCTAAATACTTCACGATGATCGACTCGTTTTCGACTGCATGCTGAACTGCGCCAGCGCTTTGAATGGGGCGCTTTTGAAGTTACTCCAATTTCTTCGTATACGGTGTGATTCCGAAGACGTGTGCGGATAGATATATAAATATATATATTACATTCCAACAGGCATATATATATATATATAATTTATATATATATGTATGTGCGTATCATGCAGCGTGCAGTCGAGAGCGAATCGAGCATTGTGAAGTATCGAAAGAGAGATGAATATAAATATGACCTTTTTAATAAGGAAATATGAGAGAGATAATACATAATGTAAGGATAATGCACATATATATTTATATCTATAGTGTGAGTACATTTAACTACACCACTGCTTGCACTCTGCCATTGCCAGTCCCAAGCCTGGATAAAGGAGGAGGGTGACGCTAATAGTCTATGTTATCACGGAGTGTCGTTAAACTGCAACTACCTACTACATATAGTGTAATATACTTGCATATATAGGCTGTATATTTGTGTATATGTAAATACGTGTGTACATGTACGGTGATATACTGAGCCCAGATGTGACCGCAAGCAGCGATCGAGAGACAGGGCAACTGATGCAGAAGCCAGCAGACTGCGTGTATACCCTCTTTGATTGAACTCTGACCTGTACGATCGTAAACGAAATGAAGAAGAAGAAGCCGGATGCCTTCTCTCCGACTGTGATGCCCGAGATGGACCATGAACATCATAGGCAGGATTAGCCATGCACTCGGGGTCGATACAAACTAGACATGTGGGCTGCTATTCCTTTGAGGGGGGCTGCTGTAACACTGCGTCTGGGTGATAGGACGCAATAAACGCTATCGACATGATGCTATAATCAAAGTATAGTATGATGGGTCAAGATGGCCTAAAAACATGCCCTGCATAAATCGTTAGCTAAATATACGCAGCAAACAATGCTTAGATTACACGTTTACACTTTTACGCTGAATAAACTCTCTATTCAAAATGGCCTTTTTTGTAAAATGCAACAAATGAGTTTATAAAGATCATTGCACACAGGATCCCAGCAAAGATCCAGCAGCTCATCCCCATCATGCATGCTCTGTGTTTCTGTAACAAACAGGGTTAACCTGCAATATGCCCACGTAAGCTTCCTGTGACCAATCTCTTATCATAGCATCAACTTAGACAAGATAAAAAACTATAAAAATTGCCAAGAGCCCATGTTCTGCCTGTCTGACTGACCTATATAAATAAGTGATGTGCTTAGCCCCCACCGAACATCAGTCCTCTGGGTCACTGCCTAATAAACTGAACCCATGCATGCAGCTAACACTGATTAATATTTTTATATATAAATTATTTCCGGATGTTCCCTATCTAATTGAGACCCTCGTGCTATCAGCTGTGCGCTTTATGCGCTCGGTTCCTGCGTCAGAGTATAAACTGCATGGGATTGGGTATCTAAAAGCTATGACACCGCAGCAGAAAATACACGATTTATCGACTGCAGACTGATTGCCTTTGTGGCCGCGTGTTCATCAAGCATATTCACCGCGACTGTGTCGCCCGTTATAATGCTGCTCCGTATACGAATAGGGCAACTGGTATTTGCTCCAATGAAAAGGTTAAAACGCAGACCCAAATGCCGCCAAACGAAGCCGGAATTGTCAGCCGAACCGCAATTTACTATGTTCACATTTGTGTTGTTTCTATTGATATACATAATTACCTATGCAGGCATATATATATATATCTAGATATATCTATATATATATATTAGACGTGTAAAATATAGATCCTGTAGCGCATTTCATGTGAGCGTAAGTAAGTATACTTGCATATGAATTGAATGCAAACGGTCATTGGCAATTATTACGGCAGTATATGATGTTGATATTGCAATTTCTTCCACTGTCTGATAGTTTATGCATCGCTGATCAACAGTGCCATATCGTTGCTTATTGTCAATGCAATTGCCAACCATGTTTTGCAAGGACTTGGCAATCGCTCTTCCCGCAGGTTTTACAGTCGAACCGAGCCCGGCTGGGACGAGAACTCTCGCACACAGACACGCAGACTCCAACACGGACATATGGACACAAACAAACACAACCACGTCAGACGATACACGCACAGCGTACACACCGTCAAAGCGGAACATTCTTATCGCGGGCGACTTACGACGTAGGTTAGAACTACTCGTTCATCTGTCTATGTTTCTGAGCAACAGTCTCTCTTGGGGTGGGGTGGGGTGGTAGGCCTCGGCGTAATTTCGAGTCTACCGGTTCTTCGGTTTACCCCCAATCCATCAGATTTCGCGAGCATTCAAGCGTACAAGGCACCGTTCGTATGTCTCCGACCGACGCGTGGGACCTATGTTGAAGACCGCAGTTGAAGAGCGGATCCCCGCCCTTACGAAGAGCAGCGAGGCACGGACAGATCCCGAGACACGCTGGCGACAGTGGCGCCATCGACCGCAAAATACGACCTTAAGCCTCCTACATGTCGCTGGATTAACTCAACTTCAGTGGAATAATTGCGTAGGAGTTAGACTTATGGACAGGTGCGTTTAGACGCAGATGCGTTGGAACTAAATCGCCTGTGGTATACGCGGAGACTAACATGTGACTGTGGCGGAAGGACCTGACTGACTGTTGGGTGACTCATAAGTCACGTGAATTATGCAATTATGTAATACAATCTACCGAAGAGAAAAGATCACGACTATTGTGATGAAGGGAAAAGCCAATGGTAGTTTATCGTTCCAGCATATTTTTCTTTATTCAATAATATATAAATTGATTAGATGTCGGCCTAGACCTATAGATAGGGCCTACTTCATTAGATTTTGGGCTCACCTAACACGGCCAATATTGCAAATACAAATGCGTAATGTATTTATAGCTCAATATGCAAATACAGCTGTTGCTTAATTATTAAACGCAATTCTGATCTGTGTCGCTGCAATTACTATAAAATGCAATTCTCACCTGAAAAAAAACAATGCCAGCTAATAAAATGGCGACTCATCAAATGCTACAAACTTTTAAAGTATTAAATGTATATATGAGGCCATCCTGTAAACAATTATTAAATATATTAATGATATAAACGAAGAGAAATTTAACGGAATGTGTCCCAAAATGTCAACATTTCTATTTCTTTTTTCACACTGCATCATCCGTCAGCAAGAATTTCAGTTTCCAATATTTTTCAACCGCCTGAACGGACTGACAGTCGGACAAATGGACTGACGGTCAGAAGAACAGATGGACAGACAATAATTTCGCCTCTGAAGACGGGCAAATAAACTGGTATTCTGTATAGGAGAATATTTTTTTATATTTTATGTGTGACTGTCGATTCAATTATATTTTTTAATGCAAATGTCATGTGACAGCTCTCGCCTAAAAGGCAAATAATGACAAAATGAGCTACATGTATATTCCTATGTTGCTTTGTTAACAAAATCATCCAAAAGACGGGAGATAATCTATAATAAAGAATGCGAAGTATATAACAGTGTTATTAAATGTGCTGCATGTTGGCCAAAAAGCTCTTGATTTTGGAATGAAATGCAAAATTGTGGTTTCCTCAGCACCATTAGCTGCAATTCAACTGCAAAAATATCAATATAGAGCCCTTTTTATTTTCACTCATTTAGCAAGATCTAATCCTCATCCCGAAGAACCGAGGTAATTTATTTTCTAATCAAGGACATAAATTTTGTTCAAAATTGTTTTGAAATTCTGACACGTGGATTATCTGCGTAATTATACGCTTGAAGGAGGAAAGCGATTGAGTAGCGTACGAGTTAAATGAGGAAATGGTTTAGATCTGTCAGTCTGTTCGGTTTGCAATGTAGGATAATAGTTCCCGTGTATCAGCTTAAGGAAGAAGATGCCCAACGCTGCTTCAGATCTCCATGCTGCAGATGTGGGCATTCATTGAAAAGGTTGATGATGAAGTTGGTGAGTACTTAAAGGATTATTGTGCAAGATGAAAATAAGATGACTATATTTTAAAAAATATGCGAATATCCCTGGAAAACTCAGGTGCGATAAAGTAACTCTCGCCTTTTCCAGATTTAGATTAACAGTATTTATGACTATCTACTTCGCAGTGAATAAACACAATCAGTGAAGTATAGGCCTGCTGTTGACTGGGATGCAGTTGAATTATATGGAGTAGGCCTACAATTGATGTTTGTTATGCGGACGAACAGAGACGAATGAATTAGTAAAAGTTTTCACTGCACTTATGTTGCTGTTATGCTTAACATTAATGAATTCTCTCAGCTTCCGCCTTTGGCTTCTATAAGAGTAACCATGTTTGTGTTCATGCAGTCATTCATTCATTCATTCCGAACGGAGATTTATATAACCTCTCTTCATAAAGGTTACTATACCCAGAGGCGCTTTTGACCCAACTTCGGGTAAAAGTTTGCAATAAAACGCGTCTGATAGCGAACCCTGGACATCGGGTCTGTGCCAAAGAAAGCTCACCCCATACAACAAGGCTAACAACAGAAAAAAACGATGCATCAATTCACTGGTCTGAGGAGTTCACCAGTTTGAGGAATTCATTGGTTTGAGGAATTCACTGGTTTGAGGAATTCAACGGTTTAAAGAATTCACTGGTTTGAGGAATTCACTGGTTTGAGGAATTCACTGGTTTAAAGAATTCACTGGTTTAAAGAATTCACTGGTTTAAGAAATTCACTGGTTTGAGGAATTCACCGGTCTCAGGAATAAATTGGTTTCATAAATTCCCTGGATTTAGTTATTCGCAAATCGATTTAGAGTTAAAAGTGTGTGTTATAACATGGTTCCGCTCTCCAGGTCAACCAATTCGCATTGCACATTTAAACAATTGAACATTGTACTAATCTTGCTGAGTCATTATAATCGACATCATAAAATAAACAATGAAATATTATTTTCATGAATGCACTTGTTTACTTAAATGTCGACTGTATTATTATGTGGTGTAGATTTCCACGAAGAGTTCTGCCAGTGGGAGACATTCAATGTATCCTGTCCTCAGGATCAGTTCATCCTCATCACTTCAGCTCGATACGGTCGAATGAAGGTGGGACGCTGTATCCCAGTCGACTATTACACTGGATGCTCAGTGGACGTTCAGCTGCAGCTCGAAGGACGGTGTTCCGGTCGAAGGCAGTGTACCGTGGCGATCTCTGACTCGCAGATATTTCGAGTTCAACCGTGCAGAAAAGATCTTGTTCCGTACTTGGACGCTGCTTACAGATGTGTCAAAGGTAAAGGTACAGTCATTCCACGATAATGTCAAAGGTACATTTAGTCAAAGGTACATTTAGTCAATCCATGATAAAGTCAAAGGTACATTTAGTCAATCCATGATAAAGTCAAAGGTACATTTAGTCAATCCATGATAAAGTCAAAGGTACATTTAGTCAATCCATGATAAAGTCAAAGGTACATGTAGTCAATTCATGATAAAGTCAAAGGTGCATTTAATCTATAATATTACATACATACAGACATACATGTATGCATGCATACATACCTATGCACAACGCACGTATGTACGTACGGGCAGATATACATACATACATACTTTTCTCACCAATCGTTATACTCCAATCGTCTCTGATAGCGTATCTTCATCTTTCTCTCGTCTCCAATAGTATACCTTTCTCTCAGGGTCTCTCGCGCTTGGAATGCTTCTGAAAGGCTGCTGATGAGTGAAGCGCTCTATAGATCACCAAATGTATTACAACCTATACATAAATACGTACTCAGGCCTTTATGTAGGCTCTCATTGTCACACTGCTTGCTGATCGCCTGAATTTAGCGGGATCAGTGGTGGGTGTTGGTGTAATACCAATAAATTCAGTATGTAATACTGAACGGCGCTACAAAAGTTATCTGATTAAATCACATTCTTAGTCGGAATTAGCGTCAAGATGAAGTCAAACTTGTCGATGATTGTCATTCGAGTTATTGATCAATGGTTTAGAGATGGTGCCGCATGAGATACGAACGCGAGCTCTGCGAAAGTCAACGAGGGCCAAAGTTGCGATCATTAAAAGCTGTTGGGAAGATTATGTAGACTAATGAAACGCTTGTTTCGTTTCTAATCGCTTCATCAAAGTAGGCAGGAACACCGAGTGTGACTCTCCTAGGGGCTCTTAGTACCGTCAGCAGGCAATTCAGTCGTCACGCCGCTGACAACCGTACGTGTAATATTGACTCCCAGTTAACGCATAGTTTGGGTTAAAAAGGGATTCTGACGGATTGTTTTGTTCGGCTCCATCCGATTCGATGCGGGCGTCGGTCGTCAATCGCAGGGGTTCGATACGGTCGCCCAATTACGCTTTGTCCGCTGATCAGTGAACGCTTTGAATGGCGCCATATAATACGACTCTCTGCTCGTCATCAGCCACCAGACGTCGGACATAGTCATCTCTTCCAGGCGGCGTTGTGCTTTTACCGGAATCTGATGAATGGACGGACGATAGCAGTAGAGGAGGGAACAATGCCGGTCGGTCATTCATATCTGCCGTAAAGTTGCTGATAATAAATAGAGCGCAAAGCACTTCATGAATAATGCAGTGGCTTTTTTGCGAGTCCTTTGATGGGATTCCTCGGTCTGGAGTAAATGCCTGGCGCAGACCTTTGTGGTGCATCAAAACACTTCATCAGCAACGCTAACGTTGCGCTTAATAAAAATTGCAGACTGGCCGACGACAATATGTTCATGGCAATTAAAATAGATTAAGGCCTGAGGTCCATTTAACGGGCATCTGTATCAGGCTGATGTTTTTGTTTGTACTCTAATATTGAATTATCGATACAATGATAACGAATAATTGTCCGAAGAGTATGTTATGAGTGCCAAGTTAGAGTAGGCTGTTGCAGTGACCATTAAATGGTCACTATACATTTTATGAAAACAGAAGATTAAATAAAGCCTAACTAAATCTGTTTAGGATGTGCTATCAACCTTATAAATTGACATATAAAATGTCGTCATTACTACTATTATTACTGTTGTTGTTGTTAGTGGTGTCGTTGTCGTTATTATTCTTATTATTTTATCATCATTATTGCTATTATGAATATTATTATTACTATTACTGTTACTATTATTATCATTATTAATATTATTAACCTATAGATGGTACGGGAATGGACCTCTGTTCCTACACTCTGCGCCTTCAGTGTGCTTTTCGTTTTTCTACGGTCCCTCCTAGTTAGCCTTTGAGCTGAGTTGTAAGACCAGTGGAAGGTACAAACAGTCGCTAAATAATGTTCAATTACATTACATCGCATAATCTCAAATCATGTTACGAAAGGTATGAAGGACAGCAATTGAAGCCATGATCAGGTAAATATCTAGGTCAATACCCGTATCAATATGTAGATCAATATCTGGGTAATTATCTGGGTCAATATCTTTACGGATTGATCGTCTGAAAATAGACTCGTTTATTATCTGGTTCTGGTGCGTCATCTGGTGCTTTGTGCAGTAGACACCGTCATCATGACTTTACCGCTTATAACAATTACACTTAAATTCAAGCCATCTTTTAGTTGAATTTAATGTAATTACAAATAAAAACACAGATAACAATCGATTAGTTATGGACTGTTGAGACGAACTTTGATTCGGTTTGCCTATAATTATATACTGTGTCCGCCTCACTGAATCCTGATCGATCAACGTGAAACACAAGTGGAAGTGTCAAAGGCAATACGACGAATACAACGCTGTCATTTTTTTATTTACGAAAGAAACGCCAATGCACAGATGATGTTCTGAATTGTGTTCACGCGATTCATTCACCCGCAGTTGATTAGATTATAGTTTTATATATATATATATATATAGCGTCTGATCTAAGATATACTCTCACAGCAGCTTAGATCTACTCTGAACGAATAACATTACAATACGAATGTGTTGCCCTCCATTGACAGCAGTGGATGTTGAGGGAATTTTAAAACGTGACGTTTTCAGACAAGGGCTACGTGGTCTTGGGACGTGGATTATTTATTATTCAACAGTTTAACGACATCTTTTAGCGTCACAGGCTGTTGACGTCTTCAGAATATGTTGCATTTTAGTTCGATTTCGTATATAGTTTTAATCCATTATCTTTATGTTGTCTTTCTTTCTTTAGTCTTTTTGTTATCTTTCTTCCTTTTGTGTTGTTCCATTTCTGCGTGACTGGTTGCTGAGACAGCAATATTCGACTTATGGTTGTTGTAGATGTTTCATAACATACAAATGATTATTACATTTTTTTCCTACATATATAAACATATTGTATAAACATATTGTATAAATGTATATATATACATACAATGTACACACATACATATGTAAAAAAAAATTTCATGTGGCTATATAGCTTCTATTTTTTTCATGAAATAAAGCAGAATCTTGCAGCTATCATACGAGATTAGAGAGAGGGTCAGGGAAACTACCATGTTCAGCCGAGTTAGCCTAGAAAGAGAGAGAGAGAGAGAGAGAGAGAGAGAGAGACAGAGAGAGAGAGAGACAGAGACAGAGACAGAGACAGTGACAGAGACAGAGACAGAGACAGAGACAGAGACAGGGAGAGACAGAGAAAGAGACAGAATGAGATAGACAGACAGCCAGAGAAAGAGAGAACGAGGGAGACAGAGGGAGAGAGACAGAGAGAACGAGAGAGAACTAGGGAGACAGAGAGACAGAGAGAGACAGAGAGACAGAGAAAAAAAGAGATAGACAGACAGACAGAGAAAGAGAGAACGAGGGAGACAGTAAGAGAGAGAGACAGAGACAGAGAGAACGAGAGAGAACTAGGGAGACAAAGAGAGAGAGATAGATAGAGAGAGAGAGAGAGAGAGGGGGAGAGAGAGAGAGAGAAGGAGCGAGAGACATATAGTGAGAGACAGACAGAGAGCGATAGATCAGTGTGAGTCAGATCGAATGACTTGATCTAGAAACAGTGACGTGAACTGAATATCTTCAGCCAATTACCTATAACCTATGACCTGTATGTCCTCTGACCTGACTGTGCAACGACTACTGATTGCTCTCCATTTCTTCAGTTTCCGGTGCTGACGAAGCGATTGCATCGTCGACCTGCGATGGCGTAATTCCGGTGAGAAACACATCCGGGTACCTGGCCAGTCACGTGACGCTCAACACGGGCTTCGGATCGGAGCGCTGCCCGTGGCTGCTCGAAGCGCGACCGGGTCAACACATCGCCGTTACCCTGAAAGACTTCTCTCAGCGAACGGACAAGACTGACATTGGGTCTGCTGGGGCCCAGTCGTGGGTCCACTCGGCCCCAGACATAGACTGTCTGAGGGTGGCGGAAGTGCGCGAAAGCCTCTTCTCCTCTGGAGCCCATTACCTTCAACTGTGTCCCGGAAATAACCGAAGGTCTACGACCTACACTTCCGCCGGAAACAGCCTTCAGCTCAATTTCGTCGTCAGCGAAGTCGCAAATAACCGCTTCTTCATCCAGTACGAAGGTGAGCCTTTAAGCATGTTGTCGTTCTTAGAATATAAGTAATTAATCCATTTGAAGAAATTGCCTGCTGTGCAGTGAGCATAGATAGACTGGATAGATTGGTTGCTAATGTTTTCACTAGAACTGATAATTGTGACGATATTAAGCGCATGCGTCCAACTGTCTTCTTATCATGATTGTTGATGCATCTTATCTAAATAAATAGAGCAAAGCACAAACATTCCGGACCCCTCGGCAGAGCAGCCACGACCTCTACACTCTAATTTTAAGGCGACTTTTCTGGATTTACCCGCAGCAAAATCGTTTATAGCATCGTCGTAAATAAATTACAGGCTCGGCCAGGGTCCCTAAAATCGCCGGTACCCTGGGCATTTGCCCCCTCTCGGCGAGCCTGGTTATGCGTGCCCGTTGATTATTTGCTCTCTTGTCGTAATCTGTTTCACAGTTACATCGGCAAATGCAGAGGCGAAATGGAATTGCATTGTTGGCCTCTCTCTGCGCCCTGGTCAATATACCTAGTTATCGAGGTCGTCTTATTGTCGAAGGAATCATCTGATTGTATTTAAAGGGTCATATGAATGTACGATTTACATTGCATCTAACGACTTTAGTTGATTACATATATTGAGGTCACCTGATTGTATTTGACAAGGTAATTTCATTGCTTTCAACGACGTTATCTGATTGCGTCTTTCTGGTCATACTTAAAACTGTAATAACTTGTTCTCGGTGAGAGCTTAATTCGGTTCCTGATCCTTGATTTCGGACCCTTCTCTCCCCGCATCTGTGCTTTATGTCCGGTCCTTTTGTCATTTCGTTCCGGAATTCAAACTTCCTTTGTGTGAGATACACCCACCTTGATATATCCCCGCACACGAGTTGTCACCTCAAACACGATCTAAGTACAAATAAATTTATAATTATAGCATGTATACAGCTGAGTCCTTATAGGCATATCAGTAAACCAGTCGTCTAAACAGTTAGACTGATCTAAGTATACCGCCCTATCATCTATTACGCCTGTGAATAAGCTGGTTCCCGCGACTTCACCTTTGTGTGCGCTGTAGACATTTTGAAATTACGATTACGATCACAGAGTTTGTTTTCGCCAGAGTTCCAACACAATCTACATAAACGTGCATAAAATTAAAATATCAACGCTACTTTACAAAGTAAGAAAGTAAGTAAATGTTAGCAGTGCATACGATATCTAATAAAATAGAGTATCCAATAGGATCAAGGGCAACCAACTTACGTCCTAATTAGTTGATCGATCTTCAGAGTTCTTCTGGTTGCATGGTTTTGGTGCACAAACGGTTTTTATCAAATACTTACATTCAACATTCGCTAAAGCCTTAGTCTTATTTCTCCGTTTAAATAACTGAGCGACAATACAACTGATTCCAGGACCCTCGTTATCTCTACAGTTCAGAAGAGCTCAGAATTGCCTAGCTACGAAGCTGCATTATGCAATCGATAAGTGTGAGATCAACTCACTTGGAGCCTAAGGGTGTAAAACTTGTTCTGATCATCGACTAATTGACTTCGAGGCTGAACTGATAGCAGAGGGGTTGTCGACTCTTTCATCTGACTTGTAAAGACTTTGCTTTTTCGCTTCTGATCTTACTCCCTTAGTTCTATTCCGAACAGAAGGTAGTTTATATGTCTGGCCATTACTGTGCCACGGATAGCGGTAATTCTAGGCAACTCTATCCTCTGGTCCACTCTCTCTCTCTTTTTATATGTTCTATCTATCTATCTATCTATCTATCTATCTATCTATCTATCTATCTATCTATCTATCTATCTATCTATCTATCTATCTATCTATCCGTCTATCTGCCTCTCTGTCTGTCTGTATGCCTGTTTGTCTGTCTGTCTGTCTGTCTGATTGCCTGTCTGTCCATCTGTCGTCTACTATCCATCCACCCGCCCATTCATCCATCCATTCATCCATCCATCTATAACCTACTTACTTACCTATCAATCATATCTATATCTAGCTACGTCCATCCATCCATCCATCTCTTTCTCGCTCTTACTCGCTCTATGTATCTGTCTCTCTGTCTCTGTCTCTCTGTCTTTCGTTCTCTCTCTCTGTCTCTGTCTCTATGTATCTCTTTCTCTTTCTCTCTCTCTGTGTCTGTCTGGCTGTCTCTTTCTCTCTCTCTCTCTTTCATTTCGTTTTAACACAGCCGAGGCCGCATTGTTTCATTATTAGAAATGCGTCTCAGCAGCTGGTCTTGGAAGAGCGAACTACTCGCTCAACGAATGCAATATTGTTCTAGCTATTAAACGGCAATTTTCCCCCAGGAAAACTGAGACTCGACAGCTTCGAAACTGGCATTATTATTATTCGCCGAAAACGATAAAGAACAGTGCCTAATGAAGTTCGACACACGTCTAGTTTGGTGAGACCGAGACGTAGTCATCATCCGCTCGATTCGTTTCCTGTCCACAATACATATCGAGAGCTGATTTAGATCATAGTACTTGAAAGGTTTGGTAGTAGATGCCTCAATACTCACTTGCATGACAATTGATTTACTCCATATAGGCCTACAGTGTAATATGCTCGATGCAGGAAATTTGACTCTAAAGTTCTTACACAATTATGAATCTGGTTTAGCGACGCGTCCATTCAACGCATCTTCTGTGATGTTTCAGAGCATAACACATTTTTAGGGATAGGAGAACACAGCTGTGCTACTTTGTAATCTCAAATAATCTCTACCGCGTACAGTTTTCCAATTTTCGTGACCTGACCCAACCCGACCCGCCTTAAGTTCCACTTCTGTTAATATGGCCAAAATCCAATGTAGGTAAAGTCCCCGTGGTAGATCGATACATAGAAAAATAATAATGTTATCAGGAAAGATACGTTCGCTTCTTCAATTTAACCTGAGCTTGATTTCTCCGTAACTTCATGCAAAAGTAATCCAGATTCCAGATATTAATAGGCACTTAAGAGTCCGGCCTGTATGGCTCTGCAAATAGAAACGATTGAATGATATTAATGTAATCTACTTTTTAATGCTAAATACACACAATGGGACGCGGTGGCGTAGCGATATGTTCTCTCTCTGTCTCTCTGTCTCTCTGTCTCTCTCTCTGTCTCTCTCTCTCTGTCTCTCTCTCTCTCTGTCTCTCTCTCTCTACCCTGCCAATTCACCTGTCTCAGTCCCACTGATCAGCCAGTCAGCCACTTCTGGTCATCCCGCCGGTCACCGGCTGTGTTCCTCATCGGGCCCGGCACATTCTTAACCCTGGATGCTGCACTTCATATCATTAGTCTACTGTTTTATTATGATTTTAACCCCAACAATCTCCAATCATATAGTCAAACAGGTATAGCGATTACCTCTATAATTCTGCTAGGAACCTAAATCCACAGAGTTGTAATTAGGCTCTTTGTAAAAACGGTGAATCAAAATGGGTCCAGGCTGTAGATCCGACCCGATCCGACCCACCAGAATCTTGACCCGACCCGCCAAAAGTACAGATATTCGTGACCCGACCCGACCCGATTCGTGGGTCGATCATACCCATGGACATGTCTGCCTTCGCATAAGAACTACTTCACGTATGAGTAGGCCTACTCCGCTTGTGTCATTCTTGTGAGCCTTTACCTTCTCATTCAACAATACAAAAATGATTTTTCCTGATAGTCGAATTGCCACCCAACCAGCCAATGGCTATTTTATACTTCAGAGGCTTTTATTAAGGTGCATAAAATCAGATGTTCAAAATGCATGTTCGTAAACGGCGGAAACTAATGCTACCAGAAAGCTCACAAATATCAGTATTGATGGCGAAAAACGCTGACCATCTGTGGCAGTAAATAACTGTGAGACGATATGTAACATATACACACGCTCCTTTAATGGCTTGCAAATGTATGCGTGCATGCATTATGTATAATATTACATATATATACATAAATATATTTTTTCATATATATATATATACAAACACACATAAATCCATAGGCACATGTATATGCAAACGTATGTAAAGACTACGCACACCTATTATGTTTGTATGCGTATATTGAAATCAATTGTCATGAGGCAACACGGATTGCCTGTTACTTCCTTAAGATTGCCAAAGGCCAAGATCGTTTCAGGTTTAAGGACATCACCGCTGTATTGGATCTTCATGCGGCTTATAAATCACGAGGTTAGCGACGACGTCTTTCATTTGACGAATTATCTGATCAAGGTCTGACGATCCGTAGACTTCTACCGTCAATTGTCTCAATATAGCAGTGACATCGCCGTTGGTCTATTTCCAGCTCTTTGTCAAGGTCAGCTGTGCCTGATTTAAATCTCTCAGTCTATCTCCTACGTCACGGAATCTGCTGTATCGGCGAATGTCTCCGAGTGTTGTTGCCAGATGGGCGAAATGCACCACCCTGAAAAGCTTCATTGTTTACTCGTATGGTTGATACAAAGACTCGCATTTTAAGATTCAAGAACTCGCTTTACATGAGACCAAAAAATTAACAATAAAATTATCTAAATGATCGCCTTTCTCGCTACTCACATATATACCTCGACCTTCATGACTGAGCACGTAGGCTATGTTGGCTTCGGCTTAAAACCAGCATTTGGTCTAAGTTTATTTTCAATACTTTCAGAACGTTTTCTGTGCCAGCTGCGCGATATCTCTGTGACCATATTCGTCGTCCTCTTTTTGCTGCCTCTCGTCGTCCTCTTTGTACTTTACACCGACATATGACCTCTTGATACCATCTTCTACCCAATACCGCGCTTATGCTGCTGGTCCTTTACCTTGGAACGATATTTCTTCTGTATACGTCTTGCTCTTTGATTTTATCTGGGGGTATTTCACTTTCTGTCCGTGTTCTTGAGGCGTTTCTTTCCCGCGGCTTCTCTCACTGGGCGCATTTCTGATTGGGTGGCATTCTGAGAGGCGCTATAGATATCTGCAGATACAACGCAACACAATCGTCAATAAATCTCTACGTTCAATCCTCATCTTTATCAACACCATCGTCACCAGCACTAAGACCCTAAAACCCATCACCTGCGCTGTCGCCGCCAAATGGGTGACTATCTGCAATTTATATGCATGTAAAAATCTGCGTGTGTGATATTTCAAAGTCTGTTAATGCGGTTATGTGTTTTCACCGTATCTCTTGGAAATGCTATAGGCCCAAGTCAGTTTAATTGCAAACAGCTTTTAACGGTGTTCCTTTTATTGCTTCTCGCCGCAAGGGATTCTCTGTGGATCTGTAAGTAGGAGTACATCGTTACGCACAGGCGGACGCAACGTTTCAATGGCCAGATAGTTACTATATTGTCCAGTATATCATTCAGACCGGTGGCCTTCTGCCTTTGCGCTGAGCCTTCTGGTGCTGAGAGGTTTCGTCCCCTTAATCAACGACAAGCAAATAAATATTGAACCGGCTACATGAATTATACAGCGCAGATATTACCGCCAGTGACGGTTTTCTAAGCTACGGCGAACATCATGGATACCACGAGATTAGATCAATGTTCAACTTGGGAAGGAAAGCAATAAAACTAGAGAGTAATTTGCCAAGGGAGAAACGAACAATTCTTTTGCTTTCTGCTGCAGCCGACGATAAATATTTAATTGACTGCGTCCATGTGGCGGGAATCGGGCAGCTGCGAACAGTCCGAAACTGTTAGCCTTTGCTAACTGGCTTATTCGTCATACGGCTTCAATGCATGGCAGTCCATTACTGGCGAATAACTTAATCGCCGGCGCTTCTGCAATCCCTTCCTTCCCTTAGAGGCTTCGCGTCGTATTGCGTGACGTTAAGTTTGCTTCAAAAGTCTCCCGAGCGACGTTCTTACTTTGACACAGTGCTGACCGACGAGGACGTTTACAACGCCTTCCGTTGTTGTCAGATCACGCGAATGACGTCAGACTTACGTCGCAGCTGTTCTTTATGCGCAAGCAGCTATGACCGGCTGCAGCGGTGATGTAAAATTGACGTCACGTTTGGCGGTTGATTATACATGAGCCACGTCGAAATGTCGAAATCACTTCTCTTTCTGCTGGCGTCCGATTGTAGGTGCTTCGTAACAATGGCGTCGTGATGGCTCTTCCAAAATTGAATTTACATGGGAATGTCGATACTAAATACTTTTGCCAAGAACTATTAACCTCTCCTGGGAAGAGTTATTTTCAAGGAATTTCTTCAAAAACATTGGAACTTTGGAAATGATAGACTCAATAGCCCACGTCTTCAAACTTGAGACTAAATTGAATGCCGTTTCAGAGCTCTATTTGGTTGAAATATAAAAATAGAGCAGAGGCTTCAGAATCAAACCAAAGACCTATAGGTGTGGCACGGTGGCCGATTGGTTAGAGCGGTCGGCCCGTAACCATCAGTGCGCGCTGAGCGAGCGGGTTGGACCCTCGTCCGAGGTATCACTGTGTAGAGACCTTGAGCAAGTCCTTCGCGCACAATTGCTCTGCAGTAGGCCTACAAATGCACTATTGCGCCATGGAGGCGTGTGCACTTCTGAGCAAAAAAATGTTGGAAGCAGGGCGATATCAAATTTCAGAATAAATCCATATGAACTTTGTTAACTAAGATGCACTAAAGGTAACTTAAGACAACTCAATAGGTTATAGGTTAAAACAACCCGCTATGACTGAGCTATAACTCAGAATGTCATCATAAACGAGAAGACAATTCAAGACGTCCGAACCTCAAACTCTGAGAATGAACAGTTCATTTTGCCAGCCACTTAGAAAACATGTCATGAGTTGCAATGACACCTTCGAGTGTCATTTATTTACGTAGGCTACATGCGACCGTTTGGCGTCCACACTATCGACACTATCAAGTACAGAAGTTTTATCCCATTTGTTTCTGATTGCCTTGTCGTAATTCAGGGTCGATAGATACAGTAGGCTATTTAGTAAGTTTATTATGCAATGTTAACATATCAAATTTCAGAAAAACTCATTGAGAAAACCAGCAACTTGAGCTGTAGTATCATTTCACTCCAACACTGATAATTTTGATGAAACTGATAACATTTCTGATTTGGTTAGGTTATGTTTCCAGATCCACAGTTTCTGCTCATCTCCAATTTCAAAATATCGTTTGCCAAGTTCTGCATTTCTTGGTTAAAGTCACAGCAGATGATATAATCTGGGAATCAGAAACACATGAAGGCAATCTTCTGTACTAGGTCGATAGTCTGGACGCCAAACGGTCGCATATACTATAGCCTACGTAAATAAATGACACTCGACGGTGTCTTCGCAACTCATGACATAAATCATGACATAAATCATGACATAAATCATGACATAAATCATGACATAAATCATGACATAAATCGCTGCATTGGTACCAGTTGGAGCAGAGGACAGTTTTCAGCATATGAAGTTGATAGCATTTTAAACGTACTGAATGGTTGCCAACCGTCTTAACTCTATGCAAAACGACACAATAGCCTACATGTGAATGGTTTCTAGTTAATCTTTGGAGTTGTGTACATGCTTGTTTTAGACTTAGAGTTGCATAGATGATAACTAGAAACACGGGGTCGATTGGAATTTAACTGGAATATATATAAATAATTACAGAGTTCAGTTTGATTCATAAATATTATAGTTGAATTAAACTGAATTTGAGGATAGTCGTAATCGTGGGGTTCAACAGAAACCAGCGTCAGATCAATTCACAGTTCAACAGGGACTGGCGAGATTTCGGTATTTCCTTCCGCGGTCAAGTGTACACGCATATACACGTGTGTATAATTCTGTATATTCTGTATATAATTCTGTGTATATACATGCAGACATGTTTCGAATACATAGACATAATAAAGCGACAGCGTGTTTTCTCTTGGACGGTCGTCAGTAAGATTGGTCCCCAGTTGGTCGTTTTCTCTGACTCAGTGTTCCTGCTTCTTTCGATACAATCGATCCGTAGCAATAGCAGTCTGTTCTGAAGTTGTACATTGGTCTATCATGTATGCAGACAGAAAGCAGTTGGCTCCTTCTGCGACGACGCTCTTCATATTAACTCATCATAATCCGCACTGTATCAATATCAACATGCACTCCGTTATTGTTAGCAAGCGTAATCATATTCTATTAACATGACCTAACAGTTATTGTAAGAACTAGCTATAGTCCACATGTATAACGTAGGAAGCACTAAATAACTGTAGCATCAGTAACTTACGTTTAGGCATATTATTGCTAATTGCGATAAATAGACATGTATATGCAATATATCCAAAATTTCTGTTCGGCGTGCACTTCTGGCATACTTAGTTATAGTTATTGACGAATACAGTGAACATGCACTGTTGGCGGGAAGATGAGAGGGCTGGCCACCCACCCTCTCATATACTGTGGCTAAGAAAATGAAGACGCTAACGTTTCATACCCATGGCTAACTCAGGGCTAGCCTAAGGTACTGCTCTTCTTCTTCTTCTTCTTCCACTTCTCTTCTTCTTCTTCTTCCACTTCTTCTTCTTCCACTTCTTCTTCTTCTTCCACTTCTTCTTCTTCCATTTCTCTTCTTCTTCTTCTTCTTCCACTTCTTCTTCTTCTTCTTCTTCCACTTCTTCTTCTTCTTCTTCCACTTCTTCTTCCACTTCTTCTTCTTCTTCCACTTCTTCTTCTTCTTCTTCCAC
>OY365806.1:14220797-14340562 GCA_959347315.1 Bimastos eiseni | reverse complement strand
GTCAAATTTCCACCGATTTTAATAACTTTTGGTAGGTAAATGGCATAATAGCTGAAGTTTTATGCTATATATAAATTTTACACCTCATCTGACTCATATCACCGAACTACCTTGTTAAGCACGGATGCATCAATTTTTGTATAATGCTCAAATTTTATTACTTGCAATGGCTGCACTGAACTCAATTTCATCGAGCCGGATGTCAGAGTGAATGGGGCATACTATTGCGACAACCTTCTTGCCCAGAAGCTACTGCCGGACATATGCCGGATATCCCGGGGCGAGTTTTTTGTCATTCAACAGAATGGCGCCCCGGTGTAGTAGGCCAAATACACTCCCCGTCTTAAACACTCCCAGCAACACTCTTGCATTCGGTACAGGAGTCAATTTATCCTAGTTTGAATTAACTCCTCGGGAGTCAGTTTGTCCTAGGTAGAATTAACTCCCCTGGAGTCAGTTTGTCCTAGGTAGAATTAACTCCCCTGGAGTCAGTTTGTCCTATTTTGAATTAACTCCCCGGGAGTATTTATTCGCAGAGGGAGTGTGTTTATCCCAGGAACAATTAACTCCTGAGTCAATATTTCCTAGGTACATTACACTCCGGGAGTTAATTTATACGGGGAGTTAATTTAGCCTCCTACACCGGCGCATCGAGGACGCGACACCGTCTCTTTCCTGGAGCGAGAGGCGCCCGACTTCATCCCTCCAACACTGTTGCCGCCGAATTTACCGGATCTTAACCCAGTCGACTATAGCATATGGAGTGTGCTTCAGGAGAAGGTTTACCGCTTCAGAATAGCCAGCGTTTACGAACACGAACGCGTCTGATTGGCGAATGGGCGCGCTTTAACCAGTCGATCGTTGGTGCTGCTATCGGCCAGTGGCGTGCCCGTCTAAGCGCTTGTGTTCGCGTAAGCGGGGCACATTTTGAGCACCAATTCTAACACTTTTAAGCAGATCTGTAATGACAATTAAAAACTCAGCTAAGTGAACCATAATTTACTTTACTCTATGCTAATTCAGTGGTCAGATAGTTTGCTGCAAGTAATCAAATTTAAGCGTTATATACAAAATTGGTACATCTGTGTTAATAACAAGGTAGTGCGGTGATATGAGTCAGGTATAGTAGAAAATTTATATACAGCATAAAACGTCAGTTATTGTGCAATCTACTTAACAAAAATTATTAAAATTGGTGGAAAATTTGACGACATTCTGACAAAAATAATTTTGCTTGGTTTATTTTGAGACACGGTGTAGATATATTTTGATAAGTCTAGATGTGGCATATGTCCAATACATTATCCACACAAAGGCATGTGACCTGTAGGCCCAATATATCGGCATGATCTGACGTATACGCCGATGTCTGCATGTTCATAATAATATCGACCTAGTAATACACAGGCGCTGTTTATACTCTGTGCAGTGATCGGTTGCCCAGACGTGACGGCCCCTCGCAACGCCTGGTTAACACGTAATGGCGACACTCTCCTCGTCATCTGCAACTATACCAGCGAGCGATGGTACATCGCCTGCAGCGGACGCGATTGGGTCAGCCCGCTGGCCAACTGCTCATCCGGTACGTACGACACCTAGGACACTCCCAGCCTCCCTTTCCTCTGTCAAATCGATCAAAATGTTGCCATCAAAATCCATTTGATTTTTGCTCTGTCAAACGCAATTGGTTCCAGTTTACGCCCCACGTTTACGAGTATTGACAGGACGACTTTCTAAATGTTGCTGCTGTTCTCATTGTTTCTATATTCAAAGTAACAACAATTGAGAGTTAGTGAGTTACTTGTGAGTTAATTGTGAGTTATTGTCGAGTTACTTGTGTTGTTATTGTCGTCGCCATTATGATCTTTGTAGGTAATGTAATGTAATATAACATATAATGATGTAAAGTATAATAATGCAATGTGCTGTGGCCCATACTAAATGAAATTATTGCAGATATTATTCAAGCTTCACGAAGGTCGATTGGAATGTATCGAAATGATATTCGATGAAAGCCTGAACAGATCAATCTAACTTTTATGAATCAGTTTTGTGAACTTCTGCTGTCCACTAATAAGAATGTTATCTATCACCAATTATCTTCTCTGTCCGCTCGTATGTGCCGATAGCGTGCTTAATGCCGTCGTGTGGGGTTTCCTCCCATAGCGCAAAATACGAAGAGACGGTAATTCCATTAACGCAATCTTGGTCTAACGTTCGCTCGAGTCTGAAGCATTTTTTGATTCTACGATTCAAGAAGGAGATTCGAGAGGCAGACTTTTTCTAATGTCCGTTTTTGAGGCTTGTAAATAGTCATCAGAGTGTAACGTGAGCTCTTGGTTGCTGGACTAATCTAATGCCGAAATCAGTTAAGAGAGATAAGTCAGAGAAAACTGCATTCTTCATTTCCTTACTTAATAAATAGCCAGCTGAACAGAACCTGCTAAACATACTACGATTTTAAACTAGTTCTTGCTCCTATACCATGTCACGGTATATTTGTATGTATATTTCCGTCTTTTGGTAATATTATTCTATTATTATGTTTGTTTGAGCTGCCGCTTTTTGTAACATTTAGAAATCACGTAGTTACTGCTTAATGCAACTGAGAGTAACGAATCAGGGGCACCTATAGAATACGCGAACTGTATTCGTTAACGTCAGCTGCATTCGTGAGGAAAACACTAAGAAAAATATCTTCTGCCTGACATCAGATGTGAGGCCAGCGTATAAGCTGCTCTAGGCGTGCGCGAACGCATCAGAGATGAATCGGAGACGGAAACTGGGAAGAGATAACTTTTCCAAACAACACAGAGTCCCTATAGGAACGGCAGCAGAGGATACGTTATTCATTCAACGAAATCTCAGGAACCTTCACAGGAATATTAAATGCAACGTGTTCTCTTTGACGCTCCGTCCTATGCTGCAATGCAAGATTGAATCAATAGATTTGCGAAACATACGATGCACCAAATGTAAAACGACACATTGTCACTTACGTGTAGGTAAAGTTCAAGTCTAACCTGATAATAGTCTTGATTAATCAGTTCAATGCTATTCTAAGTCAAAACAGTCATTACCTCATACCGTGTACTATCTTAACAATGTCCAGAGTTGTCTTAATATTTCGTTGTCTAAGGACGAAACCGAAACGTTATCCATTTTCTCTACACCAAATTAACTGCGTCAATATAGTTCCTATTTAAAGCGCAACACTACCGACGTGTCAATAGTGAGACCATTGTGTGCCTTAGGAACAATAGATGCTCTTAGTCTACATTTGAGGAAGACCAGTTTTCCTTCTTTTCAAGCCTCGATTCGTCGTGACTAGCACATCATTAATGAAGAAGCTTATCTCAGACAACGATATCTAAGTCTTCTCCAGTCCAATCACTAGCATAGCCACCGCCTTACATTGCACGGCATTCACATGACAAAAATAATATAGGCCTACACGACTGTGCACGGATGGAAATATCAATGGTCAAGGCGTTAATGTATATATATAGACATATAATATCTATGTCTATATAATATATAATATATCTATGTAATATATATGTCTAATATATATATATATATATCTAATATGCAGACAAATAAGCAGCGCAAGTAGCCAGCTATACATGTATGTGCCTCTTGAGAAAGTGTGCGGTGGAGCGGGGTGGCGTTGCGTGACGGAGAACAAGACACTGTGACAGTAGGACCCTGTCAGTGGTCGACCAATATTCATGTCCCTCTGGATGCTTATATATGTGACAGCCGCGTTGACAATCATCAGCCATGTAGCAGATGTGTCCGAACATAAATTGCTGATGACAGGTTGACAGTGTTCTGATCATTTCTTTCTCATCGGCTGCTGGTAAAGTAAAGTAGCTGAGTATTTTTTATGTGCAGCTCATCAAGTCGAAGAAGTGGTCTGTTGTTTCTTTCACACGATGTGATTCTCTTTGGTTCTCAGTCTTTCAGAGGTGATCACCTGCTTACATGGAGCTTACAGATTAGTGGTTGGGTCACATATGAAATTTGACAGTTAGCATCATATTAGCCAGCGCAGACAGGGCCCGAGTAGGTATCTTAAAGGGGCGCTATAGAAATGTTCGATTACATAACATTACATTGCACCTTTAACCGGTCGATATACAGGGAGCGGTTACCAGTAACTCTGATTCTTTATCCTATCTCTCGTTAGACCGCAACCAATTCTTCGCACTGCTGAGACCAACTTATACTCAAGTTACTTCCTCTAGCCATGAACAGACTAAACTGTTCAAATACCTTGTAGAGCCATAATAATTATTCTTAGCACCTTTGACGGATTCCTAATGCGCTAAGTCTCGATGCATTTATGTATACATGCATCGAGACTTAGCGCATTAGGACTCCGTGCATAAATGTCTGACTGCATGTATGTATACATGCAGTCAGACATTTATGCAGCCATGGCAGGGGTACAGTCAGTGCAACCGTATAAGTAACCAGCGCAAAGGGCGATTTATGACGAGCGATGGACAAACATTCTGACAGCCTTGAAGCAGGATAATGACCATGGGGCAAAGACTATCACAGTCTTCCCCTTCCTCTTCGGGTGTAGCTGCTTTCTCTTCCACCTGCTGCCCTCCGAAGGCCTCTGAAGACGTTCTTGTTCTCTGTTTAGCAATCTGCTGAGTCGTGAGCGCCTCTGATATTGTGTGGCGCTAGCTAACTGGCAGGCTCCATTACATTAGAGGACATTTTTGCTCTGGCTACCATGTTGTAGCGTAGCGCTGCCAGTGCATTACGTAGGTCCCTACATACATTCGCCTTTCAAAATAGCTGTGGCCCGAGCTTCTCAGTTTATTCCTACCGTGGTTTCGCAATCGTCATTGACGAGTTCAATCGTGAAGTTATGATCCATAAATGTCAGATTGTATTACGATTATAATAATTTAACACTTTAAGAATACAGTTGGTAATTAGAATATTAGCAGAGGCTGCGCAATAACAGCGGAACACTGGAACGTGAATTTTGAATCTGATTATTTCGACTATTCTCGTTTAAGAGAAAGATGATATCTAGGCCTTCCCTTTCGACTGAGCCATTTAGTGTTGTTCGTATTGCAGGATTGGTTTAGTGTTTTATGACAATGCGAAAACAGCTTATACCAGAAACTAGAGGAAGCGTTTCGCGTTTACAAAAGACTGCTTTTGTCTTTTATGTGAAGCTCAGAATTGTAAAGAAACAAGACTCTGTTTGACTTTTATAATATTATTATGACAGGCAGTTTCCCAATACAGTTCAGCGCTTCAGATTATGATAATCCGTTGACGTCTGTTGCTTGTCTCACAGCCAGCTTCACCGGAGTCTACATGGACAACGAACAAACCGTGAGGCACAGTGGCAGCACTTTTCCCTTTGGTACGTGTATACACAAGTCGAGATGAGGCAGTTCTAATCCTCACAGATTCAAAGCTTATTCGTCGTGTAGCCCTATGAGATTGAATGTCATCAGTTATTTATCTGCTTACGAATAGAACCGTGATGCTGTTTCCAAAGAAAGATGCACTCACACGTAAGTAGGTTTATTAGCAGAGGTCACAGAATGGGAGAATGGTCGTTTCAGCCTACGGGAACTGTATGTCACGTGTTTTATAAGCGGATCGGTTTACGTCTCAGTGGGCCTCGGTGCACCTCAGGTACGAAATTACTGGTTGCTATCTGCAACAAGAGTTTCATGATTATTGTATTAGTTAGTGGCATTATTTCGTTCAGCATACTAACGACCATAATTCCGGCTTTAAAAGTATAATGAGGCGTCAAAGATCTACTAATTAGGACACGTAGATGCCTTTATATAGTTAATGTTCAAGGATCGGAGGTTCGAAGCAGTTAAACCTTTAAAATTTATTATAAAGGTCACGAGATCGACTTACATCACAGCAACGTATGCTCATGTGATTTGTGTAATTTAACGTTCTTTAAATGGTATAATGATAAAGGAGAGCAGAGCGTTTTTATCTAACGAGCGTCAGCAACATCTTTCTGCTTGGCCATGAGCATGAGCAGAGGCCATAGATATATAGCTTCACTTGCATAGACAGTTTCTGGGTCTCCGTCCTTTGCTGCTAGATAACAGTACGATGTCAATATTTAGTTAAAAAAAACAAGCGTTGTCTAGAATAAGATAGCCTGCGTCAATTAATTATTATTGCCGTAAATATAGTCACTAATGGTGACTGCACTGCAATTTGAGGTCACTTGTCACCTTTCTTGACAATGGAACAACGGCAGGACGCCATCGATCGCTGAGTAAAACGCCACTTTAGAGTTGCTATTTGGTAGTCATAGAAAGGTCCGGACACAACAGGTTTCTGAGCCTTTCTCGAGAGTCTTTTAGTATTGCTATGAAGAGACACTACTGTGGCCCGCGTTCATGGAGATATACAATGCACCATTTGTCAAATCATATGGGCTTATTATACATTAGCTCGCACTCTTAGCGGTAATGTCTAGAAACATTAGATGCTAATTAGTCAACTTACTAGCTTCACTTAGTTACATAGACACAAATTGTTTGCCAGTAAAAGTACAATCACGGTATTCTATTGTTAGACAGCAGTGTACCCTTCTCCAATTAAACAAGATATTCGTTGAATGCAATTTTATGCCAGATAATTTCTGCTTTAATAGGCCTTCTAGCATCTATTGAATGCAGAAATTGTGTGAGGAGAGCAAAATATCGACTTTGATCTTTGTTGTCGATCATATAATAGTTCACGTAATTGCATCGCTTGTAATGAGATAATACTTTGAAGAACTTAGAAGACCGGCGAAGAAACAGACGTCTCTAGGCTATTAGAATGGAGAATCTCCGGAAAGATTTCGGGCAAAGGTGAAACGCTCTCATAATCTATATCCGAATCTGACGTGTTGTGGATAATTGGTTTAGTTATGCAGCGCCTGGAGGAAGATTTCAGAAGAACAGTCGCAGTAAACGCGTTAGTTAGGGAGCAATCGACCCTTGTGTAGTCATAGTTTTTAATAGTCTCGGGTTAGACTTCCGTCATAACGAATCCTCATTGTGTTTGTAAACAGGTTTGCTAATGGCTGTTGCTGCCGGTGCCATTATCGGCATCTCCATCGGATTTGGCTGTCTGCTGGTAATCTGCGTCGGTCGGAAAAGGTAACGATAATTCTCTGTGCAACGGTATGATATCCAACGCCTCAGCTGACATGGCAGAAAGGAAATTAATACAGACGGACTCAGAAAGTGACATAAGCAGACAGATTGAGAGAGAAAGAGGAGGGACAGAATAAGAAAGAAACACGACTGACTGACAAGACATATGAAAACACGTATAAATGCATATGGAAAAGAAGCATAGAGAGACATAATATGGGCAGACAGGGAGAAACACAGAGACAAATTGAGGAGCTGAATAAATAAGTAATAATTGGAATAGTCAGAGGTGAGTGAAAACCATTGATAGATAGATACTCAATGAAACTGAAGTACCCGACATTAGTTGTTACAATATGCCTTATTTCGATATGCTGAATGACTTATATGCGGTGGGGTAGAAACCTTTCGTTTGATTTGTTCCCAGCAGTATATGTCTAGCACGCCACGATCTCACATTTCGATGGTCTATACAGCACACTAAAGAACTATATCGCATTCAATGGTGCGTAGAAGATCGCTTGTGGTGACTCGTTAGAGAGAAAGAAATATTGAAAACGACAGCAAAACAGATACAAATTGAGATAGAGAAGCAGAGAGAGAGAGACAGACAGACAGACAAAGACAGAGAGAGAGAGACAGAGAGAGATAGACAGAGAGAGAGACAGCAGAGAGAGAGAGAGAGAGCGAACCAGCGAGGGAGAGAACAGCAATTATAGGCCTAATGGAGTTTTCTTTAGCCCGTCATCCTTCAGGGAAATCTAACTGAGACTTATTACCCAGTCATTGAATACTCGCAAAAGATTCACTGAGTAAATATCTCTGGATTCATTCAAGATGCGGTTTGCGGTTGTCACTGAGATGTCATTAAATGCACCTGCGTGGCTAATAATACCCTAAAGCTGACAAGTTCTGACAGTCAATTGAACTGCGTGGCACAAACGTTTCGGGACTAAATAAGCCGAATTACAGAGTCGTATCCTGTTTTTGAACTGAAGACTATCAAAATCCATCACCGGATATACGCCTGATTGGCCTTTGATGTAAAATCCAGGGTTAATTAGATGTCGCTTTCATCTTCAAAGAGATCGTTCCGTTATCATACGGATGCGCAAGAGTCTATGGTGTAACAGGTAACAGAGCCTAAGGAAATGAGTTAAATGTTGCAATCTATTTACTTTGTTGAGATTTTAATATCTATAAATGTGTGAATATATGTTTTTTTACTAGGACTAATTACCAGAAACTGGAAATTCATAATCGTCATAATCTGTCTATTGCCGGTGTTGAGTTTCTAGAAGTGTTTGGCCTAGGCCTACTCGTGCTTATTTTATGCATCTATAAAATAAAATTATTATTAGACCAATTGAAATCAACCTCGCGTATGTGTCTTGTAAAGCGAATAACGTTATGGAGTGCCTCTGGTCAAGGCAAAAAAGAAAAAAACTGAGAAACTCAACTTATAATCTCTAATTAGGTATGGAAAATAGACTCAATTAATATGTTGCACTTAAAAGGGCATCCCCAGTTGGACTTCATCCTCGTTTAGACACCAGAAGATTCTTAAACTTTTGAGACTACGTACGCTTCCTTGGATTCTCTTTATTGGCGCACGATACATAATGTTATATTACCTTCACTTTTTATGGCAACCAAACCACAATTCTTTCAATAATCTAATAACGAGGTGTTTGCTACGAAGAGGAACAGTCTGCTCCAGGAAGTAGGACATACAGTGGCCTATTGACGGACCCACAATAGGTTTCTATTGGCATATTCTATAAGTTAGCCTATGTCGACTGTTACAATTAATTATATTTTGAGCGTCAATGTCAATGTACACCTTATTATGTGGTCTTTATGTTTCACAACGAAATGATCTAGTGGAATAATTCATTCACCACCGCTGTGTAGTTGAGTGAGTGCCACTATAATAATAATAATAATAAAAATTATTATTATTATTATTTTAATAATAATAATAATAGCAATAGTAATAGTGCTGCCGTGATCCAACTTCTAGTTAATCAAAACATCACAACTGGTGGTATTCATATTAATACGCACTAATCGATCTTGAATTGATCGAATGTCAATATAGTGAATAAATCATTGAGATCAGTTAAAATATAGACATATAATCATATAGTCTTAATCTTGGGGACATTATAGCAATTGCTACAAACCTTCCCAAGTTTTACTACTGTGGTATTGTCAGAGATTTGAGCTTGTCCGAGGCATAAGAAAAGAAAGTCTGCGATTCGCAGGCATTATTGCATTAAACAAGAAACATTGTTTTATGTCTTAAATTACTAAGTTGATTAATTTCAGGTCGTGGTGTTGTTATTATTAAGTGGACAATTTTCTACAGCGCAGCCATGCCTCCACAAGGGCGCTTAATAAGTATTTGCATCTCCTATCATGATTATTTAATTAAACAGGCAATTAAAAGATGCGGTATACAGCTTAGACGTAGATTCTGTGGACCGAATTCCACCAATAAATTAGGATAGACATCGCTCTATTAAAGAGGAGAATTCTTGAAATAATGACAATTTCAAAACAGAGAAAAAAAACTGAAATGCAATCGGAATTTTGATAATTAAAAATAACGATTTAAATTTTTCATATTTATATGTGCTTAAGACTTCGATATGAAACAATTTTCTTGTAAACAAGGCGCACCCATTTCTTCAGTATTACGTAAACGGAAGCACACGTGCTGCTGCCAGTTTTCATAATTGTCCAGACCCCAATATTTTGCCAAAGTTTACGCCAGTGATATGATGCTGAGCGAGAGACTATTGTCGAATATAAATTCTATTCACAAAGTAGACTTGTTAATTGAGCACTAACTCATAATTGGCTCGTGTAGATAAAAAAGTGCATACAAAGTAAGAAATACAGCTAATTATTTTATGATTTGTTTATTCACAATTTGACCTACCAATAACGAGATAACAGTCAGGTGACGTTTCTTAGAGACAATTTCAAAACTTGAACTATTGAGAACCAATGCCGTGTCCAGGAAGGTCGTGATCAGTGTTCCTTTTATCATAGAGATCTGATTTATGGCAAGAATTAAAGACGGTGATAACATTGAAAGATCTATCAATTTCTTACCATGATTTTCAGAGCAAGTTTAATAAATTATAACTCATTAGCAGTGAACGTCAGTAACAGTGTAGTAATGTCCTGTTGTCGTGTTGTCTATCCAGTTGTTATCCTGTTATCTGCTAAACCGCTATACCACCGCAAAGAACATCGATTGATAACTTTTCCATTACATTGGTATTTGATATTTCCTTGCATTAAATTATAAGAAATGCGCTACGTAAGTTGGTGCTTATCGTTGTTGAATTAACAGGTGGAAAGAGCGGCGTCACGTGCAGAATGTCGAAAATTCAAATCGCGAGAACGTCTATAAGCTCATCGACCTCTGGGCCAAACCAGAGATCCACTGCGAATGCGCGGCCCTGCAGCCGGAAGTCACGTGCGATTGCATGCTACCGGACGTCCGTCTTACCCGTCGGGAGGGGGGAGGAATTGAGGCCTTGGTCGGTTACGTCAGTTCCAACGACCGAATACGACACGAACACAACAGTGGGGGTGTTAAGCAGCGAGCGGGGCACGTGACGACGAATTGCCGTGGACCCAATTGGGACCCGGACAGGGGCGACACGAGGGAGCATCCGGGACCCGACGACGCCGCCGCCGCCGTCGTTGTATTTGGCTCCGGAAGAACGCTGCAGCGGTGCACGTGTTCTTCCGGAAAATGTCGGCATCATCAAACGCCGACAGGCGATGGAAGTTGCCGAGAGGATGTGGCCGATTGCGCTGCAGTCATGGACCAGGAAGAGGAAGTGGATATGGAGGCGGGGGGAGACCCGACTGCCTCTCCTCGCTCCGCTTTTCCTTCACCCGACTCTAAGACGACGCCAGATGTGGGCTCCCCTCTTCCTGCATTCGCTGGGATGCGAGCGACGAAACGATGAAAAAATCTGGTGTCTTTGACTGAACCTCGGAAAAGACGCAGAAACAACTCCGATAATCAACTCGCGGATTCTGACGACGCAAGCGGTTTGGCGTGGTTGGGATGTTGCTATGGGCAACACTACGGATATTACGTTTATTAAAATGTCGATAGTACTGCCTCCCAATGATAAATAGTCAAGGGCGATTGCTAACGAATATCGAATCGAGCGAGAGAAGACCGCATCCCTGGTGTAATGCTTACTAATACTCCCCAGTTGTGCATTTCCTCATTCAGATAAGAAGCAAAGCTTAATGAAAAACTCTGACGGTAATAACTGAAGCCGGTATTAGCATCCATTTTGAGGATAATGAACCTGGAGAGAACTAATGAGGGTCTTCCGTCTTAATTGGCTAAGCTTATTTATTTCTCGTTGCCGTCGTTTACATGGCAGCGATTGAGGCTGTACCTATATTTCCTGTTCTAGGTCCGTTTTCTTACGTAAACTCGAGGTTATTTACTAGATAAATTGGCGGAGACAATATAGACAGTGCTTGGCTGTGCGATGATCCTTACCGGAAATATTATATTTTGCCAAATTATTATAATTTCTCATTAGTGTGTAGACTCTCCAGGCATACTCATGATCATTAGTAGCGTCATGATCAAAGCCACGATCATTAGGTATGTCTGCATGAGTGCATGTACATGTATGTATGCGTGTATGCCTACGTGTATGTGTGCATGTATGTTTGTGTGAATGCCTGCATGTATGTCTGCATGTATGTCTTATTGTTATAACGACTACGTCGACTATTACGAAAATCTATAACGCGCGCAGTCCAATATGAATCGGTTCATGCCAGGTGACAGATAGAGATTTAAATTAGCAGATATTTGACACTCATGATAAAATAGTGAGTTTTAAGATAAATGAAGGCAGTTTCAAGGAAGTTCGATCAGCATTGCATAGTTGCGTTGCGTTGCGTTGTCATCCCCATTCCCTAGGGTGGGCCATGTATACATCCGACTATATATGCGGGATGTCCGGCGCTTGTTGCCTCTACCCCAGCATACTTGTATCTCATTCCGTCTCTTTTGGCGTTTCCTTGGTTTTACTGAGTCTGCTTATCTGCAGGAGACATGTCATCCTGCTTCTGCCCGCTGTCGCCGACGATCGATTCCTCTGCGGTCTAACGCGACCTGGTCGTCCCTTTTGCACACACTTCTACAATGCGAAATCGGAGTATTTAACCAGAACATTTTGCATGCGCTGAAGCATCTTAAAGTCTTGATCAGATCAAGACCCAAGATGTTCATGAAAATTAGGTTTGTGTGATCAAGGCCAGCTGGATTAGGTCTAGAAGGTCACGCTGCGAGGCAGCTGCGAACGAACGATATCATCCAAGGTATACGTGTTGCAGTTTCCTTGCTTTGTTCGGTTGCAGGTGTTGTGCAAAGCATTGAATCATCAGCGAGCCAATAATTGAACTGTACATTATCCGAAGCCTTCAATTGGACTGCAAGCGTGCCTCGTAAGTGGGCGCTGGCATTAGGTTGTGACTTTGCATAAGCATCGTATGTGACTGAACAAAGGACCTGGGTGCCGTAGGCAAAGGCTTCATCGTCGGCAGCATGCAGGGCGTTAAGGACCTTGATCTCTTGACTGTGGACATACAAGCAATGGCAGAGATCAGGACTAGGTTCTGGTTATATGTACAACCAAAGGTTGACCCGAAAAATTGGGTTATTCAGTCAAAGCAACTGTATGATTTATTACTCTCTCTAGTTTAAGGCTAATGAATCCTTCTCCCTGGTTCGTGGACAAGTATTGCCCAACTGGTGTATGGCGCTATAACACCAATACGGTTAGGCTTAAATTTGTATGTGGCTGAAGGCCTACGCTGTAACAGATGACCTCATGTCATCAGTTGCCTCACCTGGCGAATGCCTTTGGAGTCAGAAGAATTATTGTCGTCAGTTGATGTATGTCTTGCGACATTAATTCAACGTTCATAAATCGTTGTCCAGAAATCGTTCTACAGATTTACGTCATTAGAATGAACTCGATGCAGCAAATTCAGGAGCAGTTCGCATAGAAATGAGTGTCATAGGCCTGTGAAGTAAATTAAAGGATTATTGTTTAACGATAACGATAACGATGCTTTTATTGCAAACAAAGCAAACCAAATGAAATCAATAACAATGAGAGCGCAACAGAATAGACATGTAAAACAAGGAATTAATTATCTATGAACAATCTTGGTTTCAAGGGAAGACCCTACAAGGAATATCCTCCCGCTGACAGGGCCATCCATAATGCCATGTACAATGGAGCAGTTCCAAACTTCCAATGAGCGCAATGGTATTGATATAATCCAGTAAGCAGATAAGAAACTATATAAAGAGAAATCTAACTAATCTTAATTAACCTTAACTTTAACTGGTTTGAATCAACAATGATTAAAGGTCATCCGTATGTGCTCTTCATGTAGTCCTTAGGTAGTCACTATGTGTGTATGTACGTGAACACTTATATAGCGCCCTACAAGAACCTCACGAGGGCGCTTATGTCCTCCTTGTGTGCCCTATGTCCTTCTTACGCCGTTCTTACGTCCTCTTTAGGTCCTGCTGAATGCCACTCAAAAAGCGCAGTGTGTGATAGTCGATATAGGGTACTTCATAACCCTTCTCAATCTTACTATAGTCTAGTGTTGGGCATGAGACCAAAACCTCGAGACCAAGATCGAGACCAAGACCGAGAGATCCAAGACCAAGACTGGGGATCCGAGACCAAGACCAGGACCAATACTGATAGGTAAATACTTTAAGACATCTGAACTAGTAGATTAACGTTTCGTTTGAACGGTGTAGGCCTACCTGTACTCCGAATTGTAGGTTAATAGTGACTACACGTTACCGACCACATAATTATTAGATTGTTCCAAAACCTTAAAATTTGTGAAAGCAAATTTTGAAATGGCTGGTTCCGTAGCAAATGCATTTATTGCCCATAGTATCATGTAGGCCCTATATATAGACGGTCAGCACGTCGTAAATCACTAACAAGCGCGTAGGGCCTAAACATCCGGCGTCTCTAATAATCGAAAATAACCGACAAATATCAAAGATATTGCTTTGATACGGCAAATGACCAAGAACGCTAACCTAAGACGGAGACCAATCCCAAGGCCATTCCTTTCAGACCAAGACTAAGACCGACGCAGTCGAGACCAAGACCAAGACCGATGGTCCGACCAAGACCGATGCATTCGAGACCAAGACCGCAATTTTCCGGTCTCGAGACCAAGACCGCGGTCTCAAGACCACATCCCTGCTATAGTCACGTTCGACGACGCAGCTTCGTCTAGAGACTCTGAACATCCATTTTTTCTGTCAGATGTCGATAGGAGTCCTTTGGTTGGTTCTACGTGCGTGTTTGGGCCTGCCGTAATTGACAATCATACACACATACATGCATGCATACTCTACATACACGTACATGTACATCGTACAATGAAAATACACAAATGCACACTTCTTGTACCCACTCTGTGGATACAAGAACTGGCAAATGTCACATCATTGGCCAAACTTATGGGAAATGATTTTTGAAAGTGACATAATGGACATTGCTTGGCCAGCAGTAGACATATAACTGACTTATAAGGGATAGTTCCTGCTCCGCGTCGTAAACATCAAATAATAATCAATTCGTTCGTTTGATGTATACCAGGGATTTATAAGCAGGTCAAATAATCAAATTACATCGTTCTCAATGCCGTTAACAGTGGTTGCCTCACAGCACACCTTGTAAGATTATTATTATTATTATTATGCTTATTATTATTATTTATAATTATTATTTAAAAAAATTATTATTATTATTATGATCATATTTATTCGTGAACCAACGGACATGGATACAATCTCATTAGTTCGTTATTAAATATGTTAAAGTCAATCAGTTTCTGGTCTCACTATAGTTCCATTCAGAGTCTGAGGTGACCAGAACTGACACAGAGTTTCCGATTTGGAGTGCGACGAACAGACGCTGAAGGAGATGACTGGTCTCGGACTGGTCGCCTGTTGCTGCTGTGATTTTGCTACAGAGTTCACTGACGAATTCCAATGTCTCTGTGTACCAGCTTCCTGCTGTTTCGGCTACAACGGGGATTAAGTGATGCGATTGGCGATTGCTGTGTATTATTATTATTATTATTTTTATTATTAATACAATATTCATAAAATTTAAAAAATATTTATGTTACTTTTTATATTATTTATTACTATTATTATTATATTATTATTACTATCATTATTATTTAATTTGTTAAATTAATAGCGCGCGAAGGTCCCACCGAAATGAAAATCTGAGCTTCGGAATAGTAAATCGTTGGAGATGATGCACTCAGATTTCCAAATCAAGTGCAGATTGGTATAATAGCCAAATGGAATGGCAAGAGATCCATTAAATGATTTAATGGTCTAGGAATTAATATAATTTGTTTTGTTTGTTTGATTTTCTTCCGATCTTTCTTTTGACTTTGGTGTTCGTATAGCGCTGGAATGAACGCCGCAGGTATGGAGATAGTTAGTTGGTAGTAACAGTTTAACGACACTGTATGGTAACAAAGATCATTTGCGTCGCTCTCCTCCTGTACCCAGTCTTGGGACTGGCACTGTTAGAAAGCGAACAGTGGCGGAATTTTGGAGATAGTTCTAGTGTGCATGTAATGAGACTGGGATGCCAATGCAGCTCGTAGTATTAGTGTCACAGTTATTAATTCCGCACACAGTAGGAACCAATTTATAGGCTTACATGTATATTTACTGATACCTCACATTATCACGAGCTGAAGGTCAGCTAACAATGTTTTCTGATGGAAGTGACTAAGTATCAGATTTGGTTATTTGCTCATAACAAGATTAGCACCTTGTCTCGACTTCCTGACATATCTGTGTTGTATTTCAATCAGAAGTTGCATACACCCAGCATTCATTAGTCCTTCTATTTGTGCCTCTAATAACATAGACTATACCATACAATGTTCCATCCAATTATTTGGAAGTAATGCGCGCAGAAAAGCATGTGTGCAACATTAATGAATAGCCCAGCATTTTTTGCTTTTGCGCAGGTAAGAGCTGAATGCGATGATAATTAAAATAAGACCATATCTAAAGTTGGCTATATGGTCATAATTTCTGATTATCTAGGAAAAGTCCCTTAATTGTCTAAAGATAAATCAGGGGATATATCAGCCAAGGAACCAAATTTTCTGGAGTAAGTTAGGCCACAGCCGGCTGTAGGAGACTCGCTTTTCGTAGTTACATAAAAATAAATCAAGACTCGTTATTTGTGTGCGCAGACTAAATTCTTGCGTGCGCAGACTCCACGACCCGTGCGCGCGCGCATGCGCACAGCCTAAAAAGAACCATGCGTTCGCTGAACCGTTAAAAACTTTCGTTATAATGACCCCTTGTATTTGGAGAAATTCCTAATGCCATTTCCAGTAATGCATCAGTGTGGCTATGCCTGTAGAAATGACTGGTATATCCGCACGGTTGTGTCCGAATTGTGCAGAGTTGCACGAGTGTGGTCACCGCTATAACTGAGCGCGTGTCTATTACAAATATGAAACGGATTCGTGTTCAACTCGTCTGTAGCTTCGTGACTTATATACGAATTCAACGAAGGATTGGATCTTGAGAGCTGGATTCGCATCCATGAAACAACACCCGTCTAAGCCCCTTCTCCGTCTCCTCCCGTCTCTGGTCTTTTTGGAACCGGATTTGGTCTTTTTCGCTCTGTATCTCTTGACGACCCCCTCTGCATGACACGACGCACGCCGCCCTGTTGAATAAGCTGATGCCCGACGCAAGGCATTTAATCAGCGCTTTTGAGATTTGGAGTTTCAGGTTACGATCATGTTCATTGTTCTCAGGCGTCTGATCAGCAGCGAAGCGCTGATATGGAAAAGTAACACCGCCGGATTTTCTATTTGTGTAAAATGTCACATATCTAAGCTCATTACTATGAATATTCATCAAGTGTGGCAGCACCACTATAGCAAGAGAGTATAGAAAAACTCTGAGCATTCTCCGAACAGTTGAAAAGCCTGTACTATATATATATATATATATATATATATATATGTATATTTATATATGTATATTTATATATATTTATATGAATTTAAATATAGCACGCATGTACAAGTTACAGAACAAGAGTCCATATGCAACATTTTCAGCAATGTTTCCTCTTATGATCTTTGAGCCTCTTTGGAAGAGTCTTGCTCTTCTTGATATCCAGCAGTCCATGATGCTAAGTTCCTGTGTACAATGCAGAATGTCTTCAGTGGCTGACCTTGGCGATCTTACAGTCGGCACTGCGGTAGATGGTGTTCAGTCCACTGTTACTGATGTTTACCACTTCCATTCCATATAGCAAGAATGATTTGCTCAACAATAAGGAGATGCTGTAACAAATTTGATATACACAGAGTTGAAAGATAAACGTGACTCTAATTTCATACAAACTAATTTTTAATAACTGACAGGCACAAGAGCACAAGTTTTCGAAATAGTTAATTGAACGGTACTTATACTAATTGTTTAACAATCCGTGCGAAAAGAAGGGACAAATCTCAGCCCCTGAGATTTATGTACGTTTAACTTTACGACAATATTCTAATTCTTCAACAACAAATTCCGACCATGACTATTTGATGTTGTAAATTGAGTTTCTATCTTGTCAGCTTCAATCTTCTCTTGAATTTGACGGATAATGAATTGAACCTATATAATTAACACTACTCTCTCAAATTACACAAGTGTTAGTTACCTCAATTTCCACAAGTGTTGAATTGCCACAGTTTCCACAAGTGTTGAATTACCTCAATTTTCACAAGTGTTGTTGGATCACCTCAAACTCTACAGTGTTCGATTACCTCAATGCCCACAAGTGTTGGATCATCTCAATTTCCAGAAGAATTGAACCACCTAAATTTTCACAAGCGTTGGATTACCTGAATTTCCACAGGCGTTGGATCACCTCAAACTAAACAAGTGTTACCTGAATTTCCACAAGTATTGGATTACCACAATTTTCTCAATGGCCTAACGTATTGTCATACATGTACACAATCCCACAACACCTAGTTATCCGATTCCTCATTGCAGCCTACAGAAGAGGGTTTTCTTTCCCGTGAAGAGATGATAAACTGAGAGTGATTAAAATCTCCGATTGATGGGTCAGAAGAAGATTGTCCATGCTACGTAGTTGATAGGCCATCAGTTGCAGCAATCGTCGTACAGTAATTTAATGCAATTTCATGAACTGTGGCTAATAGAATGGAAGACATAATAGTTATGTAATTATTAGAATAATTACAGCACCACGCGAAGACAGGCGAGTTCATTTGCGACCTTCACGTCATATTAGGTACGCATGCGCCAAATAATTAAGGTAATTTTGATGCTGGGTGAGATCGTGCATTTAAAAATTTTTTTTATCAAAGTAAAATGTCTAAAATAATATAAGAAATTACCAGTTACTGAACAGACCTTTCGAAGACGTGGTCTAAAGACGTAGATAACCTGTCAACAAGATTGCTAGACCACAGATGCTAAGACCTTGATGCGCAGGAATTATCTGTATTAAAAAAAAGCCATGCGATATTCAACAAAGTTGCAGACGATCAAGAAAATCCAGGCGATTGATGTAAGTAGACGGTGCATTAATTACCGGATTGCAGGATGACTTTTACACAGACAACACCGATGACAATAACACGTCAACGGCCACCTTCGTTTTTACAGTTATTGCTTCGACGATTTCCAAGTCGTGACAAGTTGTTCCGCCGCATAAAGGTCTTAGCCTGATCCGACCGGAATCGTGATTCTCTAACGACACCGATATTGAATGCTCTCAGTATGGCAAGCCGGCCTCTCAAAACTAAGGACAATTTAACAGTGTAATGTGAAGTAATTATTATCAATGTATCAAAATGATGCACTAAGTGGACCATTTGTATGTCTTAAAGTCTCCATTTCTGTATTTTGATTTGAAAAAGAACTTCGCTTTACATGTGTACACATCTTGTTAAGTAATATAATGTATCTTCACATACTGTACGCACTGATAACAGAAGTTACGATTGCCCATTGCTCTAAATAATAGTCCATTATGAGACGCTAGAGCGCCACAACTTCAATAGCAGGCTGACAGAATGCAAGGAACCATTGACAATCACTGCTGATTGTCGGTGTTATTATTTATCAGAATAATCATATTGGTCGTGCAATTGTCAGGGCGGTTAACAATGGAAACGTATCTATTGTCGAGTCACGTAAAGCATGTTCACAAGCTATAGCTGTTCAGTGGTTGATCCGATACGATTCAGTTACTTGACACAGACTGTATTTGATGAGAAGCAATGGTTGTTGCAGTTTAATGACACTGTGTGGTAACAAAGACCATTAGCGTCGCCCTTCTCCTTCATTCAGGTTTGGGACTGGCACTGACCGAGTACTACCAGTGGCGGAGTTTGAGAAGTAATGATCAATCGTCGCAGTTTATGTTGTATTTACTCCAATCCTCGATGACTTGTAACACACTCGAGAATTAACTGCTTTATACATTATATTCTGTCTTTAATGTTTACCACAACCATAAGGAAAAGCTTCTGTCTCACCTACCTAGCCTTAACATCCGACTTGTCTGTTTTATGGGCTTCAGAAGCCATTTGTATTATTCTTTTAAATGTCTGTCTAAAATATTGCTAATTAAAATCAGTATATATCGAAATGCAAGTCTTCAAGTTATCAGCGCAATGTTTCTTCCACATAGGTCTACATGTAGTTTCAACCATGCAGGAATCTTATCTACGAAGTAAGAACGGACTGAAGCTATCGAAAACTTTCGATCAGTAGGCATTCAAGGACAGAATTACAATTGTCCATGAGCGTCATTATAAAAGCGAATAAAAACACAGATGCGGCAAAGAATTGTCTGCTATAATACGACTATGTAGACAGAACATTTTTTGTCCACAACTCCACCCGCAATGGTCTAACGTTCACTTCTTTGCTCATGTTTCCTTCATATAAGAGAAATTCAAGAACTCTGTGGACGTTTCAAAGCAAATTTATTTTCGGTTTTCCATAGATCTATATATGATCATCGACAGTATAATTTTTACTCAACCTGAGATGCTGTCTACTTGCAGGAGAAAACTATATAAGGCACCTTTCTGGGCGACCGTTCTTAGGATGCCTTTGTCAGCCGCAGCTCTGCTAATCTAATCGTACAAGAGCCGCTGGCATAATGGTTGTTGCATCTAGTGGGTCGGTCTGTCTGACTGTCTCTGTGGTCGTTCTGTCAATCGCCTCCTGTTGTGGCTACGAAATTCTCGAACAGCGAGAATCGCCACTCAGCGTACTGAAGTTGACACCTCAAGCATCGGAAACCGAAAGGAGACGGGTACGAATATGGTCGATTTCATTCTTGTACTGCATTTTTATTTAGTAGGCGTACGTATAATTCTCATCCCTTCACTTAAAGACACTTCTATGTGTAAGAAAATCTCTGTTTTCAGAACTGTCCAACGCTAATATATAGTAGTGTACACAGTGAGACTTCTTCTGCTGATAATCTTAAGTGCCGTCTTTCTCTGACACCCCTACCCAAAGCGCATTGCTCACTGGGTCTCTGCTCTGGTCCGGCGCTGCATTGAGGGTCTGGCATCTTCTTATCTGCGGGAACTCTCTTGCCCCACTGCGAATGTTCAGCGGAATCACTTGTCTAACATGCGCGGCAGCGGACTGTAACCGGATGGCGTTTCTACTTCTCTGTGGCTGACCCGGTGAACTGGAATAGACTTCCGGTGACAACATGTCTGACGCCAATTGATAGGCCAATCTGCTCCATGCACACTTCTCTGTCCTGTTTGACCGAGGTTGGGAGTGCTCTTGAGTACACTGATACGATTGAGCGCTCTATAAAACTACTACTACAATAATAATAATAATAATAATAATAATAATAATAATAATCTTGATGACTACGACGACGATGATGATAATGATAATAATAATAATAATAATAATGATAATAATAAGAACATATTGATTTTCACAAGGTTTCAGCTTTTCCTATTTTTTATGAAGAGCCTAGGCAAATTCACGCACTCTGAATCTGTGTCATTTGATTGCACGGAATAGTTACCTAACTTATATTTATATATTCATTCATTCATTCATTACAGAGATTTATATAGCGCCCCTTCAAGGATACTACTCAGGAGTGCTCCCGACTCCAGCACGATTAAAAAGAACAGTTTTAAGGCAAGTATAAAATGAGTCTGAGCGGACCCTTGGACCCAACCTCAATGCCAACGGAGCATGTTCCAGAGTGAGGGGCCAACCACTGAGAAGGCACGATTCTGTTTAGTAGTTCTGAGACTTATTCTTATTGCCGAAATTTGATACCGCCCTTCTTCCAACATCTTTTGCTCTTAAGTGCACACAAACGCCTCGACGGCGCAATTGCAGTTTGTACTGCAGAGCAATGATGCGCAAAGGACTTGCTCAAGGTCCCTACACAGTGACTGACGCCTCGGACGAGGGTTGAACCCGCGCGCTCAGCACACACTGAACGTTACGGGCTGACCGCTCTAACCGATCGGCCACTGTGCCGCACCGAGACTTCTATGATTTTTACGAATACTAAGGAGTTATTTGCTGCAAAGTGATTAATTATGATAATTAACAGTAACACGAATTAGTGAGTAAGTTATCTGGTTAATATGAAAGATGTCTTGGCGACCGAATGCAGTGGGGATTTCCGACGGAAATAACATCGTGCCAAGTGGACTCATCGATCGCAGTCTTCTCTATTATCTGATCACTGCTCAAAACGAGAACTGGTCGGACAGAGAAACTGCTTCGCCACAAAAGAAACAAGGTTATTTGAAAAGAAGGTTATCATCGATCGCATCATCCCATAGATACATATCCTATCAGTTCCAAAACCGTCGTTTACAATGTGCTGATGACTGCTGTTTCTTCATCCATCGGATCTAGCTACCTTCACACTGCTTAAGCTGCAACATGATCACAACATGTTTAGGGAGAAGTTTCTGAAAATCAAAATTCACCAATCTACACTCGCCAAAAAATCCTCAGTTACTGGTATCCCACGCTCTACTTTCGTCAAGGCTGTTGATGTCACCATTTGTGGAGAACCATTAGTCTCAGAAAGTAACTAATTCATCATTGATAGACCTCAAAACTTTAACCTCTCTTATAAAGACTCTCCAAGCTTCATATCTTGCGTGTTATTATTTTCTCAACTCTTATTCAGCTGTCACTTCTCTTTGTATATAGTCTTACTTTGTACACCAACGGCATTTTGTCTTTTATTAACTCAATGAACGTAGGCCTATATTTTCTATCTCTCTCTCTCTTAATAATCGCCGGACATATCTTCTATCTTGATATACCATCCGAACACATCACTAATTTTAGACCCCCAACATATTGCATGCTTCATGTCCTGAGCCCATCTCTCAATCTTGCCACCTACCATAATTTAAACTTGTTGATTGACGTTTATAATGGATGTGCGATTACCTTACTTCGTCTTAGTTGTTTCTTCATTTTTCATACTTGCTTCTGATCCTGAGCCTAATCTGCAGTCTGATATTAATAATTGCAGTGCTTAGCTGATTTGTTCGCTTTAATTAACACGCGATTTCCCTATACCGATAATATTGTCTGCCGGTCGAATCATTAAACAACAAGGATTATTAATAGCGTACAATCGTCATTATTCGTCTGATTGTTCTAACATAATACTGTCTGCTTTCATTGTCAGCTGGAAAAATCTGTGTGTGGAAGTTTTGCCCACCACCGAGGCAGCAGAAATGAACGTGACGACACCGCAGAGATGTAATGAAAGTAATGACAGTGAAAAATGACTTTAATAATTGAAAAGGAGATCAGTCTCGAAACCACAAACCACGTTTCACTTTCTTTCGATTCACACCAGCGTCCAATTTCAACTCTGAGGAGACATGAACAATAAGCGAACTTGTAATAAAAAGTATAATGTACGATAATTCATGTAAAACAATGGTTCAAACTTAATGCTGCCTGCGTATAACGGAACTGTCTATACACAATTAAAGTAAAATTGTTAATAATCTTGCTCAGAATTGATTAATGTTAAAGATAATAACAGTTAGAGTATGATTGGCATCTTTTGGCGCTTGACTCCATAGTAATTGTTGACAATGATGAGGGTATGACCAAATCGAATGCGATCGCTGTCAGTTATAGATGAGAAGTGGATCCAATGTCGTAAGCAGTTTTAGATCGAGGCTCGCAAAAGACAGATTATTACCCCCTATTGGAGAATCTGATGATAAAAGTATGTGATGAGCATTTTCTGCAGATACTAAAGTTAATCAGAATGCAAAATCGACTAGACTCTTGAACGAGTTTTCAATTTTTTTTCGGGCAGCCAATGCGATGATATAAGAACAAATGTAACGTAATTCTATTTATAAGTAGGTCCATCTGCAAATGACACTAGCAGAATTAATTCTGAACTGTCTACAACTTTGAAAACTGTGCTGTCGTCGCACAAAACATAAACTAATCACACTGGCTTGGAAGAAATGCATTTACCAGCAACGTTTGTTAGTATCAACTATCGAGAATATAACGTTTTATTCCACGAATATCTCTAATCAACATAGTCAATAAATCAATAATTGCTAACTAATAAGAATATAATAAGCATAGTGGCCGATTGGTTAGAGGGATCGGACCGTAACGCTCAGTGTGCGCTGAGTGGGCGGGTTCGACCCTCATCCGAGGAGTAGCTGTGTAGGTACCTTGAGCGAGTCCTTTGCGCACAATTACTCTGCAATTGCGCCGTCGAGACGTGTGAACTTCTAAGCAAAAAATGTTGGAAGAGGGAAGATATCAAATTTCAGAATAATAACAATAATAACATCTAATTTATCCAACGTAGCCGCCTAACGATAGAATTGCCAGTTAACCGTTGGGGTTGCGAAAGCTGACATTGGAGGAAACATTGGTCACATGTCAACAAGTTATGGTGAAATATTATTAATGAATCTGCCCCTCAGACTTTGCTTCTTGCTCCGATGCCTTCAAGCACCAAGATATCTACTGCGCTTCCTCTGGCGAATGAAATAATAATAATGATATGTAGGTTAGTGGGGTCTGTTGTGATGAAAAATTAGAATTAGGGGTGTACACAGCAACTGAAATTCAGTGACCCCATAAAATTGTCCAGAACATAGATTCTGGCAAACAGCCTTTTTATCAGCAGAACGCACCAACCTAGAAGGGCGACGTGGCAATGGCAAACTGGAGATACATAGGATTTGTTAAATGTACTGACGTAAAGTTAAAAGGGTCAGAGCTTACTTATTTAGCGAGGGTCATAAAACCAGTTGCCTGTTCCTAAATCAAGGACTAGTGCTATTACATGGTAGTCCGTGATTCAACTCAGCAGTCGAGTGGTTCCAACTCCAATAAATTATCCATACGGCGTGTCACAGACATTATACTCTGGAGCATAATAAATAACCATACGACATAGAAATGTAACAAGGCGCCTACAGTCATTTCCGACACGCTATACAGAGATCTGAATGACCTGAGCTACATGCTATATATATATATATAAACTAACTTTTAATATGGACGTACCGTCAACAAAATAGGCCTAATTAAAATGTGTCAATTAAACAGTTCGAGCTACTTTAGCCACAGTGACCGGGCATTGAAATTGCGGTTAATTGTTTTCACAGTATATACTGCATTCGCAGCAATATAATAATAATATAATGTATCCAATAAGCCCTGCAGCTTGATATATAGCCTGTAGCTCATATATTGTATATGCATATATATATATAATATAAATATAGATACAATGTATATATGATTAAATATAATAGGCTATATATTCTTAATGATAATATATTATATGCAATATATTTATTCTTAATGATAATATATAGACTATTATATAGCCTACATAAGAGTGCAGTGCCTTAAATTTGTTCCATCATGTGGGAAGGAAACAGTGCAACCTGTTAGATAGAGCGCAATGCTGCGCATACTTTCATTAAAAGAAGCCCATTGCGTAGGAATCGTCATTCTGTAATCAATTTACTTCGCAAAACACAAATTTAAAATTTCCAGTAGTAAAGAGTGAATTGCTTCACGGTCTCTTCCCAATCTTAAAAGTGGAGTGAGAAATAATTTCCTCCCTAACTGGTAACAATACAGAATCAATACATAGGGAGTTATTTTCCACGCTGATTGGTCGTCCTCTCTAAACCGTTCCGTACAACGGTTTCATTGTCGGTCCATTGGCGTCCATTTAATTTGTAGACTTCGTTGTAAATGGAAGAAGCGTACATAATTATATGAAAGGTTTCTAATATGAATCTATACATGGGACACGTTTGCCACCTGATCAGTACGCTCGTTCTGTAACGTTTAGAGCGAGCGTATACTAGCATCGCCTGAGACGGTAATTGCGAAGAAAATGAGCAAGTCCTGAAACGGCAATTGCGAAGGAAATGAGCAATCCTGAGATGGCAATTGCAAAGGAAATGAGCAATCCTGAGATGGCAATTGCGAAGGAAATGAGCAAGTCCTGAGACAATAATTGTGAAGGAAATGAGCATGTCCTAATTTAGTCCTTCACTTACATTTGCTCAGCAGAATCGATTGATGCTTGATAATTAGAAGATAGCGATCCATCAGTTCATGATACGGTTATGATTATAATCTATTTAATTAATCTAATCCGTTCTATCCTGTGGGACACGGTTACCGAATGATCAGTGCGCTCGCCTTGCTGTGCTGTGAGTACGGGTTTGATTATTGCCTGGTGACGGTTGCTTGTGAGGAGCTTAAACAAATCACTCAATCCCTGAAACTGTGTAGTGCCATCGGCTGAAACTTTCTCATTAGATATTGGCGCTCAATAAATGCTCAATAATAAAAAAATAAGTTATTATCATTATTTTATTATTATTACTATAATGATGGTGTTAATGACAATTGCTATAAAATTAAAATAATAATGATGATGATGACGATGATAATAATATTTAACAGTGTGTCTGTGTTGTTTAGTGTTTGTTGTTTCCCACTGTGTTGAGTTAAATAGCAACGATAGGCAACCAACGGCGTTGGTCGCACTTAATGAGCCATATTCACTTATATACAAGTAGGCTACTGGTGGATCGGTCGCACTAACTAGGACTCGAATTTTATGAAATGATGCCGGTAAATCAAACTCTGGATGCATTCCTACATTTGTAGTCAATAGATTCTATGGACAGATCAAACGAAGCAACTAATCGTCAGAGTCGACCTGATTCAATACACGTTGATTCATCCACGCATGCTGTCTAGACTTGTTCATTATTTTGGACGACTGTACGTCAAACGCAGTCACCTCTCTCATATGATCTCAGCCACCCTTCATATCAGACTACGGTCTGATAATAACACATTTTGACATCGCGCTTTTAAACCCCACTGCACTTGTCACAAACATGCAGGTCACAATCAGAGGTTTGATGCAGAGTGTAGAGTGATGCGTCGTCGGTCAGTCATGAGGGAAGCGAGGGTGAGGACTGACAGGGAAGTGACAGAATTCACAAAGTGTTGTCTGGGACTTTGCAATGCTTCTGGATGAGAAACTATCCATCGCGGAGCACTCAGTATATCAAGACCCTTTTCGCCCGTGCTTCTGGAAAAGTCTTCTACTAGAAAGTCCTGCTGTTCTGTTACATTACGACCATCTTAAGCTTCTTCTATTCACATCTGTTAGAGAGACGTTTTAGCGTAATCATGAGGTTTCTTATACCGCTCTCTATATCAAGCACCTCAAGTTGCTTTTTCAAATTGCTTCAGTTACTCTGTCAGGCAACGTAATTCAAGCAAAGAAGCGATTCATTCATTCATTTATTTCGAAAATTTATATAGTACCCCTTCAAGCAACCTACTCAAAGGCGCTCTCAGCCAGGGTACGGCCAAACAAAAAAGACTTGAGGATTCGTGCATGTCTATACCCTTGGACCCGTAATAAAGAGGTACATTACAAATTACTGCTTACAGTCTTATTGTTTATTGTTTTTTCTGAGTTTTGTAGAACGCTACTAACACTAAAGTTATCAAATGGTTAATGAGTTTTGACGCGTTCATAAGAACTTTATATAACGCTCTAAAAGTTAAAATTACCAGGATACATATGGAATCCATTCAAAGGATTTCAATCCAAGGTCAACAATTGATATCGTGTTTGCAATTTCGGATCTGTGCTGCATTGAGGACGAGAGATTACGTATGCAACTGCAATCCGAAGCAATGGATCACCTCACTGTCCGGTTCATCATCGTAAATGGCAGATCTAAATATAGTGGCCGAGTTTCGATTAGAAGCGGTCAAATTGCTTGCAAATAACAAATAAACTCATATGCATGAGAAATAAATAACTTTGAGGCATACACTCAGATACTGTACTGATCAGAGTTATATAAGAACGATAGTGCAAATTCCGCTGATGAAATAATTACCTATCAAAGCGAAATGAAAACTAGAAAAAGAGTCATAGATTCAAATAAGACAAAAGAACACATATCTACAACACTGTGTACATATGTATATATAAATCATAAAAGTCTTATGCGTGACACAGTTTGGCATGGTGGCCGATTGGTTAGAGTGGTCGGTCCGCAACGCTCAGCGTGCGCTGAGTGAGCGGGTTCGACTCTCGTCCGGGGCGTCTTGTGTATACGAACCTTCAGCAAGTTCTTCGCACATAAGTGCTCTGCATTACAACTGCAGTGACGCCATCGAGGCGTATGTGCACTTCTGAACTAAACTGTCAGAAGGGCGATATCAAATAACAGTTGTATTGTGTTGTGCAGTTAAGCGCTACAGTTGATTCCACCAATGGGCAGAGTCCAGCAGACAACGCCTTAGCTTCCATTCACTCTGACAAGCTTAATGTTCTGCTGAATTTTGGTGACCCGAGTTTCACACGAACCCCACCCAGCTGTAGTTGATAAGACCTCGTTTAATCTAGACTGCACTGGCTTCCTATCACATTGTGGCGATATGTACTTACATCGCTCCCAGGCATAAACTGTCTAGTAACAGAACACGCTAGTTGTCGTCTGTAACCAGACACGTTCGTAAAAGATGCATGGCTGCTGTCGAGCTTTCATTAAAGATGAATATTGTATTCGTGAGTTCTCTAGTGATGTCGCTGTCAGCTGCCGGCAAACAAGGCTCCGGACGACGACAGCGCGCTTATGATCTAATCAGTATCTGATTCTAGTTGCTATATAATTCAAGAGGCATGATACTGCGCCATAGAACGGCGGGTGAATATTGATGATAAATGCACACCATTTTCCATTGCAGGTTGATAGGGCGAATATATGTACATATAATTATATATATATATATATATATATATATGCATGTATGTATGTATGCATGTCGATACATGTTGCATTTATATAGGCGTAATACAGACCAGGATTTATATACATATGCATTATATGTATATATATAGATATATATATATGCAAGTATCGCAGGTCTGTAATTTCTGAATACACGTCAAACTTTAATGACTGCATCGCCGTCGTTTATTGCATCTGAAGTTGGTCGACAGACAAAACGATGATATGCTCCTAAACTGGATCCATCATCTCCCTCCGCAGCAGCCAAAGTTCAGCGTTTGTGGAGCGCCAGGTTCGTAATTATGCTGACTCATTTTATCGCTCATCTGGCAGGTAAACGTACGCGTAGTGATTGTCCAATCTGATGTTTTCGTTTTCTTGTGGTATTTTTTATCCTAGTTAATACACTTTTGTTATTTTTCCACTTTCTACAGTCTGCAACTGATTCACATCTACTTGTTAACGATTTTATCTTGACATTTATCGATATGTCTTGGTACCTCGAGCAGTCGTTGGGGTTTCTCAGACTAAATTCGCTGGTATTGACTACTAATGTTGCTTCGTTACCATGTCATAGATAGGTCGACCCTTTTTTCCTTCATATTCAGCCTCCTGGTATTCCCACCGTTAAAAATTAAAATCAAAATTCTTATATACTTCCTCTTACAAGCATGATGATTGCATCTTGCTCATCAACATCAGATGTTTCCAGGCGGATGCTCTGTCTTCATCTTCTTTAATATTGCAATTTCCTACCCCATCTCCGTATATCAATTATCACTTTCAGCTCTTCCTTTTTCTTCCTCCTTCTTCCTCCTCTTTCTTACTCTTTTACTGTTCTTGCCTTTTCTTTCATCATGTTTAAAAAAAAGCTCTTCTGTGCATTTTCCTACTTACAGATCGTCCCGTAATACGCGCCATCGACAGGTAGGCCCTAGATAGAATTGTAGTCATAGACTGCAAATACCATCTATAAAGGACTGGGAGCCACGTGTCTTAAGGAGCGAAGAGCCAAGTTCTTCCTCAGCGCCCGCTGGTAGTCGTTGCATGATGCGATAGGTCACGACGCCCTTCAGTATAGGCATTCATAAACAGTTTGTAGATGACTAAGATCATAGAAAGCATTGCCTTGATGGTAAGTGCCTTCCGGACGTTTATCGATTGTCACGCCTCTGTGTGCGAATTATGTCACCCAACGACGGCCATTTTAGAGTCCGTCAAATCACCACCAGCACCAGTCATCAAGGCGCGAACAGAGTGACATAAATTTAAGGCGTAAAGATGTTGCTCGTCGCCTGCTCGCATTGCTGCCGCACTACGCCAGATTCAGTTTCACTTTTTCTAGATAAGTATGTGCTCTCTAAGCACATGACCGTACGTTTGAAGCTGCTGTCGAATGAGCTCTTTAGTGAATGAGCGATCGAGCACAATGCTTTTCAGGTTGCTCTGACCACATCCGGTTTAACCGCATTAGATATGCCGTTTTTCCTGTCGTCAATGATACTATAGTTTTAAATTGCAATCTATTGGCATCAATTTGCCTGGCTATTGGTTTGGCATCATGGTTAACATATGAATTGTTCAATGATGCGATTATCGTGTGCTAGAAAAGAATAAGTTGTCCGTATGATAGGAGTTTAATTTGATAAAGAAACAATATGTAAAATTTTCTGGTTGCTTTGTAGCGCCCTTTCTGGAGTTCTAGCACGCGACGTGTTAGATGTCGCTATGGCGATCACACATATAAGTTTACAACTCAGCTGGGCTGCAGTTGTTATTGCCTAGCAAGATCGCGTCTAGTGACTGTTTAATTCACCTTAAACCCTTCACTGTGCGATGTCATGATCTGTAATTGGTTATTGGTTACATCAAGGCTTCTAATGTATATCCCAATGTGATGCAAATGTGTGCAGATGAACACGCTGCGGATCCATTCAATAATAGCCGGTACTTAGTTGGGAGACCTTGAAACTACAGCGAACCAGGCGAACACTATAGGCCTACTCGAGGCGGTGTTGAGCATCATAGGCCAATATGGCGAACGGACATCCGTCATTGGGAGGGCGAAAGCAGGACCGGCCTCTCGCTCCAGCAGCCTTGCGCTGCTGCCCATCGTGTTTGTGGAAAACCGAATTAAGCTTACATTAGCAAGGTAAAATATTCATGCGCTGCGCATTTGGCCATTTCTGTGATGGAGCGCTGGCGACTTAAGTGTTTTTGCATACGACAGCGACTACAATGCACGATTTATGATCAACAACTTGGCTGCCATTTTCACAACCAGCTGCACCAGTTGTAAGCCACATTTTTTAGAGGAAGTCGTTGGCGAGTCGTGACGTGTCAGTGTTCTGCTCAACAACTGAACAACGTAACCATTCAGTCGATTTAGGAATTTGGGGTAGTCAAGAGTAGTTTTATGGTTTCCGTGATCCTTGTGAGACCCTGTGATCATCAATAATCGTCCTTCACTTTTGCACCTTTTCGTGTCACATCTGAAAAATTCGGCATTTAAATTAATTATATCTCCCCGTACGCTCTCGTTTAAATAATTAATTGCAATGCTTTTATCTGCTAGAACTTCCAATATACGGTACTGCTCTATAAAACCACAGACTTAAATGGCTCTCTATTATGAGCGGTAATATGGAGTAAGATCAGTTTCTTATTATTTTCATTATTTTGCTCTTTCTAAAGTATACCATTTGATAATGACACGATTTCATCGAGTCTCTTTGTAGCAAAGAAATCGAAAATGTTAGGCGTGACAATTGCCAGCAGGCTACTAAATGAATTCCAGCTGACTATGCTACAAAGTACAGTACAACTGTTATATGATAGAGCACTTCTTACAGTTTAGTTCAGAAGTGCGCACACACACCTCGACGGAGCAACTGCAGTTGTAATGCATAGCAATTATGCGCGAAGGACTTGCTCAAGGTTCCTACACAGTGACTCCTAGGTCCCTTCCTGCCAGTCTTATGTCTGTCTCTTTAAGATCGGTTGGATTCCATGGTCATAGCGATTATACATCATTTAAGAGTCGTACAATTTACACCTATGAGTCGCTATATCTCCTGAAGACACTTATCCAATTAAAAAACCCGTTTTCGCGTAGACTCGACTGTCTTGTCTTTCAATCCTCACAGGTCATATTACTCCGACGGGGCATCGTATCCAGCTGCTGTTCGGTGCGACCAACTCCGATGCTGATCGTCGAAAACCACCAGGAATGGAATAAGACAGCAACAAACGGTAATTGGAGTCAAAGGAGGATGAGGAGGTGATCAATTTAGAGGAAGCAGAGAGAGACAGAGACAGAGAAACAGAGACAGAGATAGAGAGACAGAGACAGATAGACAGAGAGAGATACAGAGAGAGAGATAGAGGTACATAGAGACGAAGTATGTCAAATAGTAGGCCTAAGACTGAGAGAAAGAGTGCGAGCAGAATGAGATGGAAGAGTAGAATGATGCACATCCCCACTTTTACGATGGCACCCGAGCGGAATCTTGTTTCGCCGATCGGTCTCTGATGGTAGCAGTGGAGGAGGAGGTGGCAGCAGAGGAGGAGGAGGTGGCAGCAGCGACGAAGGTGGCACTAATTCAATTTCCCCGCAGCTACTCGAATGACGCCGCCCGACCGTCAGATCGACCGAGCTCAGCAGAGGCGGACAACTCCAGCACTGCTGATGTTGTGTCTTGCATTAGGCTGTTGTATTACGTTGGTGACGCGTGTTGTTGTGGCGCCTCAGTATGTACGTGACAGAGTGGTCGTTGTCGACGCTGGGACGCCCGCGGCAGAGGCGATCTCTGCGGTCGCCTGGAACCAGTGTCGCCGAAATGATTTCGCCGACCGCAAAATGCTTCCAAAGTTTTTGGACACTGTGGAGTCTGATTGCATTGCAGATGAAAGGTAGGAAGAAGGAATGCTGTGTGTCTCTCGTTTAAATAATTCTCTTTGGGGAACGAAAAATTACTGATTGTAATCTGTTGACCATATCTTTCAATGCATGCTACAATCAGTTTCAGTAACTATTAGCATGTACTATGATTAGCTTATGGTTGGCATGCAATTTTAGCCAGTCTAAAAAACTTCCTACTGTTAGGAATTCAGTGTCTTTTTGTATTGACGACGAAGAAAAATTAGCTTCAGCACTGTGATACTCTAAAGCAAGAGTACACATTGAATATTCTTTTCTGACATGCAAGCTATGTAGATAATTCATCTTCACTATTACTCAACTAAATCTCAATTTAAAAAAAAGAAAGTACAGTCCTCTAGGTTATCTATATGTAGCACCAAGAGGCAGTCGTAGGTATGAAGTGGTGGCGACTTCATTTTCTTAGCCTCAGCACATGACGGTAAGTGACACACCCTCTCCCTTTCCGCATGATCTTCCAAAGACTGTAGGTTAATGTACCGATAACAGCATGGGTTGCTATAGAAAGGACCAGTGGACCAGTTGACGCGAAATACATTTCTGGCCTGTAGAGGATTTTAACCCAGGATCTCTAAACTGATCGTCCAGTAGGCCTATGCCTGCCTCTAGCATATATGCAAATCATGAAGTTTCGGTATATACAGAGTTCTCTATACAGCGTAACCCGATTCACCATGACCAAGTAAATACAGTCAGATCTAAAACGGTGGACCTAATCGTAATTCTACATTTATTTAGCGTTCAAACAGAGCTAAACAGATATAACATAACCCACATTTTAATCATTCCCAAACCATGTACTCTAGTTTCAAATGTGCAGATTTTCTTCGAAGTTTCACAATTTACACGCTAACTCTCATACATGGTTCACATGGTTCACCTGGTTCACACGACTAAGATGATGCCATCGCCAAGAGAAATATTTTTATGAAACAAAAACTGAGCGTTATCTGAGGATCAATAAAGGCTTTAAAAACCGAATCCACCAAAATGCGCCACGTAAATTAATGTCTACAGAGGTCGTGTCAACGGTTATGATGGATGGGTTCTCAGCGTGATTGACAAAGTTGATTCATATTTCTGTGGCGTCGTCCTCTTCTTCTAATATTATATGTGAATGCATTCGTTCGTATCAACGCGGTCTGTCCGAATCTTCTCTTGCGTTGATCGTATGTATGATTATATGCATCGTTTTCTCCATCGAAGGCCCTTTCGAGTCAGAGCTTTCCACTGGGGTTTGGGTGTGGGGTGGAGTGGGGCTGGAGTGCTGGTGGGAAGGGGTGATGCACAGCTGAGATCATCCGGAAAGACAAGGTCGCAGCGACAGACCAGAGTATGACCTTTTCGGTGATCGCTCAACTGATACCAGGGCTAAATTGGCCAACGTCGAAATCAATTTCTAAATCAGACTCACGAATACAAGGACGATGACGACTACGATGAAGGTGATGATTTTTACGAATACGATGATAAAAGTGATGACGATGAGGACGATGACGAGGATGATAATGATGATGAAGACTATATCACGACGATGCTACTTTCGTTCGGAAATCCTAGAGACATATAAAGACTTGAAACATTCCGTTGTTCGCACAGACATAAACCATATTCGAGTCAAAGTTACTGCATTCGTCCATTAAAATTATAAGCTGAGTACGACAAACATTAGATTCTAAGACACAGAACAACACACGATGCAGTGTATGTATGTATGTATGTATGTATGTATGTATGTATATATGTATGTATGTATGTATGTATGTATCTATGCATGTATGTATGTATGTATGTATGTATGTATGTATGTATGTATGTATGTATCTATGTATATATGCATGTATCTATGCATGTATGTGTGTATGTATGTATGTATGTATGTATGTATGTATGTATGTATGTATGTATATATGTATATATGTATGTATCTATGCATGTATGTATGTATGTTTGTATGTATGTATGTATGTATGTATGTATCTATGCATGTATGTATGTATGTTTGTATGTATGTATGTATGTATGTATGTATGTATGTATGTATATATGTATGTATGTATATATGTATGTATGTATGTATGTATGTATCTATGTATGTATGTATGTATGTATGTATGTACGTATGTATCTAACGTCATGGAAAATAATCTTAACGTATTTAAAATAAAATTGCGGAATTATTTAATGGATCCATAATTGTCTCATTGCGCGTCTTTATCGTCTTCATCATGATTGTATAGAATAACTAACTGGTTAAGTTTCTAACTAATTGCCAATGTATTTTTTATTCCTAACCAACTGCAACTATCAATCTAATGTAAGGGTGACCCTGATTACAGGATTTTCTGTTCTTTAAGGGTTTCTGTTGGTCCCTATTGCCTCCCAGCTGATAGTCAACACTTTATAACTTTGTTTGTTGTTTTGGAGACAATAAAAACACTTGGTGTTGGTTATGGTTATCTATGTATGTATGTATGTATGTATGTATGTATGTATGTATATATGTATGTATGTATGTATGTATGTATGTATGTATGTATGTATGTATATATGTATGTATGTATGTATCTGGCTATTTATATAGCGTCTTATAAGAACCTCTAGAATGTGCTAAAGGTATTGGAAGTAGTTGCAGCAGTAACACCTCAATTGGTAGTACACAGTGTGAATGCAGCACAGCTCATCGCCTCCTTAAAGTAGACACTACCTACGCAGTACGTGATTGTTAGGTGATAATGTGTTTCTGTCAATTAAGTATAACCACTAATCAGCCTATTGTTGTGCCGCTGACTTAGTAGTAATCGTGAAAGTAAGTCTAATATTAGATCAGCCGAGAGATAGAAGGGATGTATGGATGAATGCATGGATGGATGACTGGATGGATAAATGGGAGAATTGGTGGGTGACTGGATAGATATAAAGATGTTGGAACGCATCATCGCATACATCGTAAAGTTTCTGAATTTTTTACCGATCGAAAGCGACCTTCTCTATGCTGTCTACTTAGATCTAAGTTGTCAGTTGGTTGAATAAAGAGGGTCAGCGTTTCTAAGAAGAGTCCTTAGGTTCGACGAACGAGTGGCGTTGATTGACGGAGGCAGTCGTTATAACCGATGCTTCCAACAAATTAGATCACAGTTGCGTCGGCGTCATCTGCCATCGTCGTCTTGTGGAGTGGAAACTCACTTCTGCGTCATCCGCTTGATTGTTTAGAAAAAAGGCGTCTTCTGTGGATGCGTAAGTTGCAGAGGATGCCGTGAGTAACTTTGTTTTATTTCGAGCATAAATTAGGAAGAGTTCCACAGCTCTGAAGATGGATAGACGGATGGATGAATGGATGAATGGATGCATGAGTTAATTAATTAATGGATGCATTGATGAATGGATGAATGAATAGAGGAATTTACAGAACAAAATGGATGCATACATTGCATAATGCATAGCCTACGTACTCCATTATCAACAGTCATTTAGTCGTTGACCGATTCGCAAATATTAAATTATTTTGTTTCATAAAATCTTTTGGGCCAAGTGGCTCAGTCTAGAAGCATGTTTTGGTTTGAGCTAATAATTGTGAGGCGAGTGGTCAAATCCCGTCACTTGTCGTTTTTGGCTTTTTTATTGAATCATATTCTAAAATGCATGTGCATCCAAATGCTTTTTACAGAATGAAAATAGCTTTTTCTAATTTAGGTTATACTTTTTTGACTCTTTCACTAGTAAAATCATGACAACAGAGAAAATCGAAGTCAAAGTTTCAGACTGTTCGTGTCATCAAGCTTCTTAGCAACCACTACTCGAATGTTCCACAATTTTGCAGGGCAATAAAGGGCTATTCGATATGAAATAAAGCGCACATCATCAAAATTTGGTTACTACTTTGCAAATAATGGCAGGTAGGCCTATGTATACGCGGAAGAAATCTAGGCCGTTCACCTCCAAAAACATGCATATTTAGCAATGCAAATCTTGACACCACATGCATGAAATGTCATTTTTCACCAACTAAATATTTGAATGCAACTTCTTTTATTTCAGATATTGAAAGAAGACATATTTATTTGTGACAATAAACCATAAAACGATTTTTGTGTTTTTCACCACTCTCGCCCATTTAAGCCTGTTGCGCCACAACTAGGAACTTAGAAAGCGACAAGCGGTCGGTTTTGTACCCCTCACAATCGGATTTCGTTTAGGATCAATGTGTTTGTCTGTTTTCTTTGTTTTTGGTCGATGGGTCTGGGTTCAACAATTTTCTGTTAGGGTTTACTGTTTCGGTTTAGAATCAGGTTATATATTTGGACCAATACCTTTATTTTAATAGGTAAATATGGACGTCATAAACCTGATCTTTGTATTGGCAGGGTCTTTTAAGAACCCTGTGCGCAGGCTGCAATAAGTAAAACATGAACATCGGTGATAGCAGCATATGGTCGTGATACCTGTTCAGCGCGTCGATGCAATAGAAGCTGCTGTGCAGGTACGCCAAGGTAGACCATGACATTGGCATCCTTTGTCCAGTGAAAGCAAGAAACCCCGCTAGTGACGCTCTAAGCCATAAAATATGCAGAAGCGGATGATGTTACTCTGATCTAATTGAGAAGGAACCGAGGTGACAGCTACGCTCCACGTGTAAAGGACTCTCTTAGTCGCAGTTTAAACAGTCACCAGGACGAAGGTAACCGCACGTGCCATCAAAAATACCCACACATGTTTATAAACTATGTAGATGTCTGTGTCTCTGTCTTACTGGTGCTTATTATGAACTATCATAAACACACGCACTAATACACATGTATACAATACATAAGAATGTATACAATTACACACATATATATATACACCTGCTAATTACGTTTGCATTTGTATATATATATAAATATATATATATATAAATATATATATATAAATATATATGCGCCTGTCTATACTTGTACGGACATGTACTCTGATGGAGGTTAGGGGGCTTTATGTGAACAATGTGAGCGTCATAATACCTTAGAGCGTATTCACGTGGCTTCTGCAATTAAGCTGTAGACGACCGGAGTCTCTATATAATCTTACGAGCCACTCTCAACGCAAGATCCAGCTCTTCTTCCGCCTCCTATTCCTCCTCCTCCTCCTCCTCTTCCTCCTCTTCTTCTTCCACTTCCTCCTCCTCTTCCTCCTCATCCGAAGAAGTGTAGAGTTTCGACCGCTTGCATGCGTTCAACAGTCTTTCGTTTACTCTGCGCGATTATCGATCTTCTCGCCTCTTCTGATATCGATCAGAACGCGCACGTCTGCATTATTCTTTAGGATAAAGGTCTGCTCGTCCCATTCTCCAGCAATCAAAGGGCCACAAATCAACGATTTTAATATACATACATGTACATACAGATTCTAGGACGTTTCATCCACGGACGGTTCATCACAGGACGTTTCATCCCCAATATTTAATGTTTTATAGCTTCACTATTTCATAGCAGTTAAATTTTTCAAGAAATGTAAAGTAACGTTCGAATAACTTCCGCATGCGATATTGCAAGCGACTGACGAACGTAGAGGCCTACATTTAATGTAAAATTACGACCAATTCATAGAAGTAAATTACACGGAGAAAACTAAATAAAAAATATTATTATCTGCAAAGGTGTCATTGTTCAATAGAGCATAATTTAGCAATGGGATAAATGGGACAAATGGGACAAATGGGATAAATGGGACAAATGGGACAAATGGGACAAATGGGACAAAGGTGCGATCGCTCGAAGATAAAACAACACGCGTGAGCGTCCATATCCGTTCACAAATATTTTCGAACAAATTAAAAGATGAGTCTAATTTAATTTGCCCTGCTAAATTACTAATTAGTTATTAGGCCTATGACTGATATCATAATTAATTACATCAAGTGAATTGTGAAACGTGTCAACTTTCAGTTGTACTACTAAGATTAAGAAATTAATGTTTGAAGTAAAGAGAGAACTGCAACGAAGTAGTGAAACAATAAAACATTAATTAATTATTGGGGATGAATCGTTCTGGGGATGAAACGTACGCATACCATACATACATGAATGCATACATACATGGCATATGTGTATGTATGTATGTAAGTATATCTGTATTTATGTATATATGTATGTATGTATATATGTATGTATGTATGTATATATGTATGTATGTATGTAAGTATATATGTATGTATGTATATATGTACGTATGTATGTATATATGTATGTATGTATGTAAGTATATATGTATGTGTGTATATATGTATGTATGTATATATGTATGCATATATGTATGTATGTGTGTATGTATGTATGTATTTATGTATGTATGTGTGTATGTATGTATGTATGTATGTATATATGTATGTATGTATGTATGTATGTATGTATATATGTATGTATGTATGCATGTATGTATGTATGTATGTATATATGTATGTATGTATATATGTATGTATGTATGCATGTATGTATGTATGCATGTATGTATGTATGTATGTATGTATGTATGTAATGTATGTATTACATGCATAAGTTCATGCTTGCCCACATTCATACATACATGCATACATGTACATGCATACATACACATATGCAATGCATACATACATACAAATATACAAGTAGTTTGCAGGCATGTATAAAACTCATGAAATCTTGAATGCATATTCGTCCAAGATGATTAACCTACTCGAAATAAAGACAATAGAATGCGGGGTCATTATCTGTAGGGGTTGGTATTTAGCGTCGAATAGACAGCTACAATGTTCAATGTTCATTGTGATTGAAAGAAATGTTCGGATGCCCGAAGCAACAATGGCTTCTCTACCTTCCCCTCTACCTCCCCTCCCCAGCAGCGAAGATGTGATCTCGTTGTAAAGCTGCTGGCGGTTCTAGTACGATGCCTGCTGCGGCTGCTGCTGCTGCTGCTGTATTATTGATGAACGTTTCTGTGATGGCCAGACAACATCGATGGGCAGAAGATTGTATTACATGCTAACGACAACAGTTGCATCTTTTATGCGCGTGATGTATAACCTCGACGTACGCATAATTCATAGGATATATTCGCGCATCATTGGAGTCGGCGGCTTCTTGTTGACGCGTAATTCTTGACGAGGCTGCTCTTAGTAATGACCATGCCAATGATTATATCGATGATGATGATGATGATGGTGGTGGTGGTGGTGGAGGTGGTGGTGGTGGTGAGGTGGAGGAGATGATTTCAATGATTAAGCTGACGACGGTGATAATGATGTTGACCATTAACCATGATAATAAAGACCATAGTGATGAATATGATGATGGTGTAGGTCTGCTACTGTAGATGCGACGACACGATGACACCGAAAATTCCAAAATGGTGATGATAACGATGATGACGATGATAATGATGTTGATCAATATCATTATCATCGTCATTGCAATAGACCACGTGTCACTTCAAAGTTCAAATTCTAAGCCGAGTTTCCAACCGAATCCTAATTAGTCACGTGATTTCTCTCGTCGCAGTTTGGTTCGCCACCTGATGAGGAGGTCTTCATGAGTTGTAAATAAGCGCCGTCTGTCGGACTAAAAGACGCTCTGCAATGCAACATTCGGAGACATGTGGCCCTAGATAAGAGCCAAAGGCCGAATAATAAGAAGCGCTATAAAAGGCAAGGTCCTTGGCATGTCGATTATGGTTTTCATAAATTGAAAATCAATTACGACGCTATAGCGATGTATCAGCTGCACTGTGGCCAGCGCCCTGGCAAGATGAAGCCTTATCCATCGTCGATATTCAAGCGCTTCTGGCCTTCATCCCTATCTCATCCTTTTCCTAAGCCATCAGTCAATTCTCAGGTCCACAAGTGATCATCATGGTTTCCACATTAATCCACGCCTGTCAGCTACAGAAGCCGATTTATTATCCTCCATCCTAATGAAATATGCTACGCTCGTGATGAGCGGGCGCCATTTGTGGTCACCGCGAGTCTTCGTTTATGATATTAAACCGATAAATTATCGCCGCTTCCTCTATACATGCATAATTTTCGATGACGAGACGCATCAAAACAAACGGCTTTGCGCCTGTAATTAATTAGTAGAATACCGTTTAACGCGCCAGTGTTGTTGTCTATTTGAATAATATTTTGTGACAACGGCGAGTAGAAATAATCCTTAATTAATTCCACAAATGTGCTGTAAGGTTGAAGATCGTCAACGTGCATAATTAGGCCTATAATTTAGGTTAATCAATCTCTTCCGATTCATTTAGCTACGGTCAAACGTTTACATAATTCGTCATCATTTTGATGAATTGTGACATTATTATCATAATCGTCAATTTATACAGCCATTCGAATAAATTCAACTAAGTTAACATATAAAAGCAGTTTACAATGGGGTCGAGCTCATCAGTTGTGGGTCTGGCACAACAGCATTTACAGTTCTGACTGCTGGAAATTCCAGATGGATGCTGTATTTTTATATAAAATGCTTTCGACGTATAGGACCTAGATACATGGCATATATGTCTACAATTACTTTTTATGAACGAAAGTGTAGCATTCATCATATGAAAGTAATATTTTTAAATAGTTGCTGTAATTCATCGCCTGATTTAATAGGTTTGAAATTGAGGGACCGCCATTTTGAAATTTGTTCCGTGGTTTGCGGATTGGAAAAGTGTCATTAAGTGGATACATATATACGACAGACAGTTTCTGAACGTCCTGGACGGCGTGTTGACTCGGCTGTTTTCGACACCACTCTTTCTGTGATCTGTCCTTTTCAACAGCGGTTGGGCAGGGAATGCATATGAGCAGGTGTCTTCAAGGGGCACTATAATAAGTCTATCTGATTGCTTTTGATTGATTGAATGCTCTTTTGATTGATTTATTGATTGATTTATAGATTGACCTATTGACCTATTTATTGATTTATTGATTTTTTTATTTATTGATCCATCACACAAACTAACCAACAATCCAACACGGAAAGTCTTTCTTTTCCATAATCCTATCTTGATTCCTGTTCTTCCATTTAACATACATCTTCCTCCCTCGCTACTCCAATTCTATGCAACATCCACCTTTTCCGTCTGATTGCCTACCTGCCTGATTCCTTTGGATGTTGACCTTCAACCAATTTTGAACCTGACTGCCTACGGATATTGTTTTGACTAAGCGCCTGTATATAAACTGGTTCTGTGACTCCGTCCATTTATTGTGCGCTTAGAAACCTCTTGATTACTATCTTGGAATGACCTCGAAACTTTCAATAACAAACTGTAGACGTATTATTTAAAAAAAACTAAAGATTATCTGAAATCGTTAATACAAGAAAATCGCATCCTTGACTTTGATTGCCCTATTCTGTCGATACAATCAATCAATCAAACAATTAGTCAATCAATCAATCGATAAATCGATAAATATATCGATCGATCGATCAATCAATCAATTAATATACCTTATATATCACCAATCACCATAACATTGTTTTGACAGTCACGTATACAGTGGTATTAATAGTAGAACTCAAAGGAACATAAAATTCCGCTGACAGAGGCGCCTTAGTTGTATCAATCATTAATCAATTAAAATAGTTGTTGACCAACACAGCGCTTCAACTAGCAACATAATGTGAACTCTCGCGATATTGAGCTGAAAATTACAGGCATCGACCGGAAGTTTATCATCGCCCGATGAACAATTGCACCTTCTTCCCCGCGTGCTTTTGCCCTTTCACTCCTACTCATTCAGACTCTGCAATTGCCCTGTTGTGCTTAACAACGTGAGTATGATCACAGGCATCCGACAATTATAAAAAAATATCGTGTCGATTATACGCGTGCATTCATTTCAGAAGCGTCTATCACCACGGCTCTCTTTCGATTCGGTGTTTTGTAGACATCACCCTCTCTTCGATCAAAAAGGCTGCGTGTTTTTTCGGGAAACTATGAACTGATGCATCAATAAAGATAGGTTTTAACCGTTAACGGTTATAACAATTTTAATGTGCAAACAAACGAAGTTCTAAGCTTCGGGAAAAGTTGGTGTTTTCAACGGTGTTAACCTAATGAAATATTCATTACAAGCATTGCTAAAAAGTTTCCATTCAAAATACCTCGAAGGAATTCTGCATTATTATCTGCAAATATTTAAGTCCAGCCCATTATTTTAAAACATGGGACAGTTTTTTCAGGTACTTTTATCATGGGATATTTATTTCATCTTGAAAATTTTGTCCGGGAATATTTGGTAAACTCACGATCACATATACACGCTTTAATTCATATATACGAGAATACATTACTATGCACATACATGTAAGCAATCATACATGTATGAGACCACACACACATGTGACATACACGTGTGTGCATATAAGCAAATTAAGCCAGAAACATGCGTAGATGGCATGCATATGCGCACATACCAATTTGACTATATACATATATATATATATATATGTATGTGTGTGCGTGTGTGTGTGGTGGAGTATGAGACCAACGCTTATCCTGTACTTTATTTTCAATCGTTATCAGAGCCGTCTATTTTATGCGCATCTGCGTCCTCTATGATCTTTCCATCATGCATCCAGAGCTTAGCACACTAATCCTGCTTAAAAGCATTCCTGTTATCCCGTTTAGTGTACAGCTCGAAGGAGTTCTGTCTGCTCGAGAGCTTTGAGGCCTCCTGCTCTGAGCCGAGCTTCATACTTATGCTCAGAGCTCAGTACGGTCGGATGAGCATCGGACGCTGTCTGAAGCGTGACTACTACCTCGGGTGCAGCAGCGACGTCACGGCTCACTTGGATATTCAGTGTACTGGAAAGAAGTATTGCCGTGTGCCAATTCCTGAACAGAACCTCATCAAGCTGTTGCCATGTCCAGGCGATCTGGTTGCTTACTTGGAGGCAGAGTACGTATGTATCAGAGGTAGGATCTTAACAGTACCTTATGTTATTTGAATTTGATGTGACCTGTTGTCTGTCGTTGAATAGCATTCTGTCGCGTTGGGTTCTCTGACATGACAGCGCAATATAATATATGCAGAATATTGTGTTGAGTTAAGATCTGCCATTGGCGAATTTATAGTAAACTGACTTTTGCATGACTATTGAAATTTATTCAAAATTCCCTTAACCAGCAGACTAACATGGGCAGTTCTCTTTTGATATCTGCATAGAAGGAATTGTATAAATTGTTTAGATAACTGGTATGGCTATTTTTTATCATTAAATATTTAAATCATGACCCTTATTTTACAATATGGGACATGACATTTTTATTATTATGCTGCCATGGTGGTATTTGCAGTTTAACGACGCTGTGTGACAACAGGGATCATTGGCGTCACCCTCCTACTTTAACAAGGCTTGGGTCTGGCACCACTCTACTGCAAGCAGTCGAGGGTTCTTATGATGCCGTGCTTTCTCTATCCATTTATAAGTGCGAATGCATGTATTTATGTATGTATGTATGCATGTATGTAGGCCTATAATGTGGGCTTATTTGTGTAGGCCTACGTACGCAATTATGTATGCGTGTGCTACGTGAATGCGATTGCAAATGAAGTGTAATTGCAAATAAACGAATGCATGTATGCAATTGGGAGAAAAGTAATGGTTCCTTGTAAAAGAGTAACATCTTCGTCAACATCTGCACGGAATACGCAGCATATGATTATCCTGCTGCTCTGCATCAAATTTATTGGTATTACATTAGGTATTCGTCATCAATTATATACGAATATTTGTCGCCTGCATATTAGGAACGTGAGGACAAAATGTCGATGTATGAATGAATGAGACTCGATGTTAAGAAAAAGAATGTGAGAAGTAGTAGGAGAAAGAGGAAAGAAGGAAGAGAGGAAAGAGGAAGAGAGGAAAGGAGGAAAGGAGGAAGAGAGGAAAGAGGAAGAGAGGAAAGGAGTAAGAGAGGAAAAGAGGAAGGAGGAAGACAGGAAAGAGGAAGAGAGGAAAGGAGGAAGAGAGGAAGAGAGGAAAGGAGGAAGAGAGGAAGAGAGGAAAGGAGGAAGAGAGGAAAGAGGAAGAGAGGAAAGGAGGAAGAGAGGAAAGAGGAAGAGAGGAAGAGAGGAAGAGAGGAAAGGAGGAAGACAGGAAAGAGGAAGAGAGGAAAGGAGGAAGAGAGGAAAGAGGAAGAGAGGAAAGAGGAAGAGAGGAAAGAGGAAGAGAGGAAAGGAGGAAGAGAGGAAGAAAGGAAAGGAGGAAGAGAGGAAGAGAGGAAAGGAGGAAGAGAGAAAAGAGGAAGAGAGGAGTGATGTCTGACAACCTGAGATGGTCCATCATTTATTCAGACATGTCGACACTTTAGTACCGATTACTTAGCAGTGAGACATCTCAGCGTGAGATGTATCTAAGATGCATTTAAGATGTAGTACCAATTACGCTCCTGCTGCTTTTGCTTGAGGATAACGAGTGCATTATTGAATACATTCCCCTATCCCTGTTTCCATCTCTGGCTCCTGTTGGGAGCGAGAAATATTCGTACTCTGTCAACTCTCTTTCTCTGAATGTCCTTGCCAGAAACATAAGATTGCTCCAGATCTAGATAAAGTAGTAACCTTACAACTCTGTTCCATGACTGCATAAGTAAAGTAATGTGATAATTTTGTGCAGTTAACGGAATTGTTGAGACCATCATTTCTCAAAACGAATCGTCCACAATGCATTTTCAATAATTCATATTCATGCATATTCAAGAATCGTGAATAAATTATTGGTATTTTGAAAATAATATATTGAATCGTTATAGAACCTCTGTGATGACCTAGCGGAGTTACTTGGTCCCCCGTGCGAGGAATGCTATCCGACAGCGCCGTGCTTTTCCACTGGTTTGTCCGGTGACCTGAAATGGCCTTCCAGTAGCATTGCGTCCCGCACCTATAGGTCAATCTGCTCTGTTTTTCTCTGGCCTTAAGGCTGTCCTGTTTGACCGTGCACGGTTGGGCTGGGAGCGCTTTTGAGTAGAAAACTTTGAAGACTTTGCGCTATATAAAACTGCTATAACAATAATAATATTCATCATCAATCCCAAGCCTGATTGATCTCTTTATGTGCATAATGCCGTCTAAGGCTAAATACTGGCACAGTATGTACATGCTCTGCTCAACTCAACTAGCCCAAAGAGAATAAATATTTAGTGTGTACCCTACATGTATAGACTGCAGGTCCAGTAATGCGTTATCATCCTAGTCTACCTACTGTTCGAATTCAAATGTTTTCATGAGCGAAGGCCTATGTCTTGAGAATATGCCAACTTCACGTTTAACAGTGCCTTGGAATTAGCTTAGAGTGTTATCTCAGCTTACGTTCAAGTTCATGAATTGTAAAACTTTGGATATCCCTACAAAACAGGCAGAACAAGTAATACAAACAGCATATAGTCAAAGTATCTGAAGGCGTCTAGACGAGTTATCTGAAGTAGCATAGTCCAAGTAACTAAAACAACCTCGATCAAGAATGTGAGACAGTCTATACCAGATGTGTGAAACAGCCTAGACCTGGTTCCAAATCATATGCATGCATTACCGTTCAATAATAAAAATCGTCGATCAGCTAGCAATCCACAATGTGCGCTCAGCTATTTGCTTGTCTTTACAGAGCGCAGTTCGCAACATGGCTTGACTAAGTATACACACAGAGTAGGACCACGGATTTGTAATTGTGTTCATTGATGACATGTTTCGTACCAGTTGCTATCGACTGAAGAGCGTTACCCGTTTCTTCGATGGTTTCATCATTTAGCAGAAATTGGTTCGTCTCATCAATGCTTGGAGGAGAGGTTCGCCCGCGTCACAGATCTTCTCGGTTACCTTACGACCTACTCTACCTTTGCGACGGAGATAGGATCGGAGAGTTGCCCGTGGAGGATCCGGGCCAGTCCAGGACAGCGTATCAATCTCACCCTCTTCAACCTCAACACCGTCGGCTTTGGAAACGCCTCATCTACCAGCGTGGATCTCTCCACCCCCGTCATTTCTGGAAGTCGGAAATATTGCGCCGCGGATGCCATAGCAACCGTGAGGGAGACGCTAGAAGATGGCGCCACGATCGAGAAGATGATCTGCCACACGGTCAATCGGGTGGCTTCGATCTATGCGTCGCAGGGAGACAGACTAACGGTATCATTGTCGTCTGCTTTCCGGCGAGACATCAACGGAAGCGCAAAGTACATCCTCAAATACGAAGGTAAATTAGCGTCGTTATCTTGATTATCATCATTATCGCTGCTTATCGTATTACCTGACCATTTACGCCATCCCTCTTCGCGAAGACAACCCAATGAAGGCTATGATTAGCGGTGCTTGGCTACAAATTAATCCTGATTTGGTGTCGCATTTTTTTATTCATGTCAGTGCAAAAAATTATAGTAACTGAAATATTTGCTAAAAAGCAGATCCAATTATTCATGAAATGTCAGGTCGCAATCAACTTATTAAAATGAAGCAATCTGCTATAGCTTTAATGTGGGTAGCTTGCAGAAGAACAAGCCAGTGTCTGACGACGTTCTTTAGAATTCCAACAGTTTCAGTTTATAGGAAACAAGGCTGTATCGAACTCGTAGAGCTGATATAAAGGTCAAAAATTTCAGTTTATCCTCATGATTTATAACGCTCTCCATTTTCGCAGACTGTCCGGATTATAAAATTGGGCGTCGCACATGGCACCTTCGCACGCAGAAATAATTGTTTACCATTATCGTCCGACTTAAATAATTGAACAACTTTTTCCGGAACGACGCATTTGTCTTCATCATCATCATTGGTAATGTTCCCCTCTCCGGATCATTGTCGGTTCCACGACTCTTTTCCATTCGTCTCGGTCCTGGACTCGCCTCCATGCTGTTTATATATATGGATAACTAGTCAGTGTATGCATATCTATATCATATCAACACTTACTATAGCGCCTTTGATATCTCACAAAAGCGCTGTCTTCGTCAGTGGGCTAAGATTCGTCGTCCGGGTCCTTGTGTACCTTTATTACCATACCCGTCGCACTTGTCTCTTCCAGCTCTTTGGGGCCGGAAATCAAGACATCGGGGCCGAAAATCAATGCTCAGAGGGCGGATATTAAGGCTCTGTGGGCAGGATATCAATGCTCTGGGGCCGGACATCAAGGCCCGGAAATCAAGGCTATAAGCTTAGGTACCGGAAATCAAGGCTCTTGGGCCAAAATCAAGGCTCTCAGCGCTATGCGGAGCTCCTCACGGCTATCGCACCGTATCTTCAAACTTTTAAGGGGCCAGTTGAAAGTCAAGCGCAGGGCGCCAGTTTATTTACGAGCGTTGCGCCAAGCCATAAGAATAGTCCGAAGGGTAGTTCAAGAAAGGTCGCGGTTTGAACGAGGTCTGAATTATGTTTTCAGAGTGCTTGCGCATCCTGTGTCCTCTCGATTCGATCATCCCTGAGAAGGTCCTGGTATGATTAAAGCTTGTGCTTTAGTGATGAGCGTGCAGTATATATATTGAAGTCAAAAATTTCTCTTCAGATGCCATTGTTTGCCAGGCGTCTAATTTCTTCTCTAGCGGAACTCCAAGGGTTAAAGTTTCAGCTCAATAACGCTCACATTCAAGAAAATGAAAATTCTAGTCCAGTCGAATGTTCGTATGCTAAATATCCACTTTAAGGCTGTTCTGAAACGATCAAAGTTGCAATTCGCTTCAGTTGACATCATCTGCGACACAAGGTAGGTGACCAATTCAGTCAGTGTAACCGCGCTTTCCGCAGTCTTTATGCTTATTACTATTCCAAACTGGTGGGCTTCTCCCTCCAGTATCTTCAGCAACAAGATGACGGTCTCAAAATCATTTTATAAGGAACCATTTAAGTGACAATTTCTATTTGTGTTACTTATTCAAAAGAACCAGAGTCTTATCTATGACAACATCTTGTCTGTTGTCCATCTGAATAATTCAACCGATGCTCGTGTTTGGGCGTTAGAATGGTTCGATGTGTCTAATCCATTGTCCTTAAGCAAGAAAACTTTCAGTGGAGTTAATCACAATAATTGTATAGGCCTAAGGGTAGGATGGCAGTCTCTATATCCGAAAGTTCATAAAAACAAAAGTTTTCTTACCTATACTGGAAAGTTGTAGTAAACAAAACTAAACATACGAGGAGAATTTAACTTCGTTTGCACGACGGGAAAAAATTATTAAAGAAGGGAAGCGATTGATTTGCCAAGAAACAGGGTGATGACCAAGGCCGATGCAAAGATTTAGAATTATCCGTGTGACCCTGTCACATTCGTCTAATCTCAGCAACCCATCGGTCTCTGGTAACCTGGATCTTATTTGCTCTTGTATTAGGAGATCATGTCAACAAACATTCACATTCATATTTGGTTTCTACCCTCAGCGAGCGTAGACAGCAGCATGCATGACTATCCTGTAGTTAACGAGGTTTGTCGTCGCCTGCATCGATTTCGTCTGGAAAGACCCGCCAGCCATTAGCTCCGGCAAACAGAGTCCAAGAAGCAGGCTTTTAAAAGAAACCCGCGATACTTGACGACGACGGCGGGGAAGAGCCTTCGACGACGCTCGCAGCTTTTACGGTGTCACAGACGAACATTGGGCTCGATGCTACTACGGTAGCTGCAACTGTCGTCTTTGCAGTTTTCATTCTTTGCGGAATTATTGACAAGACAGATCTCTGTTGGACTGCTTGTGTTTCTGCGCTTGCATCCTTCTATGTTTCAGTGGCTATTTGTTTCCGTGTCACATTGGTTGTGTGATCGTGTGTTCCGTACTTGTATGTCTGTGTTTCATTGGCTATTCGCTCGCTTCCGTGTCACATTGGTTGTGTGGTCGTGTGTTTCAGTGATCGGCTGCAGGGAACCGGAGATGCCTACCGGCGCCTACTTGACTCGCAACGGAGACAGAGCCTTCATCGGATGCAGTGGGCATCGTCGGTCGTGGAACCTGCTCTGTCGGAATAACGAGTGGGTGGGAGAGATCGGAGAGTGCGGTCAGCTGAATCAGGGTGCGTCTTAGCGCTTCTCCATGGCCTTAATAATTGAATCGGAGCGAGGACGTTGAAGAGGGTCGGCACCTCTGATTCCAGAAAGTCCTAAGAACGGTGCATCAAAATCAAAATCAGATTAGTACAGGTTTATTATGAATGTTAAGTTGGATATTAAGTGATTTGAGAAACCTTTTGAAGACGTGTTCAAGATATACGTCTGTATGTTCACTGTCGTGGCCTAGAGTTAAAGATATTTCAGGTTTGAATCACATCAGTCTGTGATTTGTTCTCTTTAGTCATATGTTGTAGTATAGTAAGATTTGTTTAACAACGCTGTGTTGCATCAAAGATGATCGACGTCTTTGTGCGTGTATGATTTTGCCGAGAAGACGTCTCCGATAGGCAAGACATCATACAGTTTGGCGCAGGTCAAAGGTCATGGGTCATGCTGTAAAGTTCTTATTTTATGCTTCTGTTGCATCAATAATTCAAAAAAAACACGCAACTGCCGGAGCAGATGGATTGCGTTTCGAATCTCTTCCGTTTGATCAAATGATCGTAATGTAATGAGCCATTAATTTATTACAAGATATTAAGTTCAGTAGGCCTATGCTCAGCCCCACATGTAGTCATAAAGAATATCCACGGTATCATCGACTTCATCCGTTGTAAATCATATGTAATAGGGTCGTAAAATTGGACGATATATTCGTGTTTCGTGTAAGCAAGTGACCAACCTACACGTTGACAGATGTAGAAACCGGACAGACGGAAAATAGATACACAGAGAGAAATAGACGTCCATACGCCAGTAAGTAGACAAACAAATAGACAGACAAATAGAAATACGGATGACTAGGCAGACATATAAAACTAGACAGACAGACAAATTGACAGAAGTATAGACGAGTTGACAGACAGACAGACAAGTAAACAGACAGACAAACAGACAAATTGCAGAGTTATCGAATCCTAGTTTATCGTTTCATCAGTTTTGAATCCATTCCATTTAAGTTCCTAGAATCCGGGTCCGTTTTCAGCAGTTTTCCATTGGCCACGCTATATTCTGACTTCATAAACTTACAGAAGGTCAAAGCATTTTAGAGATAACGGCATTTATGCTAGTCATGCAGAATCTTACTCAGTCTAGTGCAGTTGAACCGTCTTTGAAGGCTAAACGACGGACGACTCATTTTCATAATAACATAACGCTAGAAAATCTGCGTCCCAAATTCATCTTACTTCTAGTTGGCCTTCTCCTCCTCTCGGCCGATCGCTTTGCCATATAACTCACCTTACTTATGCTCCAGTGCACTTTTCTCTCTTCACTTCTAAGGCCATTGCGTGTCCTCTGCCGTGCCCTTCATCTTGGTCGACAGTCAATTTCATCCATCTTCGCTGACTCTCTCTTCAGCAGCCAAACTGTCGTCTAGGAGACGCGATGAACAGCCTCTCTGATTGACTGAATGCCTGATTGACAGACGAGAAATGTCGCTCGCCGCCGCTTATTCTAATTGACGATAAACCTCGTGGATCTACACTTCACTGGTCGTGTCGACAGCTTAACCCACGCACCATCTCGTAACTAGATTTCCTCTTTCAGCGAACTCCTCAGGACTGTCCACCCTGCGGTTTCATTACGCAGCAGCAAGAAGCAGCGAAAATTTCATCACGAGTACATGATAAATAATTCACACATCTAAACGAGCAAGTTTGAATTAAAGCTCGGTAAAGCTAGCGTGCTTCAAGAGGCATTAAATTTGAGATTATTGAATCTCTGGCAAATAATTATAAATCTGCGAATAAGATAACACACGTATGAAACTATTAATCACACATTTTATCCGACTTGCTGAGGTCATTCATCAAGATGGAACAGCACTCAAGGGCACTCATCACAATTGGGATTCTCTGGATTGACATGTTCTGTGAAAATCGCAAGGGATAAGTAAATCCGATACCCGCCATAAGAACGTGTATAGGGGCCTACATAGATTCAAGACGAGTCTCAAAACAGAATACATGGCATAGTTCCTAAGGTAAAGGACACGACGAAATTCGTGGCAAATTCGTGGCGTTTTGTGTTGCGATACATCTTCGTCAAAACTGGCATTTGCAAATAGCTGAGGCTCTGTGGCTATTGCTACGTCTATGATTCTAATCAGATATAGACTCATAGTGCAATATTACAACTGTATTTGAGCAGCTGTGAGTTGAGTATTTGCTAAAAGTCCTTGCTCAGTGACTGTGTGACCAGAGGCTCGAATTCGTACACTCTGCGCTACATACATAACGCTCTCTCTCTCTCTCTCTCTATATATATATATATATATATATATATGCGCTCAGCTACCTTGCCATACACACACACACACATGCACACTCATGGTTACCGTTAATTTTGTCGCAGTTCATTTCGTCGCATTTGTTTCGTTGCAGTTAATTTCGTCGTATTTTAAAAACGACACTAACCTTAACCCTGACCTTAAACAACCCTCACGACGCATCATAACCTGACCCTAACCGACCCTCAGGATGCATAACCTCAAGAAACGATATGCGACGAAATGAACTGCGACAAAATGATATGCCACGAAATGAGCGGTCACCCACCCACACACATACATACGTACAATTATGCACACACACACACACACGCAAACACAAGCACACAGATAGACACACTCCTAAACATACACCTACACGCTGACACACACTCAGAAACATACACGCTGCACGCACGCACACACACACACACACACATTTGCCTATACATTGTATATAGAGGTCCATCATAATACATATGGAGTAGGCCCTAGATGTTGTATGTATCGATGAGCTATGCATCGTATTCATAGTTATTTTTGCACGGTCCTAAGATGGAGGTGCGTTTCGAATTTGTCGACCATTTTTTTATATTATTTCTTCAGCGCATTATATCGTGCGATTGGAAGATCAATTCCGATAAGGCAGAGAAAGAATGTTGATACAAGGAAATTGAAAAGCCACAGAAAGGCATCTGTTGCTAGTTCCAAGGCCCCGAATCAAATGACATTATAACCCTTATAACCCTGACCCTAAACATTGACACTGTTTGCACTCTTGACATTATCCTGTGAATATTTAATTTACATCTGTATAACTTTTCAGAGTTTTTGACGAAGACGGATCTCGCGTCCACTGAAGATGCATCGCAGAATCTCTTCCCATGTGAGCTCATCTCATTATAACATCGTTTTACACCAATCAAAAATCAATCAATCAATCAGCTCATAACCCCCGCCTTTGACACCAGGTAGTCCACTGTTGACTGTGCTTGATTGTCCACCAATAGGTCAGATGGTGAGACACCGCCAGACCAGATAGTCTGGTTAGAGTTTCTCTAACTCTTCATACTTTCAAGCTGGGACAAGTAGAAACTTCTCTTCCTGATGCTTTCAAAAGGTTTACCTTACTTATCGCGTTTTCAACATCAGTTCGATTAGCATAATTTCAGAATAAGCGCCATTTCATGATATTAAATAAATTAGACAGCCCTGACGTTTTGCAGCATGAGAATTGCATAATAACAGAGTAATTAAATGGTAGATGTATCAATCTTTTGGTCATAGACTCTAGGCGTTTTTCTCGATGGCAATAAGAGCTGGTATAATAGACATTGGTCCTATGCATGGTCAGGAACACAAAGTCCACCTAATGTCAACACGTCCACGTTATTCCTCTCTCAGACACGGCACTTCGCCATGGAATCTGATGCAGCATTGAATTGAGAGTGATGGCCTGGTCATTTGTTCGGAGGATACCAATTCACCACATCAGACGCGTACATTAATTTACACTACCATTGGTGGCCTACACAAGACGTTTGTAAGCATTTATTGTGGCATTAGAGAGGTATAGAATAACACAAGAGCGCCCAGGGTGTGCAAGGGGCATTTGTCTTCTGCATGTTTGAAAAAAATACTTATCGGCTTAATTTTTTATCAATGAATGGCAATGATTTTTCCACATTTTTTATTCTTATCAAGACTAGTCAAGACAACCTAAAAACATTCAAATTGATTAAAATGTTAATACTTTTAGCAGTGTTGCTTTGAAATAGGCCTTAATGTTCAGATAATATAGCTGAAAGCGGGCCCCACAGCTCTAGCAACATATCATATCAAATGCTTCCACAATCGCCGGCGGTTGTTGGGGTCCATGCCAAACGTGGGAGCGTATCGCCGAGAGTGACGAGATCGGTTGCGTTGAGGCACCCTCGTTAGTACCCAAGCCAACAATTTAGAAAAATTGCCGCACTCTTTTTAGCTCCCCTATAGGAAAACAGGAGCCCATGATATAACTGCGCAAGATTAAATGAAGCAATGGTGTTAAATTGCGTCCTAGTCAATCTTAAGTTCATATATTATGTAATATCACATCATTAAATTTGACTCTGTGTTACATGATAGGTCGGTCATGTACCATATCACATAACAGGGAGCAATGCATTGTGATATAACACCATATCAATTTATATTAGGTAGTGTAATGTGACATAAAATACTATGAGCCTATTAATTTCAGATTTGTCCCGTAGTATGTCATGCTGTCCCATCGCATCTTATCCAGTAACGCCATCTATCACCAGATCCTAAGGCGATGGGTGTCTAGTAGAGGCGCTGAAGCTTAGCAACCGCACGCCACACAATGTATTTGTCTTGTGACCATGCGGGCGTTCAGACACGCCCCAACCCAATTGACCGAACGAGAAAGATGGAACTTGAACGAAAGGGGTTAGGGCAAAGCAAGGGGCAGAGGTACAGGCAGACAAACACGCAGAAGGTGATGGACAGACAGACAGACAGACATAGAGATAGAGAAGTAGAGATAGAGAAGTAGAGATAGAGAAGTAGAGATAGAGAAGTAGAGATAGAGAAGTACAGATAGAAAAGTACAGATAGAGATGGATGTCAGGACAAAGATACAGACAAAGAACGTGCTGGAAATACGTGATAGAAATTAAATTGATGTTTGAGCGAGTAAGATATTGAGACTGAGATAGATATATGGAATATGGAAAAAGATTTAGATAAAAATAAGGATGAAGATTGAGGAGAGTGATAAAACTAGAGATAAAAATAGAGATAATGATAAAAGTATAGATAGAAATAGAGATAGAGATATAGGTAAAGAGTGAGACAAACGTAGAGAAATGGCGAGATAAAGATTGACAAAGGTAGAGTTTGAGAAAAAGATGGAGATATTGATTGAAATGGAGTTCAAGGCAAAGACAGAGATGAAGATTGTGATAATAGTAGAGATACATATAGAGATTGATATCGAAACAGAGATGGAGATTGAGACCTAGAGAGATATAAAGATAGAGTTAAAAAGAGAGACGGTATATAGAAATGGAGATAGACAAATGAGAGAAGGCAATGGAAGAGGTTGAGGGACGAAGATCGGGTATGAAAAGAGAGCCCAGAAAAGAAGACTGATGATAGACAAGAGGGACAAGGGCAGGCGGAAAAGAACGCAGATCAGAGGCATGAAGGCATGCATATTCAGACGCAGAGGAAGAGGAACCGAAGGAAAGATGGAGGAAAGGAGACAACCAGACAGTCACACAGACAGACAAACACATACAGGGCTGGAAATAAAGGAAATGTGTAAGAGAGTATATAAAGGCGTCGTTTGTTTTGTGATTTTAGCTGGTCTGCACTCGGTCGGAATGTGGACGGCGTTGGCAATAGGAGTGACCGTTGGAGTCGTCGTTGGAATTTGTCTTCTGGTGGCTCTCTATTCACTCCAACACAGGTATGCGATTCATCAAAGCACAGCAATCAACCACTGACAACACCACTGACACTGTCAACACCATCACTGCCACCAGCACTGATACCGTCACTGCCACCACCACTGGCACCGTAACTGGCACCACCACTGACATTGTCACTGGCACCAAGACATACACCACTACTGCTAACACTTGTCACAGAATATGACAGTGATGAGTAATCGAAAATAAAGAATGCAGAAGGAAGAGATACTAATAAATAAACGGATGGCACTAATGGTGTGAGTGCTAAGAATAGCAGTCAACAAATTGGATCTTTGTGTAGGAGTAGATTAAAAAATAAATAAAAATTGGTAATTAAGTAGACCATGACGTTAACAAGCATGAAAGGAGAGCAGATGTAGGATTGTCCACGCAGGCTTTCCACTTGATCGTGGATGTGAATAACTGCTGTTTTGAAGATATCATCCATGGCTACATACCAACTGTGCCTCGGATAAAGAAAGATGATGGAAATCGCGAATGATCAAAGGAAGAAACCAGATCCGTCATAGGATAGTTAGAGGAAGAAGAAGATAAAGCAGGAATAATGAGGACATTAAACGAAAGCATTGAATTTGTTGAATGATGAACGAAATAGTGCAAAGAGGCGATGGAGTAAACTAATTATAGGGCAGAGGGAAGCAGTTGGAGGAAATAAGAGGTGGAAATTCCAAAATAAAACATCATTGTATAAAATGTGATCAACACATCAACATAATGCCCACAAATATATTTCATTATGCAAGATACATATGGAAGAAAACAATAGAGCTCATGATGGTGCGGTCAATGCATAGAAAGCCTTACAGTAATATAGCACTACTCACCTGATGATGTTTTCACGATCATGCTAATCAGCGCGTTCATAATGAGCAAAATTCCAAAGATCAAGCGCTTCGAGGTGTGGATGTTCTATTTCTGAAAGCTTGCGGGTGAACACAGTCCATCTCTATTCACACCGTTGTGTAGAGAAATACGATGTTGCACTACTGACGTTCACTACGTTAGCCATAAAGAAATGATAGATTATTAAACCACTAACTTATAGCGTCACTAATTTGCGTCAATAGCGGATAGATTCATTAAATAAGAGCTATATTGTTAGAGGCTTTAATTCGTTGTACTTGCCATTGCAATGTCAATAGTCATAAGCCACATGTGTTTGGTGGATTTTGTGTAGGCTTACACTGAACTTATAGTTTACGTGGTTTCATAATAATTGCGCTGGTACCATTTTGTCTTGTCAACAAACCGCCTCATGGTTTAACAGTGAAAGTATAATTGTGTTCTAGGTGTCTGAAGTATCGAGAGAATCATTTTACTCTGAACAACGACAACCGGAAGCAGACGACGTCATACAACACAGTCAAGAGACGCGCATGCGCAACTCGCTTCTTCCGGTTGCCGAAGCCAGGCGACAGCGAGGACGAAGTACGCCTGCGCTACATTCACTCCCAGTACATCTGCCCCCACCGAACGAAAAACCGAACCCCCGCAGACACTGCAGCGGTCTACGTGGACTGCCCTCAGACGGTGACCGAGACAGGCTTCGAACCCCCTTCCAAGACAGGGAAGAGTCTCTCCCTCTTAGACATTAAACAGTCGTCAATTGACAGCGATGACCCCGCCCCAAATTCATTGCTTACCAATCACCTCGAACAGTCGAATACGACTTCCGGGCTGTACAGCCAATCGGAATCGTTCGTTTGTTCAGCGAGTAATGTGTCGTCGCGAAGTACGAGTTCAATAACGTTCAGCATTCCGAACAGGATCGATGCCTTTTGAAGTATCGATCTTAGCAGAAACTCAATCATAGACTGACCAAATAAGATGTGATTTTTAATCATCGGTTGTTTAAAAATTTTGAAGCTTATCTCTCTTGTGCCTGATGCTCTGCTGTATTCAAGGGTGTCTATCCCCCAACTCATAGGAGCAACTAAGATCCCCATAAGTCATTGTAGCACCTAAATCTCCATTAGTCATTGGAGCACCTAAATCCCCATAAGTCATTGGAGCACCTAAATCCCTATAAGTCATTGGAGCACCTAAATTTTCTTAAGTCATTGGAGAACCTAAATCCCCATAAGTCATTGGAGCATCTAAATCTCCATAAGTCATTGGAGCAACTTAATCCCCATAAGTCATTGTAGCATCTAAATTTTCTTAAGTCATTGGAGAACCTAAATCCCCATAAGTCATTGGAGCACCTAAATCCCCATAAGTCATTGGAGCACCTAAATTCCCTTAAGTCATTGGAGCACCTAAATCCCCATAAGTCATTGGAGCACCTAAATCCCCATAAGTCATTGTAGCATCTAAATTTTCTTAAGTCATTGGAGAACCTAAATCCCCATAAGTCATTGGAGAACCTAAATCCCCATAAGTCATTGGAGCACCTAAATTCCCTTAAGTCATTGGAGCATCTAAATCCCCATAAGTCATTGGAGCACCTAAATCCCCATAAGTCATTGGAGCACCTAAGTCTCCATAAGTCATTGGAGCATCTAAATCTCCATAAGTCATTGTAGCATCTAAATTTTCTTAAGGCATTGGAGCACCTAAATCCCCATAAGTCATTGGAGAACCTAAATCCCCATAAGTCATTGGAGAACCTAAATCCTCATAAGTCATTGGAGCACCTAAATTCCCTTAAGTCATAGGAGCAACTAAGATCCCCATAAGTCATTGTAGCACCTAAATCTCCATTAGTCATTGGAGCACCTAAATCCCTATAAGTCATTGGAGCACCAAAATTTTCTTAAGTCATTGGAGAACCTAAATTTCCATAAGTCATTGGAGCACCTAAGTCTCCATAAGTCATTGGAGCATCTAAATCTCCATAAGTCATTGGAGCAACTTAATCCCCATAAGTCATTGTAGCATCTAAATTTTCTTAAGTCATTGGAGAACCTAAATCCCCATAAGTCATTGGAGAACCTAAATCCCCATAAGTCATTGGAGCACCTAAATTCCCTTAAGTCATTGGAGCACCTAAATCCCCATAAGTCATTGAAGCACCTAAATCCCCATAAGTCATTGTAGCATCTAAATTTTCTTAAGTCATTGGAGAACCTAAATCCCCATAAGTCATTGGAGAACCTAAATCCCCATAAGTCATTGGAGCACCTAAATTCCCTTAAGTCATTGGAGCATCTAAATCCCCATAAGTCATTGGAGCACCTAAATCCCCATAAGTCATTGGAGCACCTAAGTCTCCATAAGTCATTGGAGCATCTAAATCTCCATAAGTCATTGGAGCAACTTAATCCCCATAAGTCATTGTAGCATCTAAATTTTCTTAAGGCATTGGAGCACCTAAATCCCCATAAGTCATTGGAGAACCTAAATCCCCATAAGTCATTGGAGCACCTAAATTCCCTTAAGTCATTGTAGCATCTAAATTTTCTTAAGTCATTGGAGAACCTAAATCCCCATAAGTCATTGGAGCACCTAAGTCTCCATAAGTCATTGGAGCATCTAAATCTCCATAAGTCATTGGAGCAACTTAATCCCCATAAGTCATTGTAGCATCTAAATCCCCATAAGTCATTAGATCAACCTTCTTCCCCATTTTGACTGACAGACGGACTAATGTTATTCAAGGTTGAGTAATCGCTTGAACCAAGACAATGGCGCACACATTGCCACTATAGAAAAGAACAGGAAGGCTAAACTGCAAATAATACAGGATTTTAATGGCATTAATAGCTTTAGTATTATATTAAAAAAATCAAATTCTCCTAATTTCTCAATGATATCTTCCACCTCCATTTTCTTGTATGGAGCATTTGCTCCAAGGTTTATGAGGTATAGCCTAGACGCTCCTGGTTGTATTTCAATCTAAGTCTTCAGTTTTCGATTTGGACAGCCTCTGCCTTTGATATTAGTTCGTTAATTGTGCCGTTATAGCTCTGTAATTAATTAACTACTTTGATTACGATTTAGAGCCTCTGCTTGATAGGACAGTAGAGAGTAACAGACTAAGGATTCTGTTGAACTGGATGATGATGATGATGATGATGATGATGATGATGATGATGATGATGATGATGATGATGATGATGATGATGATGATGATGATGATGATGATGATGATGATGATGATGATGATGATGATGATGATGATGATGATGATGATGATGATGATGATGATGATGATGATGATGATGATGATGATGATGATGATGATGATGATGATGATGATGATGATGATGATGATGATGATGATGATGATGATGATGATGATGATGATGATGATGATGATGATGATGATGATGATGATGATGATGATGATGATGATGATGATGATGATGATGATGATGATGATGATGATGATGATGATGATGATGATGATGATGATGATGATGATGATGATGATGATGATGATGATGATGATGATGATGATGATGATGATGATGATGATGATGATGATGATGATGATGATGATGATGATGATGATGATGATGATGATGATGATGATGATGATGATGATGATGATGATGATGATGATGATGATGATGATGATGATGATGATGATGATGATGATGATGATGATGATGATGATGATGATGATGATGATGATGATGATGATGATGATGATGATGATGATGATGATGATGATGATGATGATGATGATGATGATGAGAGGAGGTTGAAAGAGAGGGAAACAATGAGAAGAATAACGGTGTTAGAAGTACGAACCTATCTAAAGGCAGAGAACGAGAGAGAGAGAGACAGACAGACAGACAGATAGATAGACAGACAGACAGAGAGAGGGGAGAGAGAGAGGGGAGAGAGGGACAGAGACAGAGATAGAGCGAGACAGACACAGAGACAGAGAGAGAGAAAGACAGACAGAGACAGACAGAGAGACCCGGAAGACGCATATGAGGCCTACAACTTGGCGACAAGTTGTAATTACCAATGGAATTGTATAAATTCCGAAGAATCAAATGCATATTTGATGAAATGCTAATATTGATAATCACACAGCTAAAACATGTTCTGTTCATTTCGATGGGTGGCACCACTGCTATGCATCTATGTATCTCTGCATAATATGCGGGCCACCGATCTGCTGAATTTGCTAAATGGTTATTACACTCTGGGTTCACTATTGTGGCATATCCTCTTGTTTTTATTTTGAATAATTGGGATGAGATCCTTCAGTCGGCATCGCTTCTCGTTTGATTCCTATGTTTTATTTTCTGGGTAATTCAAAGAAGTGTGTAATTTGGCATTCGAGAGATTCTCGGAATCAGATGTAACTTGCTTGAAACGGGTTTCGAAATAATGCTGCTCACTTCTCATTGGTTGACCTATATCTAAGAAAGATATGAAAGACTACAAAGATTCAGAAGTCTCAAAGCCATGGCGATGACCCAGAAAATAACATCGACGTATCACATCAATATTGCATTCAATGCATCAAAATAAGAATCCAACCGATTTTATAGTATTGTATCTTTAGATTTATAAGGACGAGGAGGAGGAATCACCACTCGAAAGCTAAGCGTAGGGAACCAGCCTATTTACGAGCGCTGCGTCAAATCAGATGGGTTATCCAAACGATTGTCTGTGGGAGGTCAGAGACCAAACAACATTGGTTTCCGTAAGATATTTAAATCGCAATGGGTGGTATCTTAATGGTGGCTTCTATAGCACTAGCAATGTAATTTAATGTAATCAAGCATTTATATGGCGCCATCTTAGAGGCTCGCAATAAGCAGCCCTCTCGCGCTGTCGAAGCTCTCTTTAAACTAAGATAGAAACATAACGACCTTACCTCATTGTTCAGAAAGCTGTTCCCACTCGCCACTGGGCCAGCTGAAGGGAACACCCTACCAGAGGCAGTGCGCAGAGAGCTTCCTCGATGGAAGTTTTAAGTATAGTCTCAAAACTCATTTATTTACTGTTTACTGTGATTGATGAGTTATTATATAGCGTCTCTCACATAATAACTATTATGATATTAAATGTCAGTTTTAACGAATAGTATCACAGCAATTAGCAAAACGGTGCACAGTAGGCTGAAAGAGTCGCCAGTCCATTCACAAGCGTGGAGCCAACCAACCAACAGAATCCCGCAGATAATCTGGAATAAGTTCACACGACAATACGTTTTGTTGCCGAACTTTCTCCGCTTCTTTCCCAAATCAGCTAACATTGCACTTGATCAACGGAAAAAACGATTACTTTTTTGCACTTATACAATGATTACATTACAATCGTGGGTTTTGTTTGACGTTTTCAGCACACGATAAGAAGCTTAAACACTCACTACCATGCACTCTTACTACTCTCAGTTTTATGCTACCTGTAAGTTAGGAGATTTTAAAGTTAAATTGAAACAATATAGTCTCCGGCGACAATCCAATACCGTTTCAACTGTCTTCGTGATTTTACACTTTCTAGGCCTAGGCTTAGGCCTAGTCCTAGGCCTATGGTACTCATAGGCCTAGGCCTATGGTACTCATACGTTGGTCAGCAAATGCTGAAATACCCTTTTAGCCGAGATGGTTTAGTATTTGAAGGATCGCCAACCATAAAAATAACAGAATCGTGTATAGTCGTGTAAGAATATCTATAAAGCAAATAGGAATTTGCTATAACATAAATAGCATTAAGTTACTATGCGGCTTTGGAAATGGTTCTCTTAGTTTAGGTTACAATGATGATGATGATGATGATGATGATGATAATAATAATAATAATAATAATAATAATAATAATAACAATTATAATAACAAGAATAATAATAATAATAATGATGATAATAATACTTATAATAATAATGATGACAATAGTAATACAATTCAGCAATTTCTTTACGTCTTAGAACCAAGTCGATGTAGACCTAATCTGCCTATTTAAAGGCGCTCAGAGACAAGAGAAAATCGATGACATGATCAGGTCAATAGATCATTTTTGGCTCTGAGTTGAAATTCAGAGGCCATGAGAGAAAGTAGGCGAGATAGAAATTGATATTGATGATATTCAAAATACAGCCAATGAAAGCGTTCTGATTTCACAACACGCTGTGATTAGTGAGCTTGATTTGCAACAATATCGCCGTTTGTCAACGTTATTTTGAATATTTCTGACTAGCTGTTAGCCTATAATTGTTAATCGCACCCTTTTTAACTGTATACAGACTAGTTGGGTTTGTTTCTGGTAAGTCTTTACGCACGTAAATTGGTTTTCACCTGTACACAAACAAATGGATGGCCCTCCTCACAAGAAGAGTCTGTCACCGTTACAAAGAACTTACCGACCGAATTTGCTCCTGAATAATCAACGATGGTAACCGCAGATCAATATAACTGCAGGTTGTTGCAGTAGTTTAAGCTCTTGTCCCATAATACAAGTGTCATGGCGTTCACCTTTCATTCGGGCGTTGCTACTTCGTTATAGACAGGAACATCGCTGCTGTAGGAACCCGTCGATGCCTTGCTTTGGTGTCCACTGTCCTCAAGCACCGCACTATCGTATAACCGTCCCTGGGTCAGCCCCACCCTCATCACAGAGCCTCCCCCGCAACAGGGACTCGACCCCGTTCCAGTCCCAGCCAGAGGTGGGCGACCCGACTGCGTCAGACGAACGTTGTCTGCTGCTAAGGGATCCCGGTCGAAGCGCCCTCGGTAAGACAGTGGTTTCTGCAGGGGGTCTCGTATGTGGGCGTAGGACGATAGGCGTAGTGATCCGTGTGGGTCATTCGGGAGATGACCTGGGTTTATGAAGCCAGCGTAACCAACAGCAGCAGCCGCAGCTGCAGCAGCCCCGACGGCTGAAGATGAGGACTGGCGTAAAAGAACCTGGGTTCCAACGAAATTCTGCTGCTTCTCCAGTCTCGCTCCTTCCACGTAGTAATGCGGCATCTCTTCAGTCAGCGCACGTCTGAAATAATGTAATAATAGGTAAAGGTAAAAGTGATTAACGGTAAGGTCAAATGAGTAGATGTTAAGGTTATTATTATTATTATTATATTCGTTTATTGAACAGGCTGGCAAATCGCAGCAATGTTAAGGTTATGTAAAGCAATTAAAGAAACCGAGGTCTCGTAAGGTAAAGTGTCTTAAGATAGAGTATTTATAAGGTCAGGCAAGATGAGATAATGTACGTAAGGCTAAGGTAAGATGTGATAGCGTTGTTATGACCAGCCGATCATGAAATGTTGGATATTCAGGAATCCTTACATTGATGAACAAATGATTAGCTCCACTTAATGATAGTATGCAGTTTAGATATGCATTTTATAAATAGATTAAATTCGCCAATCAAGTAAACAACATCTTTTACCTAATAATCAGCATATAAGAAAGGCTAAATTCATGATCATCAATTTTTGGCAAGCTCAACCAGTTGCTTTCCATGATTTTGAAATTCAATATGATCTACATATATCTATATATATAAGCCCGTTCACTCTAAATGATGTTTATAGGCCATTGATTAATAACAGATTGGGTGTGTTACCTTCGCCTGCAGGCGATGAGCAGAGCCAGAAGACAGACACCAAGAACGATTCCCAGGACGACACCAATGACGATAGAGAACAGTAGACCTAAAACAGATCGTGCAAAAACTGATTGAAATCGCAGGCTTGCCATCGACTGCTGTTCCGGTAACAATTGATCCGGTTAACAATTAACAATTAACAATTGATCCGGGTTAATAAAAACAGAGTGATTAGTAGCTACCCTAGACTGAATGATTCCTTTACTTGCTATTGCACAGTATCACGAGGGGCCAAGGCTGTTATGATGTTATCTACACAATAAGACAATGATTGCAGTCTATGCCTGAAAACAATTTACATAGTGATAATGGACTTCTCCCATGCCATCAATGCACTGGCATGTGACTCAACGTTAGAGACAGTAGCAACAAAAGCTACATAAATATACAAACATAGCTTTAGCATCCATGCCTGGGCTTCCCAGCTTCATACCAAACAGAATAACCTACTATTCTCTCTGAAGAAGGTTCCCCGAATGACCTTAGCTTAGCACCACTGGAGTTTGGCCTAGCGATACATTCACTGGTTTAGAATCTGACACAGCTCCATTAAATATGGGATATATACGGATGATCTTATTCCTGCTTAACCAATCGACGAAGATGAATTAACCACCAGAGAATCAGGCGTCCATGTATGATATACAACTGAATAGAGCAACAAGCGTAGCATTCGTTGTAGGTCATGAAGAATCGGTTTGAGAAAGTGGTTGTTAAACATTTGACATTGCTGGGAGCACCAATATTTCCAGGCAGGGCAGGGCTCCCACCCTCATCCCTTCGTTGCTGAAGACTTTCTTATTTCCTCGGGGCTATCACACTGAGAGCGCTTCTGAATAGCTAGTACTGTGAGAAGCGCTATATAAATAACCAGATACGATACAATACGACGGTCGATAGAGGTAATAAGAAAAAGATGCATGATCTGTAGGAAGTCAAAAGACTAAAACCACCATGGCGAGGCGACGCTTCATCACACCTAAGTTGTTATAGTATACGCTCTGTAAGAACATCAGCCCGCTTCTTAAACGAAGGACTTCCACGCGATTTCGACGAAGTCATGAGAGCAGAACAGTATAGCCTTCTCAAAATCTATATGAGCGACGATCAATGGACTCAGGCATCTTAGCCTGTTAGAAAAGATGGTGGTCTAGGCATTTATGATGCAGATATACTGGCAAGTTCCACCTCTTGTCATGAGCCGCTGATACGCGAAGCTTTCAAGACCGACTGCTACACGACGCCGCCGTGACTCTCACAGCTTTGTTGGTATAGATAGGATTTCTAGTTAGCTGATTTCGAGGTCGAAAGCATGTCCTCCTATCGAACAGAAGGCTGCTGTACAAAGTGAATCGGACAGCGTAATGAACTCGCATGAATTTAAAAGGGCTTGCCAGAAAGAGCCTCTGATTATGCTAAAAACAATGATAGCGAGGATAATAAGTATAAGTATATAAGTATAAAATGTAGAAAATCAGAAATTGTATCTTTCGATCAACAAATAACATTTTTATGAGTTAACAATGAATGAAATCCACCACAAAACCAATTAAAGGATCAATCACTTAATCAATGAACGAACCAAACACGCAGGAGACATTCCAACAATCAAAATGGTCGCTGGAATTATAGGAGATAAGTTGACAATCGCGGTTCAAATCACATTGCGTAAAATTTATAAGAGCGACGGTTGTTAGATGCGACTGAAGTTGTGGTCTCCAATTTCAAAGATTCCAGTCTCCTATTATCAGAAATGAATAGAAGATGTAGTGCCATCCTGGGAGTAATGGTCATTGTGCGCAGTAAAAGATGCTGGACCTTTATCTTCAACAGTTCCGATCCGCTTCCTAATAAAAGTCGGACTCTATAAATTACCATAAGCTGTCCAGAGGTTAATCTGCCCAGTCACAATATAACGCCTGAGCAAGGTCTCGTTAAAGACGTAGACTTAATATGCACGTATGTGTACCCTTTGTACATACGTTCGTACCTGCATAAATACATACATACATTATACATATATAATATACATTCTTCCAGACATAAAGCATACAAACATACAAACATAATACTTACATACATACACACATAAATACATACATACGTACGTAGGCACGCATGCACAACACACATACATGCATACCTATAATTGCTGTATATTGCTGTACATATATATATATATAGACCCCTATATGCATTGAAACTTAGATTAGACAAACTTATATATATATCGAAACTTAGATAAGCCTAGTGATGCAATTCGCTGAATTTTATCATTATTTTTTAACGCCTTGAGTGCTTTAGCGATGAACGATGCTTTGGCATGATTAGTCCATTGTCTTCGGTAGTCTATTGTCTTCGGTAGACAAACTGCGTGTATTTCCGCTTTCTGGTTGTTGTCTATAGCGTAGGATAAACCAGTTGATTATCTCGATGGGTCAATCGCACCGCGGGGACTCATAAGGTTTCGCCGAAAGACCGAGTGTGAATAGCACGACAGCCTGTCTTATTCATGTTCACAGCACGTCGTGTGTTCCCAGGAGAGACTTACGACGCAAGTAATTGACGAGGCCTTGAATACAGGAGGGTGTGCCAAGTTTCTTTTACTGGCTTCAGAATAGGAAGCAAGTAAAAGAAAGTGTTGTAGGCGGTGCATCCGTATCTACTGCGTGACAGCTTCTATTATCACGCTGGGAGTAAGGTGCTGAAAGGGAACTATGGGAGAATAGAAAGAGGGAAGAGACAGTTGGAAGAATGGGATGGAGAAGTGTTGATGGCAGAGATGGTGCTAAGTTTATCATGCATGTAATTAACGATTATGCTAACCAGCAACTTGTAGTTAGGCCTTGTAATTAGGCCTTGTAATTAGGCATGTCGCAGGTTCGCTCAGAAAATATCCATTGAAAAATGAGTTAAGTTATTGTTGATCTGGTTCAAACATTTTTTAAAGATCAACAGAAAAAAGAACCTTTCAATAATTCCAACATATATAGTATATATTGTAATGTAAGTATTGTAATGTAATGTGCTGTAATGTACGATGTAATGTAATACAATGTATTGTAATGCCCAATGTAGTGTGCTACCTTTTGCTGCTGGTGACCAGATCTAAACCAAACTTGCGTATAACGGATGTGAATCCATGAAGAGACAGACTATGTTATAAACTGTGCCAAAAATAAGCCTTAAACAATCACAGACTTAATATAATTATAAAAAATATAGGTACATACCGTACGGGTAAATCGCGTCGCTTTTGCTGTAATCTGTAAAAATAAAAACACTTTTGTAGCGCGATATGTTTCTCAAGCGGCAAACGTTCTAATCTGATGTAAATAACTGAAATATAAATGTTAATAATGAGAATGTCGTCACCTGAGGCGATATGAATTTTAATGGCGATTATATTCTACATGGGAGAAGATAAGCGATGGCCAACAGCTTTAGATTTATACACGATTGAATCCAAACGTCTTAATGTATGTATGTACATAGGTATGTATATATGCATTATGTATGTATGTGTATTTATGTGTGTATGTATTCATGCATGCGTGTATGAATGTGTGTATGTATGTATGCAGAAGTGTAGTATGAGACGGTGTACCGTGACAGGGCTGGCACCGTCCGACGTCTCCCACCCACTTGGTTCCTTTGCAGACAAGATGCCAAGTCTGTTCGGTGCAATTGCAGCCAATCGTCAGTCGGTCACCGTGTCGCTCGATCCAAGATGACTCCGACATCAACGGATCCTGACATCCGACGGCTACAGCAACAACGAATACAGACGCAGCTCAAGTATACAAGAGCGTCTGACCAATCGGAAGAAATAGAAAACAACACGTATGACGCTTACCGACACAGACACAGAGAGAGAGAGACAGAGACAGAGAGACAGAGACAGAGCAACAGAGAGACAGATAGAGTAAGAGAGAGAGAGAGAGAGAGAGACAGACAGACATTCTAACAGAAGATATATATATATATATACATAGTCAGACATAATTATACATTCATACCCACATGCAGATAGACTGACTGACTGACTGACTGCGGCCTGCTTGCCTGACTGACTGATTGTCAGCGGACTTATAACAAGTAAGTAAGTCTGCGAGTATTTTAGATTACATATAGCCTCATAATGCCAAACGAATGACTGCATTGTTTAATAACTGCCTTCGTATTTGATAAGGAATCTTTTCCGCAGTTTCTCTGTCGTTTGTTTGATGAAAATAATTCGAAGTTCATTGGAAATCGATGTGTACAGTCTTTGATGTCTATTTCTTCCGCCACAGATTTTTACGTCTCTTTCACCATTCTCCTTTTGAACAAACCGAACACAGCCAGATTGTAATGCATTGCCCCGATAAATAAAAAAACTATCACGGATCTAGGTATACCGTATATTGTATTGATTTAAATTTTAGAGCAGTTCGATGCCTAGCTATAGCGCGGAAACGCGGATGCAAAAGCAAATGAAATCCGCAATTGTGGCCTTGATTTGGTTTTGCATCCGCGTTTATGCGCTATTAGAGCCGTTCAGTCATATATTATAATGAACATACAGGACGGAGGCCTGCAGAGATAAGAGAGAAAGAGACATAGGCACAGACAGACAACAGCAGGCAGTAGGCATCAAAAGAGACGGACTGTGAGTGGGATGATTGGTGGGTCCTATATATATATACCTTGATGATTGCGTACATGTGGCAGACCGCATCGTCGGGTTCCACATTGCGAAGGGTGCTGAAATCGATGAGGGTGACGTTGATCGTCTGTCCCCTTGCCACTTGGACCAACCAGGGACAGGAGGTCGTCCCCTGTGACGTCACGTCCGTTACTGAACTGGACAGGTAGCCTTCCGCGAACTCTTGGCTCACCAGGATTGGCTGTTGACGACATCCGACATCTGTCGTCTGAACTGCTCACCAGAAAACATGTCGCCATTATTTATTCGACATCGTTGGACTAATTAGTATATAGTATACAAACTATATTAAATAAATTAAATATATTATAAATTATATATATTATTTTATGCCATTAATATTATTTATATACTAGGCAACTAGCTACATTGAACCAGCGTGTAAATGGAAAAAAACATTCGCGGTATGTCATTCAATGAAAGGGTGAACTTCTATTGTGGGAGCTTCATCATTTAATTGTTTTTCCTGTCGTGATTTCAACTCTTTATGGGCAGTAGGCTTTTGTGTCTTAAAGCCCCAAACTGCCCAGCTGAACGTTTGCTTTACGAGATTAGCCTATAGAGCTAGGAGAGGGTTTGAGCCTCCCATAGAAGACAGTGAAGACATCCTTAGACAGTCAACAACACTTGAACACTTACTTAAAGAGTCAATCTTACTTTCGATAATTAGAAGTGCAATGAAAACTACATGTCCGTATGTGCACACCTAGGCCTACAAATTTGTTCTCATGAAGAATATCTTCCAACGACATGGATATACGATCGCTATAGAAACCATAAATTTCAAAACAATGCAGTTTCTACATGCTTTACAAGAGACTATAGTAATGCATTAGATGTCTTTTTGTAGAGCGTTGACATAACCGACCTGTGGTGCATTGATAGTCGGCCTCAAGGTACGTCTGGAAATCCTTCGAACACGGTTGGATCTCGTGTAGGCTTGGGTTGGGAACTGGCACGGAGCAATGCCTTAGTCCGGAACAGAGTTCATCGAACCACAGCAGGACGTCCTTCGAGCATCCGATGTCAATGTTCGTCTCTAGGCAACGGCCCAATCGCATTCGACCGTAGAGGGCCGATCGGATGACGATGACAGCGTCCACGGGACACGTGACGTTGAAGACTTCCCAGCGACAGAACGCAGGCGCGTGGCGTTCCTCCTCTTCGCAGTCGAAAAGCATCGATAAAACGAGCGATGAATCACGTTCAGTTAAATATAATACGAGGCATGAGATGATGTCATTGTTTGTCTTTTGATGTGGGAAGATGAGGACGATGAAGAAGAACGATAAGTTACGCATTTTCAACACATGCCTCGATGAAGAATCTACTCAGATCCAGATTCTTAACTGCGTATTTTTCTTTAATCCAATGTAAACAGTTGATACATAAAAAGCTAATATATATATGTGATTGCTACTGTAGGTAGGCCTAATCCTGCCGGGTTCTGACCTCCTTCGAACTCACCATTTGAAGAAGCCCCTCTGACTCGACGCAGCGCCCGTAAATAGACTGGCATCCTTCTTTTGGCTTTTGGGTGGCGCTCAAAAGGCTCACTGCGATTTGATGCTCAATCTGAAGCTTCCTCCTCGCCACTTCTCTGACCAATTTCATATACCAGAACCACTTAGGTCAAATAGGAACTCCTCGATTAAGAGAGGACCAAACACGATGTAAGCCTACTCTCTCTTGACACATGGATGTGCATCATCTGTTAATCATCTGTTAATCATTCATGTTAATTTCACGACTTCAGATAATTTTCAATTCGGCAAAAATCGCAGCTGAAAGGGTGGTCACCTAAAACTAAGTAAACGGGCAGTCCTAATCATCCATGGTAGGCTTATTCCGTACCTAATCGCGCATATATATATATATGTTTATAATTTTATATATGCATATATAAGCATGATTATATAGACAGTATGTAATCCACACATCCATACAGTCATCCATCGATCCATCCATCAAATAATATCTGAGCTTGATGATAAGCATGGACTTAACCACTGGACTGTTTAGACGCGAAGTCGTAATCGCTAACTGCAAACAGATATTTGTCGTGTATCATTTTGGAATGGTTTACCTTGAGTAATGTCTGTCTGCCAACCTCGCAAGATTTAGTTTTTGTCTTTATTCGTTTATAAGTTGGAGATCAGTCTATCAAATTGCAAATTTGTTTTCCGGTTTAGAAGCCATATGAGGAATTTCTCTTTAAGTGGCGATATATATGTATAAACGCACGCACTCGTGCGATTAAAATCGGCACTATGAATCGCACAAATGTTCTATTCCAAAGTGTGGATATCTAGGCCTACACAGATATTATCTGATTACCCCATTTGCACAATGTCCAACGACTCCTCTATCGATGCGCCGTATGAGTCAGACGAACCTACCCATGGGTTGAACAGTGAACACCCATGGGTTGAACAAGAGTGGTTTATAAATACTAAGATAACTGGTGACAATAACGAAAGAAGAACGTTCGGTGAGAATGTGCAAATCTTCAGACACGTAAGAATAATGTGGTCGATAGCGTCGACCATTACTTAGGACACGAACTGAACAGACGCTGCTCGTAAATAATTAAATCCAATTTGAACAATCTCCGAAGTAAATTACGAATGTAAAATATTGACATTTGTGCTGACGAAGAAGGAAAAAGTCATCAAGTTGCTGGTATACATGCATGTAGACATGCATACCTATAAATGCATTCTACATGAATGAGTTATTGCATGTCGGTTTTTAGAGCAATGACTTCTTCACGAGTGCTACGTCATGTTAGAGGGGTTATCCAGAGATATCAGGTGGAAATTCAAATTCAGTTGTCAGATGATCATAGTTAGAAAGCGGCAGAAAAACTGTATGTAATTTTAGTCTTATATACGTTTGCTTAATATGACACCGATAGGGCCTTAGATTCAACTCGTTACAGTTCAATAGTAAATTTCACGCAGCTTCTACCTAAATTTCACTTTACGACATCAGTGATAACAGAGTGTGGTGCTTCTGGGCAAATATAATAACTAGCAGAACCAAACGGCCGTTTATATAGCGCCCGACTTCATGCAATCTGGACAATTGGCCTCTACTTGTCTTCATGCCTCTCTTTTTGCCGGCGGTTGAAAACCATCCTGTTCTATTGTGGTAATGGGTATTGTGTCAGGCGTCATATATAATAAATCCCTAACCTGATTTTGACTACCAAGCAACACAGCTTAATAGAATAGATAATAAAGATAACGATTTTAGGACTTTGTAACCCTTACAAAACTCCTTTAAAACCCATTCTAAATCTGAAGTCCTTGCTAATGTATACATCACCATTTTAACAGAAATTAACACGCCTAGACGTACACCGCATTAACTACATTCGAAGACTTTCTATTCAGCCTTAACGGCGAAGTTTACGAGCGAGTCTCACAGTTTCGGTCGAATTACGAGTCAAATCAATGTGGCAAACATTTTAAACAGTCCTTACCTTTTGTTTTCTTTATTCAACTGACAGTGAATTAGGCCTATAATACTGTTTTAATGGTGTTGCAGCAACACTGTTGCTTGCTGTGTTAAAGTCGTCTACAGCTAGCCGGACAAACGGACAGATGGAAGAATGGAAAAGCGGATATGGTGGAGAAGAAAAAGATGAACGGCTGGACGAACGTACAGAACAAGCAGCGATCGTCGTTCATCTGGCTATAACTGTGATCTTTTTAGCTGAGCGGTTCGTGCTTTGACTCTTTCATTCATCCAGGGATTAACTGCGGCTCCTTGTCGTTTCCCCTCTATGCTAAACCATATAGACTATGCCGACTGTTCTAAGTATTCACGATATTCGTCATTCGTTCCGGATTAACGCAAACGTTGAGAATACTTAGGCCTACCATGGATGAACAATGTGGCGCTTGGTTATACAATATGAGCTTATTTAATTCACGCATAATTTAAAAAAAATATTCTTTTAATACTTATGAACCAATCTACGTGTATGCTGTGCTGCAGTCAATAGTGTCGTGTGTTCAATTGTGGCATTTATTTATAAGTTTATAAATTGTGTCATTAGGTTTATTTGGCCACATTACTGGTCTAATAGGTCTTGGTTATAAGTTTTGTTTTATGGTGACATTCATCAATGGTGAATAAAAAAACAATGCAACTGCGGCAGTAGGAATTTTTTAGAGCACTCGAGGCCATGCGTTTGTTATTCTTATACGTCAATACGACAGCAGCAAATCCAGCATCCAGACATCGAGCAACTTTTCTTAGGAATCACATCGCTTGAAAGACGCTGACCAATCTCACCAGATGAAGCCTCACAATCGGACCATGGACGCTTTGCTCGGCATGCCACACGACATATTGCCAATAAACCGGTCGCTCCTGTGGTTTCAGCTGCTATAAAAAAAACGATCAATCGACGACCGATTTTCCTTTCCGCAATAGCAGCAGCAGCATCGTCGTCTCTCGTGAGAGGCCAATATTTCCATATTTGTCCATGCTCTGTATATATGTGGGAGTCTGTCTGACTGGTCTGCAACTCCGCTCCTACACCACGAACGCATGTGATCTGTCTAAGTCAAAACACGATCTAGTTTCATTACTAAACTCACTAATGAAGCACTCCTGTGGCTTCTGTAAGCTCACGTCGTCGTCTCCACTTCTACGCAAGCAAGATTTTCCGCATTATGCATAGCGTCGAGCGTACCCGGATGTTGAGTTGGTCGCGCGTAAGGAACCATGCCATACGCCCTTGCGTTATCTTACCTGACTGAACATCATAGAGGGAGAAAGAGAGAGAGCCAAAGAGAGAGAGACAAAGAGAGAAAGACAAAGAGAGAGACAATGAGAGAGAGACATAGAGAGAGAGAGAGAGACAAGGAGAGAGAGAGAGACAAAGCGAGAGAGAGAGAGAAGGAGACGGAGTGAAAGACATAGAGACAGAGATACAGAGACAGAGATAGGGGAGAGAGAGACGCATAGACTGGGAATGATGAAGGCATAGATACAGATATAGTGACACAGACTGACAGATGTCAGGTCCATTTGTCTGTTGAAGGAGGTAAATGAAAGCTTGCATAATGACATACATGTACCACAGAGATTCAAGTTGCCTCTCACAATCAGCTAGCTTTGCATAATAATAATAATAATAATAATAATAATAATAATAATAGTGAAGCCAAGAAGAGGTGGACGAAAGCACAACATGACCAAGATGATTTTGTCCCGCATTACTGAATGGGGACTGCAGGGACCAGACCAGTCAACTAACGATGAATTGCCACTGACGTCAAGTCGTAAGCTCAAGTCCGCTAAATGCGACCGCGCCAGGTATTTAGCCTCAACAGTTGCAAGCAAGCTGGAGGAAGGCAATTTCAAGGCAGCCATCCGTCTCATCTGCAGCGAGGATAAACCGGCACTGGACACACCTGAAACTCTGGCCGCGCTTAAGAAAAAGCACCCGCCTGCACCAGTGGACAGGAGAACCCCATGTGATCCAGACAGTTCCGATCGCTTCATCCCGCTTCAAGTTTCTAAAGAAGATGTCGCTAGGGCAATCTCCTCTTTCCCTGCGGGTTCGGCTGGTGGTCCAGATGGCATTACTCCACAACACTTAAAGGATCTGATGGCCTATGGAGTAGATGACAACATCGGGCAACATCTATCTGACCTTGTCAATCTGCTCCTAAAGGGAGGTCTATCCGAAGAGGTGAATGAGGTCATCTATGGGGCAAACCTTTTAGCCCTGAGCAAGAAGGACGGAGACATAAGACCGATCGCCGTGGGCTACATATGGCGTCGTCTGGTGGCAAAGTGCGCTAATTCGCATGCGGTAACAAGGCTGTCTCAACTGCTCGCCCCCATTCAGCTTGGGGTAGGCATTCCAGGAGGCGCTGAGGCAGCTGTCCATGCGACACGTCGCTGGATTTCCACAATGCCTGAGGACAGCGTCCTAGTGAAGCTCGACTTCGCCAATGCCTTTAACACTCTGCGCAGAGATTGTCTTCTAGAGGCAGTTGCTAGAGAGATCCCAGAGCTCTACCACTTTGCTCACGCTGCCTATTCAAACCGTCCACTGTTGCGCTATGGTTCAAACACAATTCGATCCGAAGAAGGAACGCAGCAAGGCGATCCTTTGGGACCTCTGGAATTCTGTCTTGTGCTGCAACCGATTCTGATGAAGCTTCGTTCGGATCTGCGTATCGGATATCTGGATGACCTGACATTGGGCGGTAACAAGGAAACAGTGGCCGACGACGTTCAATTAATCGAGCAGGAATCAAAGAATCTGGAATTGCTATTGAACCGCAGCAAATGCGAAATCGCGTGTCACAACACCCAGATGCCGAACAATGACCCTGCGTTCCAAGAGTTCACGAGCATAGCCCTCGAGGACATGACCTTGTTGGGTGCACCTCTAATTTCAGGTCCAGCTGTGAACATGGTCGTTAATTCAAAGGCCAATGACCTCGAGAGGGCAATCGGAAGATTGTCCTTGCTTTATACACATGACGCTCTGGTTCTGCTAAGAAACAGTCTAAGTGTACCGAAGCTCTTGTACAGTCTGCGCACAGCCGTCTGCGCTGATTGCCCGGGCTTGGCTCGGTTTGATCAACTGCTGAGAGAAGGACTGTCAACCATTTTAAATGTGGACCTTGACGATGACCGCTGGCTCCAGGCTTCTTTGCCGGTGAGAGATGGTGGTCTGGGAGTTCGTTGTGCATCTACGCTGGCACTTTCTGCCTTTCTGGCTTCTGCTGCGAGTACAAGCGAACTCCAGGCATGCATCCTACCAACAGAGTCTGCCGAGGAACCATATGAACTTGCGAGTTCAGCACTCAACGCTTGGAAGACCCTGACAGATGCAGAACCACCAACAGGAACAGCAAGTTATCGCCAGAAAGAATGGGACCTCCGATTCACAGACAAGGCATGGAAAGGTCTGCTGGATTCCAATAACAATCCATGCGACCGTGCTCGCCTGCTGGCCTCACGAGCACCTCATTCTGGAGACTGGATGCTAGCGCCCCCTGTGACTGCCCTAGGCCTGCGCCTCTCAAACGAGGATGTACGACTGGCAGCCGGGTTGAGGCTAGGAACGACGCTCTGCGAGCCACATTTGTGTCACCAATGTCAAGAGAGCGTCGACGCAAAAGGGCTCCATGGACTAATTTGTAGAAGAGGCAGCGGAAAACATCAACGACACAGCATGTTGAACGATGTCATCTGGAGAGCTCTTGGCAGGGCGAAGATTCCAGCGCAAAAGGAACCTCTCGGCTTGCTAAGAGAAGATGGAAAGCGACCGGACGGCGTCACGCTCATTCCTTGGACACGTGGTCGATGTCTGGCATGGGATGTGACAGTGCCCGACACCTACGCCAAGTCACATCTTGTCGACACATCTATCAGAGCTGGCGAAGCAGCCGAACGCGCAGCTAAGACGAAGAGGGCCAAGTATTCCACCATAACCAACACCCACGACTTCGTAGCCCTCTCCTTGGAATCCGGCGGCGCTTGGAGCAGTGAAGGACTGGAGTTCATCTCAGAGTTGGGTAGTCGAACGAGTGCTGCAACCCACGATCCAATGGAGACGTCATTTCTGTTCCAACGTATCTCAGTTGTCCTTCAGCGTGGGAACGCAGCCTGCTTCTTCGGGACATTGCCAACACTCACTTAGCTCATCATGGGCGATAACATAATAATAATAATAATAATAATAATAATAATAATAGCCATTGAGACCATGGGCCCGCCGAACCCCTCCGCTATTGATTTTATTAACGCAATTGGGGCTCGCATCTCTGCCATTAGTGGTGATAAGCGCGAGGCTTCTCTTTTCCCCAGTGTTTATCTATCTGTATTCAACGCTATAATCTTGTGGCCTTCCAGGACACCTTTCCCTCACCCCAGAAGACGAGACCTGACCACCCGGACAACGGTTTTAACATAATAATAGTAATCTCTAAGTCTTTGGGGAATGAAGTACCTCAGGCAAAAAAAAATATTGAAAAATAAAAACAAAATATAATAATAATAATAATAATTATCATCATCGTCGTCGTCGTCGTCGTCATCGTCGTCATCATAATCATCATCATGACATCTTCAGCAGCATCATCATCATCATCAAAATCACTAGTGCCTGACGCCAGCTAATTGTGGCTATGGGTATTAGAAAATTGTTCTCGATAATATGTCAAATTCAGTGGCCCTAATACTGACAGCAGAATGTCTTGTTTTGTTCTTAATAATAATTATCGTCAATTCAGCGTATTTCAGACAACTGTACCTCTTCAAAATTACACAGATTCGCGCCTTCGAGGAATTTGGTTGATATTAGTGCAAGTAAGGAAACATCGTTATATTCTATATCATTCCTCTGAATTCATGGATATCAAGTAAAATTTGGAAGGAGATAAAGAACCTTTGTCAACTTTAGGAACAACATCGCCAAAACAGTCTGTTGAGAATGACTGAGGTTCTCTTGTCAGTATGTTGCATGTTGTACGTTGTTAGGTTTGCTGTCCATTGTCTTCTGCGTGTTTGGGAAAACATATCGTCCTCTGTCTTGTTATTTATCTGTAGTCGTCGGTAAGACTAACACCAGTGGCTCAAACATAGACAAAGACAGACGAAAAGACAGGCGGAGAGACGGATACAGATAAAGGCAGGGTGACAAACAGGTTAAAAGGACGATTTACTCTATCCAGATAGTTACGAAGACACGGCCACATTGGCCACGAGGACATGATAGTCACGAAGACATGGCTACCTTGGCCAGCCTATTCAGAGACTGTCGTTGGTCGATGTACATCAGGTGTTAGATGACTGGGTATTTGTATGACTTTGACTCCTCTCATTGTGCATTCCGAGTCTCACCATCTGTCCACACACACGTGTCTCTCCAGCGTCCGGCTTTAGCTGCTGCTGCTGCTCCGGTGGCACCGACGAGATAAGACGGCGACGGAGAATAATTACAGAGAATAGACGACTAGGAAGAGACGACCGAGTCAGGGCCGACCGACCGACCGACCGTCTTAGCTCAGATGAAGTGACTACGTGTCCACTGCTAGGAGTGCCCTTAATGAATGCGAAGTGTTGCGGAATTACATCTGCGGCGACGAACGAGTGGTTCAGTCGCCGCATCTCTGTATAGTAGGCTTTGTGCATCCTTTGGCTTATTTATAGTCGCTCGCAGAAGCACACCTGCAACGCTCTCAGCAGGTTGCCATCACTTAATAACGACGATGCAGCCTTAAAACAAGTGCGGAAGGTTTGCACAACGAACGAACGATTCCATGGCGAGTATATACAGGCATCTGGTTTCTTCTTCATGAATGCGTGTGTGTATTTATGTGTGTGTGTGTGTGTGCGTGTGTATGTGTGTGTGTCTCGTTATTCTTCCTAGTTGCAAGCTCCGTTGTCTCAGTCTCTGACTATTTTCTTTTAGACAGCGCTGCGGGATTCATTTATTGTACACACGTACTCATTCTAATACACTCAGATTCAGGCGTGCATTAGGTTTAAGTGGGCTCTATTTTTCCTTCTTTGTTTAGCTTTTTCTATACATTTAATATTGCTCGACTGCTTATTTCGTCGAATGCTCATAACCAGTTATTATAGTGTACATTATAACGCTTCCTATTTCCCTATATTTTCGTATGAGGTTCATATTTTGCTACGGTAAACAAGATAAAAGGAGGATCATGAGCAGCTTTGCGAAGATATCGACAGACTACATTGACTTATATGCTAAATTCTCATAGCCATAATAACCTTAATCATAAATTTTATCACACAAAGAAACAGTCAAATTCAGTGAATATGGAGAATGAGCTAGGGCCGTCGGTAAATACCAGAAAGGAAAACCCTCGAAGGGCCAAACCCTGTCTTGAAGGGTCACCCACTCATTTGCACCTTTATGATTTACAGCGGCTGGTTCAGTTCAACCTCAATCACACCTGGGTTCAAAATGACTTAACTAGTACACGCACATCTTTCAAGCGGTAAGGAACGCGGTGATGTAGTAGAAATACGCCAATGTTCTGGGCCTTGTAATCGGACGGTCGCATGTTAAAATCTGCCCAAATCCACTGCACAGCGACTCTGGACAAGTTGTTTGCCCATAATTATCTGTTAGGAAGGCAATGGGAAGCCGCCTCATTCAATGCATACCCGGGTAGCAAAAAGGCGAATGGCAGAGAACTCACCACCACCAGCAACACTACCACCACCACCACCACCATCATCATCATCATCACCATCATCATCATCGTCGTCGTCGTCATCGTCATCGTCATCGTCATCGTCGTCGTCTCCGTCGTCGTAATCACTACCACCATCGTCTTTATCACCATCAAAATCGTCATCCAAAGCATCATCAACATTATCATCATCATCATCAACAACATAATCATAAACATTATCGTCATCATCGTCAGCATCAACACCAGCATCGCTGACGTCATCATTGTCAGTGCGCACTCATAAATCAAACAACTGTGCTCTCAAGTAGTCGCCGTTCAATTTTCGTTTAAAGATACAAATATAATTATGTCGAGTATCGTTTCTCAAAGTGAATTCTGTTCCAGGTGTTGGCCTAATGATGCTCAGCCTGTCAAACGATGGGGCTCCAAACTCCATAGCCAATCCACAGATGCTTACGATTATGTTTGAAAACTTAGATCTACCCCGTTAACTTTAGTTATTAAGTCTGCACAGACTCTGCTTCCATCTGTAGTTAACTAGGCAGCAATTCTCTGCTTTTGGATTCGGCTCTAATGGTAAAGACGAATAAGTCGGTAAAAACACAGTAACTTGCATCTGACTTGCCGAGGGCTGATACATCAAAGTCTGGTGTGTTTAGTGAGTAGGTAAAGGCTGGCTTGTGTTAGACTTACTTGGACAAATATTAAAGTCTTTGGCGTCTTTGTGAGGGATCTAAGTCTGCGCTTCAGGCGCCGATCACAAGTTTTCAAGCCCCGTTGGTAGAAAATAAACATCAAAGTCTCAGACCCTGGGTTTTAATGGCTATGAGAATCAGATGTGTCTTTCAACGACGGAGGATGATTCGAGTTAGTACTCCGCTTCATAGGCAATCGTTCAGAGGCCACAAAGGATTCAATATTTTCGGAGTAGGAGATGCGTTCTGGGATGAATCGCTTAAGCACAAACCTGTATACATAACTTTTCAGGCTATTAGTCACAATGATGAAACTTCGTCACTGTTTGCACTCTGACAGCGCCAGTCCCAAGCCTGGATAAAGGAGAAGGGCGACGCTAATGATTCTTTTTATCACACAGTGTTGTTAAACTGAAATTACTACTACTGCATAATGACGAATAATGGATTTATGAAAAGGTTTATGATGACAATGATACCCTTCGTGAACACGTGATAGCAGTCTGTGTCACTTTCGTTGATGAATGGATCAACTCAGATTATTTACCAACCAAATAATTGTTGTCACTATTTCTGACTCGTTGATATATAATATCTCACTTATCTGACTGACTGATGCAATATTAATTAATTAATTAATTACTAAGAGAATTCTTATATTCATTTATTTGTTCGTTGATTCCTTTAATGTGCTAGTTCACTCCTTGTTTTGTTCATAAATTCACTTCATCACCTTTTTTACATATATTGGCAATAGATTATCATTTTTATGGAGGACTGATTGATAATCATTTTGATTGAGGACTGATTGATTATCATTTTGATTGAGGACTGATTGATTGTCATTTTGATTGAGGACTGATTGATAATCATTTTGATTGAGGACTGAGTGACTATTGATTAATGAATCATTCATTCAATCAATTCATAAATCAATCAATCAATGAAACTTGATATAGCGCCTCTTCGTTACCTATGAAATGATTGAAACAGCATTGATGAATCCTTTTCCGCTTACAAGAGATTGATTGATATAATATTCTGTTGTATGATTGAAGTGTTGCTCATTATGTCTTACCTGCTGGTGTTGTCTCTAGCAGTACCAGAAACCAGATGACGACCTGTTGAAGCTGTCGCCATAGTAATGAACTTTTCGATTCGTATTTCATCATAATGAAAACCACAGTTTCTAGTCTCTTCTCGGTGTTTGCTAATGGCCTGGCGCTGGCACTTTTGCGACTGTTCTTTAAAATATCACGTGATACACTGACGCTGATAGAAAGCGATTGAAACTGATCTCTGTTCAGATGGATTCAACGCAATATGTAACGCAAATCAACGTTTAAGTAACCGTAATAGCGATCCAATAAAAATTGGATGCAGTTAGTCGCTTATTTACAGAGACATTTAGACTGTTCAATAATTATGCTATAAACAATATGACTGAGGTAGGCAGTTGTGCGAGAAACCGTGTAGGGTCTATGATCCAGAACACGTGTTACGGGTCATTTAAATGCACTGTAGCAAATTAAATACTGTAATCGTAATCTCAAGGTATCGATATCTCGCTAAGCTTAAGACTCGAAAGTCAGTTCATTCACTGGCGATTGAATCCTTTGTGTCCGCATGTATATTATCGCCTTTCCATAACTGGAAGGATGTAGTAGCTTCAAGAATAGTCAAATGAATGATATTTCGTGCAGCAGAATATCTAAATAATTTCGTTCACCTAAAGAACCAACCTCTTCCAGTCTGCCCATGCATCGCATTGTATACTTTCAACCAGTCTGTCTATGTATAGTATTGTATACTTTCAACCAGTCTGTCTATGTATAGCATTGTATACTTTCAACCAATCTGTCTATGTATAGTATTGTATACTTTCAACCAGTCTGCCTATGTGTTGTATTGTATACTTTCAAATCCACTAATGACTTCGCAAGGCTCAATGAATCGCCGTTGTCGTTTATCCGATACAGCCATTCGACTTCTGCCTGATTAGACGAGAACGGTGCTGCAACTGCGATGACGACGACGTTCTGTGATATCATCAGGCGCCGTATTCGATGCGTAGGCCTCTCGAGTACACACGCAGGAGGCGACGTCTTTAGGAGTAAGCAGGCGGAAGACGGAACCAGCAGAAGCCTCAGCATCAGCGCTGGCTTAGTCCATCAACGGTATATGACTATACCCCGTATACATCGCGTTGAAGCAGCGACTGTGTTATAGAGGCAAAGAAGGCGGTAGTAACTCAACCAGAAGAGCTTCCTAATGATATATCAGGCAGCGAGGCTAAGGCGACCTGACACTCGCACGCTATATGTATCGCTCTCACACAAACACCCCACAACACATGTATGTCGAAGTGGAATATTACGCACATCACAGTTTGTATACATTATTACATTATGGTAAATCTACTTGTAAATGTTCACAAATAATTATACCTATAGACCTGAATGCAATGCTACTTATAAACATGAACGTATAGGTTTTATAGGTATCCAGTAAAAAGTAATGAGTGTCATAAATATCCTCGTCTTCATGTCTTATTTGTTTACTATTTCTCAATATCTATTATTTGCACAATTGTATCAAGAAGCCTATTATTTTTGCTTATGTTGTCTTATTTCTTTGGATTTTTTTATAGTTTTTTAGTTTTTCAATATCACGCACAATCACGTGTTGCCAGTACATAACATTTACCTTTAGTATTTAACATTTGAAAATAAAACCAACTCAGTGAAACTACTGTCCAAACGGATCTTTATGCAAATACACATGAACTTAAGAAGCAATAATTAAGAAACATTAATGATATAATTAGCATACTTTGCACTAATTCAGTATCGCTTGGGGGTAATTTCATCCTCTGGGCAGAGACCTCCGAGGATCAAGCGGTGAAAACAAAGAGTAATCAATCGCATTGGTGCAGAGAACTGGGTTCATGAAGGTCAATGTGAGCGAGCAATGCATGCTGAGTGATCATGTCAGCTGATCCGTTCGTCAGATTTCGAAGAAGTCAAGTTTTGAAAGTTATTCGACGAACGAGAGACAGATGTCTGTCATTGAGAATATGGACCTCTCGTTTATGTACATGGTCAAATTAATTCAGAGTATTTGGGCTTACACGGTGAACGCCTGTTTACTTAGATTTTGTCGACATAATCTAGTCAGACTTCGAAGAAATCGCGTCCCGAAAACTCATCCTGCTAAATAAAGATTTAGTTGATCAATGATATACATTAATATGGCGTAGTCTATCCATAGTGCTATCTGACAATGTCATAAAATATATATTTAAAATGGTTGTCTATGCGAGGAGCATTGCGTCTGAAATCTTACTGCTTGTACACAACTACTTTGCGGCTGTGATACATCTTAATATCTTAAACATCTATTCATTGTCGCCTTTCTCAATCTCTACGAACTGTCACAGTGCAACATTTTTTATCAAATAGATAAACACTGATCGATTATTTGATTTTACTTTTGCATCAGGAATTGCTGAAAACCAAGAATAATAGGGCCTACCAGACAAACTTAGACAATAGACGTATACGATAGCTAAAGGCCCTACTGGTAGCAGTTCAATAGGAACGAGGTCCTTTTGTTCATAGGTAATAGAATCTTGGGAAACTGAAGTGACCGTAATTTCTATAGGCGATAACATAATTATGATCGGAAAACTGAAGGTGTTAAAGTTCCAGTTCCTGCAGCTATAGTTACTTGAATGGTCGCTTAAAGAAGCGAGGGTCACATACCAGCCTCCAATTGACCCTTTCAAAACATTTGCACTTATCACACTTCACTGAAACCTGGGGCGATTCGATTGCGAGATAGGCGAGCTGGTCTTGAGCATACCACTTATATAGACATCAAGCGCCGTGGAATAGGAGATCTGGAGCAACGTTCGTCGGTGTAGAATTACACTTGTGGGTATGCATGCAGCAAGGACATCTGTTTAATAGTCTTGGACGGAGGGTCTGCTTCATGTCGAAAATTTCTCTTACCCACACAGGCCTCTGCATTCACCCAACACTGCTGCAGTAGTGTTTGGTTCAGGAATTCCTCAGGAATACCGAGTCTGCATCTGAACGCATAGAGTCAAAAGTATATGTAATATAATCAAACATTTATATAGCGCCCCTTGCATATATATCTACTCAGAGGCGCTCTGTGCGCTGGCCTTAACTATGTTAAATGTCACAGCTATTATGTTATAACTTAGTGTGTGATTCTATTCTGTTGGATCACCTGTCGAGATATAATGCCTCACATTATTACTGATGTTTTGTATAAACCATGCAAGTATTCTTACTTGTGTGGATGACTCTAATGCAACCACAACATTGACTTAGACTATTCGATTGAATAAATTACACGGAACGATGTTTTTCAGAAAACTGTTGGACTACATTTTAAATCAACCGTTCGTGGCTTATTTATTTTTGCAAAGTATACCGTGGTCGTAGATTACAGCTCATTGTAGATCAAGTTCGAGTAGTCATAAAATATTGTAGTTATTTGTCAGCTCCGAATTGTCCTGCCCCGAATTGGTCTAGAACCAGTTCTATTCCCGGAATCTAATCTTCCCACTGACAATGCACGGTCGGTCTACACATTATGACTGAGTTTGCAAGGGCAATCTCGAAACAAATTTCTGCCCAATTATCAAGCTGATTTACCCTCGAGGAGAGAAAAATAGTTGATAAAGTTGAAGAGTCATTGTTGGTCGAGTGGTGACAATGGTAGGTGATTACACTGCGCCAATGTCTGTCGGCTGAGTGGTGAGTGTGGCAACCAAGTGAAGCCAGCACCAAAATAATTAGCCACCTAAAGGCATAGAAAGATAGAATAGCTTTTCAACGCTACAAATGATCTAATTAGATAATAATCTAGATTATCATCTGTGGTAGTTACGAGTATTTAAGTAGTTCAGCAGCATCATTCCCCGCATTTATTCATAAATTCAATTTATATCATCATCCCAAAGCATAAGAATGCTGCCGAACAACTTAAGTTGTAGGCCAAGAGACGAAAAGCGGTTTCGAAGCTTTCCGTCCGGCTCGTGACGTAGGAGTCCATGGTATGCAGAGGGTTCCGATGCGTCTACTAATCAGCCTGTGTATACACTCGGAAACCTGGTAGCATGGGATAATAGTGACCTTCAGAATCGCAAGGCGTCAGTGATAGATGGATTCGGCGAAATACGCGTGAGAAAGTTCGTGAATGGCGGCCGTCAGAAGACGATGGAGAAGAAGGCAGAGGAAGAGGAAGATGGAGAGGAAGATAGGGAAGATGATGAGAAGACGGAGGAGGACGATGAAAAGAGGGATGGACGATGGTCCGCCTATCTGTGATTCCGTTGCTTCTTATCCGACAGGTTACATCGTCTGAGGAGGAATATACATGTATACATGTATATTATGTATGCTATAGCACGCTGGCATGCGTGCGCTTCACAGCTGTGAGAATCCAACCTGCAGCCCTTGATGTGCTGTTGAGCAGCATTGGTTTCACATATCGTGTTATCTGAATGCGTCGCCTGGCTATGCTAGTTTATTTGCATAAGCCAATATAATGCGATATACCTCATGTGTATGTTACATTAGACATATTGCATAACATAATCTTATGACATCAGCAGCAAGACCATGAACAAGAATGCCGAGGAAGATGGGGACAATAGGAGTAAAAACTCCCGATGGATGCACTACCTCTACCACTGCTTCCCCCCTGCTTCCACTAGCCTATTACTTCCACTACTTCCTCCTACTCCACTTACTAATACTACTACTTCCCCTACTGCCAGTAGTGGACAACGGTACAAGAGACAAATAAATGACCAAACACAAAGGACGTGTCGAAGGTCATCTCTTCGTACCGATCGCCATAAAATAACTGGCGTCAGGAACGGATGATGTTAATCTACAATCAATTATATGTAACATGTGTGTATACTAAATATATATATATAACATATATGTATTATATATTTATATCATGTCAAAATACAGTGTTATATATGTAGAATGGTGAGTGAGTGCGTTTATAAGTGTGTGTGTGTGTGTATGTGTGTGTATGTGTGTGTGTGGGTGTGTTTGTGTGTGAATGTGTGCGTGTGCTTGTACATGTTCCATTTGTCTGTGTTTTTGTTTGTTTATTTTTCTTAATTCTTGTGCTGAAGACATTTATATCTTTTTATGATTAATGCCATTTAAACTAATTCTGCGTCTAGTCTCTCTTTGGATCCGTTTATCTGTCTGGCTGTTTGCATCCTCGTGTTAGTCAGTCAGTCAGTCAGTCAGTCAGTCAGTCAGTCAGTCAGTCAGTCAGTCAGTCAGTCAGTCAGTCAGTCAGTCAGTCAGTCAGTCAGTCAGTCAGTCAGTCAATCAGCCAATCAGACAGTCAGTCAGTCAGTTAGTCAGTCAGCCAGTTAGTCAGTCAGTCAGTCAGCCAGTCAGTCAGTCAGTTAGTGTCTGTCTTCTTTCTTTTTACATGAACATAGACTCATTTCGCATGTGATATCATTTTATTTGCGAAAACCTTAATGGCCTAATGTACATTATATGTACATCTGTATGTATACAATATAGGATTTAGACACAACGTCACTGACAGACCAACCGACGCTCAACGAGAGATTCCATTTAAAGACTGTTTGTTTTGAAAGCAACTCCGCGATACGATGAAATAAAAGACGCACTCAGACAGATTTATATCAAACTTCGAATGTTATTCATGTGTCTTATATAGCATGTACTGCATGTGCGCTTGTCAGTCCCAGGTACATGACTGCTTACTTACTTACTTAGTTCTTTCTTGCCTAGAGAAGTAAACTACGCAGAAGGGGCGTGTATCTAATTTTATGCTCCCTACATTTGGATTATTAAACCCCTATTAGCACATCATGATTTGAAAGAAGTTAATTGATTTCAACTTAGGGATGGTTCTTAAACGTGGCCATGTTCTTTCCATTCACAATGGTTGAGTATTTAATCTTTATCGACTAGATTAAATCTTCCTCAGGTACTATTAGCGGATTGAGCAGTGCACAACATCCGTTTGTTGCATCCATGTACGAAGATTCTCCTTGAAGAATTCACCAGTCCCTTTTCACAACGCAAACCATGTCATTATCTGATTCTCGTCTAAGTAATTATCTCCTACGTCACTGAAATCATCAAGCAGTAGAAATATGCAGAGGTATGTAAGTCCCAAAAACACAGCTTTCGTTCCCTCGTTCCACCGCCAGTACTTCTTTCATGTAGGAAAACAACAATCAACTGCTGAGCCTACACATCAGTGTGTGTGGCCTCTCCAAATTATCAGGCTCCGAATTGCTCTAGAGCCTTAGCTTAAGTTATTTCAAACAGATTGGACTTGATCAAGTCCTATCCCAAGATATTCAAAAGAGATGAGACTTCAGTTCTCACTTAACCTATTTGAAACAGGTGGGATTTCAGTTCCATCCTAAGCTATTTAGAGAGTTGGGATCTCAGTCCGAGACCTGTGTTTGAACAAATTGGGATTGCTGGGGATGTAGGCCCGCAGATGCGGGTCTCGATTATATATATATGTATGTATATATAAACACACATATATTTTGTCATATATATATATATATATAAACCTCCTCTGAACCCCACAAAACGCAGTACCATTTAATGATCAAATGCTGGGTACATGAAGATATAATAATTATATTCCAGTAGAACACAATGCTGGTATGTGTTTGAGAAGCTAATTCGGTCAGCTACATGTATCCTTCTTCTGAGGTGTGTCTCGATGGTCGGAATTTCCTTGCATCATCACCACAGGACTATACGCGCCAGCACCGGGTCAGCTGGGTCGTTCATTAATTCGTATCTCCGGCTGCGAGGATTTGGAGATCTCTTGCAGCCATGCATTCTTCCAAGCGAATCTGGCTTTCTCATGCACCAGATCGTCTTCGTGAAAGATTCTTTTGTTTAATATATCCAATGATTCGTTCAACTGAACGGTTCAGAAGAAAATTGCGGCGTTTTTTTGTTATTGATGAAATTATTTTAAGTTAAGAATAAACACTACACGTTGTAGTAGTTGTATTTTCAGTTTAACAATAGATACCGTGTGCCAATTAATATCGTTAGGGTCTCCCTCCTCCTTTATCCATGGATGAGACTGGCACTGCCAGAGTGCGAGCAGTGACGGAGTTCTTGCAGGTTGTTGACTGACCATATATATATATATATATATATATATATATATATATATATATGGAGGTATCTGCAATCTTCTCTTCAAACTTTCCAGATCCAACCGACTCGTTCGTTGTAAGCTGTCTTCATTACCGAATCGGTGCAACATGAGCAGATATTTTATAGCTTGCCCCTGTGTTAAAATGTCTCTTATGGTGTAGTCTGTAGACATCAATTTTATTAGACCATAACAGCTGCAGTAAAGTAGATAAATGTGATCGAAGACAAGATCCGATTTATTACACATCACTGGAATACTTTGGACTTCATCAGGTTACTATAGATGCAGGCACAGAGCCATAATAGCTTCTGCAATTAATACCTCTTTTAAAGCATATCAATATACTTTACATTGCAAATTCTTTTCTTGCATTAATTTCATGCATCTACTTAGATTGTGCAAGTAAAACTGAGAATGTGAACCACTGCGTAACATATTTAGCACCGAAATCAAACGGCAGCCAAGTCAATTGGAATCATTGCGTCAAATAAGCAAAGCTAATTTACATGTAAGTCGTATTTCAGTAAACCATAGGCCTGCAATACGAATGAGCATCGGTTTTTAAATAGCCACACAATTGTATCATGGAGCACTAGCGTCCAGGCATTGGAATATCTCACGTGTTTCGGCAAAATGAGTAGACCTATATACATCATAAAATTATGTGACGAATCGAAATTTACCTCTGAGCGATCCTTGACATATACGGCTCTTGTCTATAAGAACTTTAAAAAAAATATGCATGTTTTATTTTATATATATATATATATATATGTCGCATTTATGTGTAGTATGATGATCATTCCTGTTCGAACTCTGACCTATGTGATGTATAAGTAATGTGATGTTTAGCCATGCATTGATTAGTTAAGGGATCATTAGCAATGTGATGATTAGTACGGTGTTTGTCATGAGTGCGTTTGAAACTTTGAATTATCCGAAGCCACCTGGTGTATATTTAGATGTTCTCATCGAGTTTAGACTTCTTGGCGAAACATATAGATCTACGTGTATGTTCGGCGGATGTTTCCTCAAATGTGCATTATTTTGTTGCTAAGACCAAATAACTTAACTTTAACTATTTTGTACCGCACAACAGTGTTCTATGCAACATTAAAATGACTGATGATGGCTACAACGGCAAAAATCAACAACTAAACATTTTGCCTCGAATGCAACCAATAACGTCAAGATGAACGAGACTGGAAAAGCGCTTGCTCTCTCTCTCTATTTCTCTCTTTCTTTCTCTCTTTCTCTCTCTCTCTCTTTTCTCTCTCTCTCTTTTCTCTCTCTCTCTCGTTGTCGCTCTCTCTCTCTTTCTCTTGAATTTTGCTCTGTCTCAACCGTTCACAGTTTCCTTGTTTAACGGTATTTTTATATGAACCGTTCAAAGAGTTGAAGATAGTTATAATAGGTGACATTTCGTTAGGGGACGACTTATCAATTCGCTAAGTTAACATCGAAGTGTTGATCAAAGTGGATGAGCAGTTGTCACGAATTCGTAATGTACCAATTCATGAAAATCAAGACAGACCTGGTTCCTACAGCTGTCTCGGTCAAAGAGGGCTAGGAAGCTTAGAAGGTTCCTTGTTATTGCAATAATCATGATATAATTAATCATAAATATAAAAGTTTGAGGACTATTTTAAATGTTGTAATAACATATGACTACTGTATTTTTCAAGAATTCTCAGTTGTTTTTAATTTCTTCTCATCATAAATGTTGAGACGGTTTTGCTGACTCTTGGTATATATTGAACGTTGAGATGGTTTAACCGATAATTGATACATTAATTCTGAAGATGGTTTGAATGATTTATGATTTATAGATCCTATGAAATCTAAAAGTTATTTTTTACTTATTTTTATTTGCATATGGTTCATTTGAGTTGTAGTATATTAAGCTTTAAGATTGAGCTTTGTTTTATTGTTAGTATTAATTGTTAAACTAAATTCTGATTAAGTCAACGTGGAAATGGTTCAACTGATTTCGTGTCTTGAAGAACCAGAGACAGAATGACGGAAGGAATTGCAGAGCAGAAACAGCGAACTTTTGATCCGTTCTGTAAATTAAATTCCAGCCAAAAACTTAGTTTGAGCAGAAAGTTTTAGTGATGCAAATGATGGATCCATCGCTACCCTTGCAAGTATGTTATTATTACCATTTTTATTATTTTCACTTTTTTATTACTATAACTTTATATATATATATGTATTATAATAATCATTATTATTGTTATTAAATATTTTCTAATTATTCATCATTATTCCTGGACAATATTCTGTCTAGGAAACGTTCTTGTATTCGTGATCGAAATTTAATATAATATCAGAATTTATAAAGCATGGCTGAATTTATTTCGAGATATATATCTTCTCCACTTGCATGTCATTTATTGCCGACTCAGCCAGGATGAGTATAGGCTTACTGACCTAAATCTGGACGATTAGACTTCGAGGAAGTGGCCACCACCTCATATGCTGAGGCCGTAGAAATTTAGTCGCCAATGCCGACTCAGCCAAGATGAATATAGGCCTACCTAAACCTGGACGATTAGACTGCGAAGAAGTGGCCACCACCCTCATATGCTGAGGCCAAACAAATTTAGTCGTCAACAGTGCTTACAGATGGATCTTTCAGGGTTCGAATACAGAGCTGCTCTTCTTCCTCTTGAACCTCCCATTATCTTGATTTGCTGCTTCCCCCATCCACATCAATTTATCTTAGCCATAAATGATTTTTTTATTCCAAACACAGTAATCTACAATGACCGGTCGTCCAATTTTAGATTCCGGGACTGTCATAGCAATGTCTCGACCCAGGAGGTGCGCCTAGACACCTGCCATCGCGCACAAGAGTCACAGGACATGTATCCGTAATTTGACTCGAGAGACTGCAGTCGGCGTAGAACGTCTGATAGCCAGAGGTCGAGTGTCGGTCCACTCCAGCTGAGGCAGCGACGGTCACTGGAGCCGGACTCTGCGCCGGAAGTCGTTGGTCATTCACTCGCCAGATGTCTGCACTGAACAGTTCTTTGTCGCAATGACCGTGGTCAGCGCAGATCCACTGGTTTGCGTCTATCTGGTCAACCAGCTGACCACCGTCCTCCACCATCTCCAACTCTGAGCACTGCTCCTGACGTGGAAGGCACACGTGCTCCCTATTAAAGAATGAAGACAATGGAATTAATTGACTAATTTTGGGCTTTTTCCAGATGCCACGTAATCTGAAGCGATGCAGGACAGAGAGAGAGAGAAAGACAGAGATAGACAGCGAGCAAGAGAGAGAGAGCCAGACAGACAGTGTGATACATACAGTGATAGACAGAGAGAAACACAGAGAGATAGAGGCACAGAGAGACAGCGAAGACAGAGACTTAAATACAGAGACAGAAAGACAGAGACACAAACAAAAACAGAGATATAGAGGTACAGACATACGTAAACAAACAGAGGTAGGGCTTAGTCAGAGAGTGATAAATATTTATTATAGAATTTTAGAATAGTTAAGTTCATTTGTATAATTTCCAATCGCGCTCAAGCATAAAATGGAATATTTTAATTATTTCTGAGTGTTGATAACGAAACTTCGTAATGTTCTCATAAAATCTAAAATTCATGATTGCGGGCTTCAATAAATCTCGTCTTGTTCATAGCTCATCTCTCAACATTGAAAAGACTTATATCATTATTGTATTGAGTTCCCAACGCAGCATTACTCTCTTGCATGTTTATACGATGACCACAGATTAAAAATCTATTTGTGCAGTTATGACTTGCAGGTCTCTGGGTGTACAAATAGGTCTCTGGATGTACAAATAGGTCTCTGGGTGTACAAATAGGTCTCTGGATGTACAAATAGGTCTCTGGGTGTACAAATAGGTCTCTGGATGTACAAATAGGTCTCTGGGTGTACAAATAGGTCTCTGGATGTACAAATAGATCTCTGGGTGTACAAATAGGTCTCTGGATGTACAAATAGGTCTCTGGGTGTACAAATAGGTCTCTGGGTGTACAAATAGGTCTCTGGGTGTACAAATAGGTCTCTGGGTGTACAAATAGGTCTCTGGGTGTACAAATAGGTCTGTAGCTGGATCAGAATGTGATATTGAGGAACACATAAACCATACATCGTTGAAGATCGCAAAAAGAAACACTAGCTTTGTGTCTCGTGTTAGTCATTTTTTTAAAAACCAAATACCTCTCTAATCAGTCTGTATACTCAATCCTAATATAATTATATTCCTGTATTTATCTCAGTGCCACATCTCGCGGGACTCTAATTATCCCTCTCGTTTGAACGCAACGGTAATTCTTCAAAAGTGAGCTAGCCATGAGATAATAATTCTGGATTGGGATCTAGCATCTGAAGTGTATTGCACTAATCATGCTGTACCTTGCACTCATATACACTGATATGTTGGTGCTGATATGATAATATATACAAGTAAACAAGCGAGCCAACCAATCAGATTCCTCACGCTTATAAATATCATATGTCACGCATATTATATATTATACGTATCATATGATATACATATATATATAATACGTATCATATGATATACATATATATATATATATATATATATATATTATACGAATATTATATACTCTGCATGTTATATGCCTACATACATGTATGTATAAGTACACAAATTAGATTGCATGCGCTGTACCGTAATCTTACCCTCTGATGAGACAAGCAGCGATCGCTAGCATCAACATTCCGACTGCGATGCCGAGAACGATTCCAAGACCAACTACCAATGTCAACCCTAGGCATAAAAAATATAATCATTTTGTAATCGGATATACGTAATGTAGCCTATGTATCTATGTGTGTCACAGGTAATGTAGTCCAGACTTGTCTGACTGTTCTTCTTCGGTTCAAATTAGTCACACGTTGGGCACGGTGGTCGATTGCAGTCTGGAGAGTCATATTGGCACATAATGAACAAAAGAGGGTTAAGAACGCTAAGAACATCAAATTCATCCTCATGTACAGAGCACGTACAGATCATCTGCCCTCTTACCTGTCCTTCATGGTCACATTTTGCAGCTCTGTTAAAGGTCGTTCCTTTCTTAGATCAACCTTTGCTGGAAAGTACATTGTCCCCAGTACACGCCATGTCTTTGGCCAGCGGTCGGCGGTCTTTCATCTATGCCGGTCCCTCCATCTGAAACTATCTACCTCCTCATGTTCGCAACCTTCTCAGTTTCTCACTAAAACCTGAAAACCAGCCTTTTCCAGTCTGCCTGTGGCTCTTAATGGTTGCCCGACCTCAAGGTGCTCTTCTGAACTTTCTCCTCCTGGGCCGAAAAGAAGAACCTTAAAATAAACGCGAAAAGGCCAAAGAGATGGTTGTTGTTCACTGTTTCATACCTTCATTCGCCTCACAATCATCTATCACCGGAGTGAAGAGAGTCACCAAACTCAAGAAACTCGGTGTCATAGTCGGAGAGAAGCTGACCGCATCAGAGCACATGAATGATAATTATGGTACGTTCCTGCTCATCATCCATATATATTTATATATATATTTATATATATTTATTTATATTTATATGTATTTATATATATTTATATATATTTACATATATATATATATATATACTTTAAAGACTCTCCGTTGGCGCGGAACGCCAGAGAAGGTTTTTAAGAAAGTTGCAAGAGCAACAAAAATTGAGCGCCTGATGCATGCGTCCCCAGCCTTGTGGGGGGTATATGAATAGTTGGGACTGCAACCGCTTGGAGCGCCTCAACGCGCGAAAGAAAAGAGTGGGAAAGCTCCGTCAATAGAAACGAGGGCTGAACAGGCCGATGATACCCTCCTCAGGGCCATCACCAGGAATCGGAGACCCGTTCTGCGCCCGCTGTGCAATGAGAGACCACAAACAAAATACAACCTGCGAGAAAAACCCCACCCACTTCATCTCCCTGACAGGGACAAAAAGACCTTTAGGCCTACACCCAGATCACTGTACAAAAACATCAATTAGACACCTTCATGTTCTCTAAGCGTCCATGGTTCCAACAAAATGAACTTTTCACGAAGTTACATGTAGGCCTAATAAACTCGATGCATGAGTGGCTGTTTGATTCCTCTGTAATATGAATTTGTATTGTCGCTGCGTTTTGACAGCGATATTTCTTTCCAAAAAACGAAGATACATAGGGCATTATCAAATTGCAATTGTATTGTACCATTATTGTATCGAGACAGTACAGAAATGAAGAAGAGTATTCAGAGATCTTACAACCTAAAGTGAGAAGAATTACTTGCGAGACCTCATCCTGACATGACATTAGACCCACTATAGCCATCCGAACCCTAAGCGAAACATCGTCATTCGTCAGACTGATTCGAGATAAGTCCTTTGTTGAAAGTGATATTATACAGCATGGCACAGAAGCATTCATACACAGACTTACATGTACATCTAGGAGAACATACGCGCCTTAAACCAGATTTTTTTAAACCATGCGTGTGGGTAAGGAATTCGCCGAGATAGTCATACATCTGTCATTGATGGACTAATACAAAAGATGTCATAAAATACAATAAAAGTCTAAAATTATTCTTTAGAAAGTTCATAATTCGTGCAATGTAAGCTCATAATAAATTAAGAATAATATTCTTCACACGAGAAATGCGTCGTGGCATATTTGCATTAAAGATGAAATTAGATCTGTGATCAAACAAGGAATCAAAGGATCAAGACAGGATCTATATTAAGGAGCGTCTGATGATAATTCTCAGGTAAGCTGCGATTCTCTATATGCTGAGAATGGGAGCAGACATACTGAACAAGAGAACGGGTAATGTTTAGCGCAATGCACAGGAGTCGGATGCTAAAAAACTGACGTAATGATGACCGATCGTTGAATAATATGAAGCGGACTAAAAGCTTCGTCCAATCTACAGGAGACGATGGCATCTGAAGAAAAGAACGCTGTCACCGACCAATGTGATCCATCCTTTATGCGCTCGTATACAGGCCAGTAATAAGAGCTATGATGAAAACTGCTGATATATTATACGGTGCACCAATTGAAGCGATACCCCCTGTTATTTTGGCAATAAATCTGTCATTACCAGGGATAATTTAATACAATTTTACGCGTTGAAAGAGGGGTCAATTATTAATATCTTCCGACACTTGGGTAAAATTATACCAGTAAGATCCAAAGTTATGCACATTCAAACTTTGAAAAAATCGACCTTTCTATGGCATTTGAAAATTCGTGTTTTACTTTACTTTTCAAACTTGGAAATTCGACAAAAAAACCATAAAGACATCAACACTAAACTTAATTTAAGGCACACGTTGTTCTTCGTGGCTGATGTTCAAAACGCCTATTATGAGCTCTAATAAATGCTCTAGGGTGATCTCACCATTCATTGACATTCACCAACAATAATCCTTGAGAAAAAGAATTCCATTTTCCATAAGACCACAACTCGCTGATCGAGGTGGTCACCACCGCTTATGCGGGCTTGGCAAATCGTTTGCTACAGATCAGATTGAGCAATCTTAGTAACATTAGTTATAGCTAGTTCCCTTTCAAACGGTTCAGCAGCATACCTTGGTCATGCACTGAAGTTTGCGTATTACCATTTTCTCGAGATTTTCTCGAGGCCTACTTGTGTGCGACTACCAAGTCGTTCTTCTTGTCTCAAAACCTTATGTTTTAACAGAATCAACATTTTCATATACAAAAGTTGCGTGCGCAGAATGCCTAAGCGTATGCGCTGAGCTGAACAGGTGTTTGGCTGTCTGGTTCTGCGTATACAATTACTTGGCCAGACAGTCGCACCCTTTGCACGTGTGGCTCCAAATTTGCATTGCCAACGCAGTCGATTTGGGCTGTGTACACTTTACTATTTATAGTCAATTGTGCTGAAAACGTGAAAAAATTATGCGTTGAAGTTTACTGCTGGTTTCTCCTGTTTAAAAAGAAGAAGAATGATTTGAAAACTTTTAATGGTGTAAATTTCAATTAATAGCCGTGTGCCTGACTGATGTAAGTTTATTTAACGACACATCCATAGTAAGGATGATATGCGTCATAACCACGTACAACCAGATGCAAGCTATTTATACGCAAAGTAGAGGGTGAGTGCTGAGTGAGGTCACAGATGAATAAAGAAAGGAGACGGCACTGTTGAAAGAGATCCGTGCGACGGTGGTTTATGCATAGGATGATGCCGTTTGCAGAGGAAACAAGACCGGAGTCTTTAAAGGAAGCAGACATATTGTTTGACGACTCGCACGTGAAACGATAATTTACGACGCACGTGTTCCACTCGAAAGCAGGCGTCAGATGGACCTTATGTTCGACGTCATTGTCAGTGGCACGAAGGGTGTTGGACTGACGGATTATATGGCCGGCTTAATGGATGTGTCGCCTAATGCAGGACTTCTTTAGAGAGTTTGCGCGCAAGAAGGCACCGCCGCCGCGAGAAGTCGGGAACTGCAGCCTCTCATCATTTGGAGCCGACTTCGCTGTCTATCTATCTATTTATCTATCAATCCATCTCTCTCTCGTGTTGCTGATGAGCACCGGTCTGCTCTTCTAAACTTGTTGACTCTGCCTTTGGAATAGTAAATCTCTGACATAAAGTAACAGTGGCGTTATGTTATTGTTCGGATCAAGCACAGGACACTTGTTGGCCTTTGCTTCATGACCTTCATTCAATAAGGCCTACTCGTCTTTTATTGCTGTCGTATTATTTAGTCTATTGGCTTTCTGTCTATGTCACGTGCTTCTACATGGTTGCTCTTCCTGTGCTTAACCCAACTGACAAGGCTAACTCTGAGACTTTATAATTTCTCTGGCATATTTATCATCTTGCTTCTATTCCACCTTTGTGCCTTCATTTTCATTATCCTTCGCACGTTTGAAAATACGCTGTGGCTTTTGCTCACTCCTCTATTTCCATCTAAACAACATAGCAATATCATCCCTATCCTCTTCTGTTTCACTTTCTCCAATTATTTCCTCTTTTTTCTTCTTTTCTGCCCGTTCCCCAAGGCTTGTATCTAAGCTTATCAAGGATTTACCAATAACTTAACGCCCCATTTATTATTCGCCAGCGTCAACCCACGCTGTGTTTTTCTCAAAAGAAGTTGAAGAGACTGAGACGCCGCTGGCTGACTGTGTCCCTGCCTTCCAAGGAAAGTAGTCGCTTTGATTAAGAACAAATCACGGCTTAATTTTTTAGCAGGGCACTTTTCGGCTAATTTGATCTTAAAATTTAAGGTCACATTAGGCCTACATACATCTGTGGACCATGCAACATGACGATAATTTCAGGAAAAAGCATGATGTATGCCAGATATATTATGAATGCATTTATGCATAATAGCATACGACATGTATGCACATATGCATGTATGCATATACAATATTAGAATACATGCATAGCATTGCATACACACGAGTGCATGCATGTTTTTATAATTATATATATATATTGTATTGTTCACGATGATCTACGTTCTACGTTCCATGAGACACGTGTTTTTTAATAAATTATTTTCTATGGATGAAGCTAAAGAATGAACGGATTGCTTCGAATGCTCGGTATATCTCTAATAAATGATAATCGTCTGTTATATGATGAAAATCAGTGCTAAGTCTACAGAAAGGCGATTTGATAAGGCAGTTTCAAAATTAATGTCATCTGTCAACCTTTTCGTCTCTTGCTGACAATTTATGCTTTATTCGTACAACGACTGTGTTAATTGAATTTGCTTAGTGGGATCAATCCAGTTGAAAAAAACTAATCAGCCTCGGTTCGTCATTAACCGTTTGTAAGGAATTTGAAACACCATAAACACCCGACTGACTTTTTCTAACTGATTGATTAATTGACTGATTGATTTGACTGACTGTGACTGACTGGCTGACTGACTAAGTCATTTAGTGACTGATTGATTAACTGACTGACTGACTGACTATGACTGACTGGCTGACTGACTGACTGACTGACAGACAGTGAATGACTGACTGACTGACTGACTGACTGACTGACTGACTAAGTGATTTAGTGACTGATTGATTGACTGACTGACTGGCTGACTAAGTGATTTAGTGACTGATTGATTGACTGACTGACTGACTGACTAAGGGATTTAGTGACCGATTGATTGATTGACTGACTGACTGACTGAGACCAATGCACTGCTTAGAGTCTTCGCTGAACGGTTGAACGGCGAATGACATGTTTCATAATTATACGCCCTTCGCTATCTCATCTCTGCTTCGTGTGATTGTCTGTCCATACGTGTGGCGTATAATGCTACTACCACATTGGTATATGAAAAATATGTGTGCATCTATTGGCGCGTATGTCCGTCTCTCTGTCTGGATCCGTCTTCTCGACAGGTTCCTAATGTGTGATCAGCTGTCTACATCTATGTCTGTCGTCTGCGTGTCTTGCGAGAGAGGTTACAAGCCTGGACAGGCTGCTCGTCGCCCCCCCCCCCGCCGCAAGACAAGCAGACGGCAGGCAGGCAGTTCCACAGTGGTCGTAACGGTGAAAAGAGCCTCTTCTGAATCGGTCGGTGGGTGGAAGTCGTTCTGATGACGGATGCAATCAGTTCTGGATGTCGGTTGCGTCGATTTATTGACCACCGTCAGACGGCGCAATGGACCGCTAATTGGATTATCGGTTGTCTAAACGTCCGACCAAATTAACGAATAATTCAGAGTCGCCGATGTTCCTACCGATGTTCACAGGCGTCGTTCTACAATTACGCGGGCCTTGCAAAGACAGACCGTGTGCGACGTAGGCGGCATCCAGAATGCGACTGACGCCTTCCTCAGTCTCGTTAGAACGGTTTAACAAATGGAATCCACACACAAACTGCCTCATCAGCACTAAATTAGCAGCCATTGTAAATCCGCTTGCGTAGTTTATTACGTACTTCTGCTGTTCGGTGTCTTTGCCTGTATGGTTGCGTGGGGATGCGTCGGGGAGCTCTGTACGGTTTACTGACGAACGCGTCAGTGTTCATGAATATTACATGAAGAGTCATGTTCGCGTCTGTTGTTCGTCCTGGTGGGTGCACGTCCACACTTGACGCAAGTCCACGTCACAGCTTGACATAAGTCATTTACTTTAGGACATCTATTATGTGAAACCATTGTCTTAACATTTCGAAACGTTCGCCCACATATTGTATCGGGCTCAGTCAGAAGTTTGCAACAACGTAAATTGATTCTCGAAAGTCTCTCTTTCTCAGTTTGACTCTTTGCAGTGCACACACGATCCATTCTTCAGGTTATAAGTTATGTACTTCGATTGATGTAGACCATTACTGTCATTCTGGTTTGACTTTTAAAATCATTTGTACTGATAACCAGAATTATTAGTTTAGACTCAAATAAAAGTACAGAATTGGATCATCCAAGTACAAATCATATCGTTTTCAATCAGCTGAGATGCATGTTTGCTGATTTAGTACGATATGGAAGGAGACTTTAATATGATCGGTACTCTAATTCGAGTGCAAGTTTAAGCAAAGCAAAGACTTCACATGAAAATCATGCCTACACTCATGCATGAATGCATGCATATAGGCATAGAGAAGACAATGCAAGGATGCAGGAAGAAGTACACAGACTGATAAAATGATGATTACGAAGGTGATGCTTGCAATGCCGTTGATGATTGCGATAGCGCTGCTGATGACAATGATTACGATAATGTTGTTGATGATGCCTTTGTTGTTATTGTTGTTGATAACGATAATGACGATGATGCTGCTGCTGATGATGATGCTGATGCCATTGATGATGATGATGTCATTGATGATGCTGATGCCATTGATGATGACGATGATGATGATGATGCTGATGATGATGATGATGCTGATGATGATGATGATGATGATCATGATGCCATTGATGATGACGATGATGATGATGATGCTGATGATGATGATGATGCTGATGATGATGATGATGATGATGCTGATGATGATGATGATGACGACGATGATGATGATGATGATGATGATGACAATGAAGTGGAAAATGATGAGTCCGATGATTGTGATTATGATTTTTATGATGATGGTGATAATTATGCATATGATTTTCATTATTATTATGACGATGATTTTTACGGTGATCATTATGACGTAATCATTGTCATCAGCAGCGCTATCGTATTCATCAACAACATCGCAAGCATCACCTTCACAGTCATAGTTATTATCACCATTCTATCAGTCTGTGTACTTCTTCCTGTCGTCTGCTCTTCTCCTTTTCCATCTTTTGTCTCTTCATTTGACCAACCATTCTACACTCATCCATCCGCAATGCTTTGCCGGAAATCCCACAGCACACCAATAGACCACGACGCATCCTCCTCCTCCTTGCCCTCCACCTCCTCGTCCTCCTCCCCCTCGTCCCCTCGTCCTTCTTCTCCTCCTCCTCCTCCTCCTCCTCCTCGTCGTCCTCCTCCTCCATGTACAACCTAGCGGCAGGAGACTGGCTCTAATTATAAGTGTAGCGCTGTCATATTCAGTCAGAGAAGAGAAACAGCGCAGAGACCAAGTCTCACCCGCAAGACAAAGAACTGGCTTCGCTTCTATGGGCGAATAAGTCAGTAGGAAGATATTGACTTAATTTGGAACAATAGCAAACCAACAGAAAGGTTCTGCAGCCTAGTCAGGAAGTGAGATCCCAAGGAACGTCTGTGTTCCGGCGCAAATGGCGTCTAAAGCCTAGAAATACTGCAGAGAAGGTTCTTGCCAATATAAGCTAGTGAAAAAAGAACATGCAACAGGTCTAATTGTATCTACTACTCGATACAATCATGGCAGAAATGTATTTTGGGCAAAAATGTTAAATGTTACGATGACCCGACAAAGGTCGACATATAATATTCCTGAATAATTAGGCTAATGTGCTTCCACTGCATTCGCTCAATTATAATTATGCTTAGCACTGGAGCAAGTCTAGTTAAGTCTAGTTAAGTCTAGTTAAGTCTAGTTAAGTCTAGTTAAGTCTAGTTAAGTCTAGTTAAGTCTAGTTAAGTCTAGTTAAGTCTAGTTAAGTCTAGTTAAGTCTAGTTAAGTCTAGTTAAGTCTAGTTAAGTCTAGTTAAGTCTAGTTAAGTCTAGTTAAGTCTAGTTAAGTCTAGTTAAGTCTAGTTAAGTCTAGTTAAGTCTAGTTAAGTCTAGTTAAGTCTAGTTAAGTCTAGTTAAGTCTAGTTAAGTCTAGTTAAGTCTAGTTAAGTCTAGTTAAGTCTAGTTAAGTGTGCTCCTTCGAACCTCCCCTGTTTAGCTACCATGAACAAGCGCTTGAGTGAGAATTGATCAGCACCATCGATGGTGCTCTGTCAGTATGTAGCGATGCTTAACAATCGCAGAAGCGGAATTAATTATGAAGGCGTCAGACTTTAAGCGTTCGAATGCATTCACCGAGTGCCTGCTGCCGGGAGAGCTTCAGTAGTAATGGCAATATATATATATATATATTTATATATCAATTATATATAATATATATATAACTATGGCCATTGCCACTGAAGTCCCGATAGCAACGACTGATGCCGGTGCGGTCTAGACGAACACGCACTAAGTCTGATGGTACAGGAAGGAGACGTAGTCTATGGATAGGGACAATAAACATTAAAACATGCGATTGACATCAACGGGTGATGCGATTGACACATGGCTGAAGATGATGAAGGTCCCGCTTCCGTGGGTGAATAAGTAAGTAGGAATACACAATATATATACACATATATATACATATATATTTATGTATATATTTCGATTTGTGTATCGTCACACAGCAGTCAAGCTTGCACAGTCAGTTTATACAATAGGTATTGTACAGTTCTGAGGACATTAATTTTGTTCCGCAGAAATAGAATAGAAATAGAAATAGAAGTACCGATGAAGTAAATGATTTTCGGTACTGCATTTGTTGATAACATCAAAGCTCATTTCTTACCTTTCGCAGACTTCCACTCGTAGTTGAGCGTCGACCAGGCACCCATGCTATCTCCACTGTGTACTGAAAACACAACCACAGACCAGGTTCGTATTTGTCAGTTCACTCATTCATTCTTCATAGAATTACTCTGGAACTATTTCAATCAATTCCACAGCAGTTTTTTTTGTGCAGAAAGTGCGTACGCAATCTCTATAGCTTACCGCAGCACCATACTTAGAGATATTCCTCAGTTTTAACAGACGCTCTAAGTTGCTCAACATGTCGAGCATAAAGTCAGATCGAAGGTATTTATCTTTGACCTCCGAACCGAAGGCTTAGATTCTCACTGATTACCATCAATCAAGATCATAAATGTTGTCGTTTCGTCACTAAACATCGGTTTTCATTAATATAAACTTCACCTTCTAATTCATAAGTCCAAGATTTTATCATATTTGTAAAAGACGTAATTCTCTGGGTAACTGTTCTCCAGAAGAATTCATATTAAAAAAAATAACATTACAACATTTATTATTATCTACTGGTAACATTTATTTGTCAATACTACATTCCTTGTCATTGCATCGTTGTAATCAAAGGCCATAATCGATTCTACAATAGATTACATGTGCATAAAAACACACAAACACACAAACACACAAATACACAAACACACACGCACGCAAGCGCACACGTGCTTTGGTAACATTTAGACTTGTATCCTTCAGCATTTCTCCAGGCCAGACTGGTCGATGGAAGCCGTAGGCAACGAACCAAAATGTAAGTAATGAGGCCTGGAGTTCCAATACGTATAATCCTTGTCGGCATTGGCCGTTGGCAATCCCATTACCGACTGAAAGTGAAGGTGTCTGAATTTTTTCCCGGTCAGGAGACGCATTATTTCCTTTGCCTGCGAGATTGACTCTGCCCCGAGACATAAAGAAATCGTGGAAAAAGACCTAAGTCCGTTTGCCAATAACTGCGGTGTCTCTGTGGGGCCATATATTCGACAGGTTTGCCCATAAAGAGCTCAACAGAGGCTGGTCCCACCAACGTGATGTTTCCAAATGCTGCGCAATAAATTTGCACTCAGTGGTCCAAGCACTCATAATACGCCACGACTGCATACGGCTTTGAAATCTAAAAACACCAACTACGCTGAACCGTCTGCATTCGTTCGATTGTTCTCTAATTATTCCGGACGTTCTGATTGTTCTAGTTCTGATTGCTCTAGTTCTAATTGTTCTCTGATTTGTCCCCCGATTGTTCTATTGTTCTCCTGTGGCTCAACGGCCATGCCTCCGATTCACGATCATGCGAACTCAATTAACTTATTTTGCAATTCTAGATTCACGTGGAATTGGCGTACACACAACATGTCTCAAGATGTCTGTCTGACAGCTAATACTTTCTGTCTTTCTGCCTCTTAGGACTGACCTTTTGGATTTTACCTGATCTCAGATTTGTTTTGGTGTGACGCCATCTAGTGGAGTCCGCCTTGCAATAAACCCTCTGGGGAATAACTTAATGCAAGTAAGTGAGTAGGCAAGTGAGTGTACGGTGGACAAAGCATGTATGCCAGATAAGCGACTGATAGACTGCAATAGGTAGAAAGACATTGAATGTTTGTTGCTTTTGTTGATGCTATCAGAAGACATCAAAATGTGTGGATTTGAGGCGAAGCTTCATCCTATCTAATTCATTCCACAGATGATAACCGTATGATTGAGTGAATCGAAAAGACTTTGAGCGATGTTTAATATGACTGACAGATGGTCTAGTTCGCAGTTGCATGACTGCCTGCAGCGCCGCAAGAAAGCATAATTCTCTGCTTCTCCTTTCGCTCATGAATCGTTTCCGATTTTAACATCGAGCGCCATAGGATCTGGTTCACATTTTTTTATGATTTTTACAAATAGTTCTAGTCGTAGTTCCCGACCGAACACAACAAGGATTCATCCGCCGATGTCTCGAAGCGGTGAACAAAGACTGTCGTCAACAGATGTTCAACCAGTGATGAAACCAAGTTCTACTGTACACTTATGTCTAGTTGGAGGAGACAAATGTGAAGACGACCGCTAGATTTTCACCCTGTGGATGATCTGCAGATGACCAATTGAGGAGAACCACATCCACCTCCTACGCTTTAATCCTCCTTGTTTACAAGGAGCCGTTCACAGCTTCAGGGTCCACCTAACGCGTAGGAAGCGTCATTATTTTAATTACAACGAACCATGCGTTTTCTTTATTCGTTAGACGTTCGTAATAGAATTCAGTAGTTTCATGAAGTAATCTGGCTACAAATAAATTCGAATCTACTCTATAGGCCTACTGGCCAGAAGTATCTAATTGGCAAACTAAACATCTTCATCGGCGGGTCCCCAATAAAACCAAGGGACAGTGGTACACTCATCGGACATCGCCTAAACTCGATTGAGGACATGAAACTGAGTATAATTTCCTTATTATTGCTGAATTTAATGCGACGTGGCTTTCAAATTAGTTCGCGTATTTCCTTTGGTAATAATATACTAATCTTTTATTGATGAATTAATGCACACGAGAAACTGAGAAATTTAATTATAGTCTTGCGTGCAACTTTTAAATCATTTTGGACGACTTCAAATCTAATTAATCATGTAGGCGAGCGAAGGTTTCCAACTCTAATATCGCAATTTCGTGCTCCTCAGAGCGCTGATTGCGTATTACTCCAAAGGAGGCTGTGTACTTGGTTCGGTTTTACTTACACGGCTCTTCTTTGGTTTCAGTCCTATCTCTGTCCTCTCGCAATTTCTCAGCTAAAACATCAGAAACCGCATACCAGTCGATCCCCTCGCACCTGTGGTGTTCCGCAAGGTTACATTCTCTGGCCACTCTTGTTCATTCTCTACACCCCACCCTCAGTTCACCCATCAAAGCATCCTCAGTTCACCCATCACCTATACGCTCACGACACCCAATTGCTCATCCCTCTCTCTCCAAGCAGGCATACCCCAACTCCATGGATCATCGTCTCCATGTGATTACTCCAAATCTAAATCTGGTCCTAGATTGCCTCAAATCTCTTGTGCCTGAGCCACCCAAACCCGAACTTATATAGGGCTTACAAATAGGCCTCCCTGAGCAACTCATGAAAATTCCAGGTCCCTCTATTTCTCACAACTCTGCAAGATATATGAGATTTCTTTTCTCTTCTAAACTAACTGGAGCGGAAGGAAACAGGCAAAGGTCTCCAGAACGTGGTAGAGAATCACAAGGACTCAATGCTGATTGGGGAACAATGAATGATAAAGGGCTCAATAATTCAAAACAAACCAGTGAAAGGTGACAGTTTGAGCATTGAATTCGGTGACCTTATAACAGGGTGTATTAGGAATCCATCGTCACAGCAAGACGTTAGTAATAGGATTCGTTTGATCATAGAAGATTCAAGAAATTATTTACATCTTGAATGTAGCCGGTTATCTAGTGTTTCTATTTGCATTATAGTTCTACTGCGAAACATGAGGTGTGTTAATGCGATTTCATTTGCAGTTTTCACTGGTTCGTCTTTTCGCAATTATTAGAAACATATTATATATTGCGTTCTGTTAGTTTTTAAATGTGCGTGATCCTGGGCAAGTCTATTTTGCATGCCAGTTAATCTACGCACATTGATATTCGGTGCTTCTTTAGCCCAATCATTTTATTACAAAACACTCCATGGTGCTGAGGTACTTGCTCGCTGCTTGAGAACAGTAACTGTCTCAGGAGCTCACACCAAACGTCAATCGTTTCACACGTCTTGGCACACAGACGTTCGTGGTGGAATGTCCAACCATTCGGATGCAGTTTAGATCACATGGCCTATGTAATGTAATGTAATGGAGCAAAATGTGCATAGAGCATGCGCATATTGCACTCGAGGGCAAAGCAACTCGTCTCTGACTGTTGGCATATACGTGTAGCCTAGGAGTGAGGCATAACTGTTCAGGCAAAGCAAGGCCCCTACGAATAAATCAAACATGGCCTGAAAGATTGTCGAGCGAATTCTTGATGAACAGTAGATGAATATTAATAGGGCGTCACTCCTCATCAATTCCAGATTGTTTTAGCAGCATTCCGGCGCCTAACTGTGACGCCGAACGAGAAAGCTAGCAGTCTAGTACGAGGTAAATAAGTAAATGGACGAAACACCTAAAGCAAAACGCAGCAATTGGATAGAAAGTAAAGATCCTGTTGAGATAGTGCTAAAACACCTTAGAAGCATGGTCCTTACAATGCAATGCAACTGTATCTTGACGCTGCTCTCCTTTCAAAGCTCCAAAGTGCATACAACCATAAGTCAGAACATCGACGGCGCTGAGAAGTTGTCAATGAAAGGTCTGCTCAAAGTCCGAACACAGCAGTTAAGCGCCACAGTCCAAGCGCTATGACCATTTCGAAGCATACGTAAGCTATTTAGATGGACACTGCTCGGGTGCTATTGACTGGGTCTACGTGCGCGCGAGAGACCGCCATTGGTGACATTACCAGTTGTCTGGTCATAATTGGCTCAAATCTTTAGTTTATGTTCCTATTGAAGTTAGTGGAGCTACATCAGCAGAAGTAATCAAACTAAAGTAAGCAATAGCCAAGAACTCGAGATTGTAACAATTGTTTTTCTGGAAATCTGCAGATCGCGTGTTGTGCGACAGCACAAGTTAAAGCAAAATTATATTGTGCATGTTACCAACATTTTAGGGAATAGGGAGTTAACGGTTTTTGTTGTTGTAACAAAAGCCCAAGTACCGATTAAGAAACGCTTTTGCTACAAGGTGATAAATGGCTCTATTTGCAAAAAGTAATGTTAAAGGAAAAAGTAATGTTAAAGGAAAATGTAATGCTAAAGGAAAAAGTAATGTTAAAGGTGACTCAAATTCAAAAGTTACCTACTACTAGCAGTCTGTGACACCATTTTAAAAATCCAATCAATCCAAGAATACGGTATATCATTTTCTTTGCTCAAACGACAACAAATTGGGTAGGATTTGAATATTTTTGTCAGCATTCATTTCGAAGGACCGCCCTAATACACATGTAGACACACATTCATTATACATCTTATGTGACTCATGCATTCTGTGATTCGATGACCGATTTGGTTGAGCATTCTCCTGGCAACGCCGAGGATGTGGGTTCAATTATAACTAGTGAAATCGACAGTTAAACCAAATGAAATCGTAATTTAATTAAACGTTTTATTTTTGGCTTAATGCACATAGTCATTAGTTGAAGACTATTATAGTATACGTGTCATGGTGACACGGCTAAAAATTTGAACATGGTTTCGTTTCAAGCTAAGCCTAATTTACGTGGAATATCTGCGTTCCTGGAAGCAGCAGTGATTCAGCATCCTAGAAATGTGATGTATGAAATATTAAAGCCGTGAAATTGCCGAAGCAGTAGAGCCGACCAAAGTGCTTCTTGGAACGCCATGGCTAGAGTGAATACATAATTGAACCAAGATGAGCTTAGACGTCTTTGCCTCACAGCAATCGACATCTGCCTCCTCTGCATCTATAGTCCAAAGCGGCGCTAAATAATTAATTAAAACAGAGCGTATTCCAGGGGAATATACCTCACAATTTACCTAGGCAGAGGTAAGCCCAATGGAGTAGCAGGTGTTTTGTTTGAGGCACACGTATCGAAGATAATGGCCTCTAAGGTTAGGAATAGTTCGACAGAAGATTTAAGAGCGTCTACAATTAATTTATGCCAAGGGTTTCTGATATCCTGTACGAGATTTAAATCGTATTATTAGCCTATAGGTAGGTCTGCTAATTAGTTGAAGAGTGTCTGTTGTCAGAAAGACACATCTAAGTTGTGAAAATCTTGGCGGTTCAGACTTCCAAGGTTCCTGCTAGTTACAAACCATGAAACTGACGAGAATGTTGCCTTAAGGCGGTTATCAAGAATGGCTATTGGTAAAAAGACCTGCATATGTTATAACTTGTAGACAATAATCTTCCGGGAACTGCTGCCGGCTGATAAGGAATGTAGTAAAGCTGTCTAATGTTTCACTTAGCAGAAGCAACAGACACTTCTCTTGTGGATTCATTTGCTAGAGTGCAGGCATCGCTCTTTTCCTAGTGACCAGTTAGCTCACAAGGTAGGCATTGCACATTACCAACCCAGTAGTCATAAGAATGCACAACCGTTAGAGTGAATACACATTATCTCACGCAATATTCACGCGCAAAGTAGTGTCTGCAGTAAAATACCCGACAAACATGAACAGTTTTTCACACTATTATTATCAATAATTGGTTGGTTGTGCGCTTTCAAGCGTGGTGTGCCGATCACCTCACCGGTGGTGCACGTTCATCCGCATTATTATACGCTGAGTAAGCTAATCAATCCCCTCCCTGCCTTCTCCATCAGGCACCCGACATGTCCATTCTCTCTCTTTCTCTTTGCGTACTCTCACTCTATCTATCTCCCTCTGTCTCTGTCTCTCTCTCTCCGTCTCTGTCTCTCTCTCTCTATTTCTCACTCTCTCTCTATTTTTTTTCTCTCTCTCTCTATTTCTCTCTTTCTCTCTATGTCTCTCTTTCTCTCTGTCTCTCTCTCTATTTCTCTCTTTCTCTCTCTGTCTCTCTGTCTGTCTGTCTGTCTGTCTCTCTCTCAGAAAGCTTTATTCTACCTGCTAATTCTGCTGCATGACTTAACTAGCCTACGTAAAAAATGAGAAGTCGGAGTGAGACTGTCGAAACCTGATTGTGAAAGCTGCCTTCCGTTCGGTCTTAGCGAAACGAGAAACTAGAGGTAATTGGTTCCCTCTCGCTCAGCATCCATGATTAACAGTTCCCAAGTCATAACTTGACGCGCGTTCGGCGAACGCTCACAGGATATCTGCTCGGCAATGGCAGTCAGTTTTTCTTCCGCACTGTTTCCTCCTCTAGAAACCGATTGACAATGGATGGCGTCTTGCACGATTGTTCAAGCGACGATGACCTTTCACCTAGGCGTCTTAAGGTCTTGTGGAATTGGCTTTCAATCTGAAGAGGGAATGCATTCCATATACTGGAATGCTCCAGTTTGCTTGAGTGTATCAGCTGAACGATAATTCTAGAGGTCTTTCATAAGTCAACTGCTCTTTCATAGTTATACATTACATGAGAATGAACAGAGAAGTTACAGGTTTAGCACATAGAAGTCTTCGCCAATGAAACCGAATGTCGTCGCGTTAAACTGAATCATCCTACAGAGTTCAATTTGAGAGAAGTGGCACTAGATGCCAGTCATTAAGAAAGATAATGCCAATCATTAATATCACTGAAGATGCTCGTAATTAAGACTGAAGCCGCCCGTCATTAAGACTGAAGCTGCCAGTTATTAAAAATATCTTTGCTAAACAGACTTCAGAATTGTCATTTCCGATAGGGCCTATTCAATGCGCTGATGCGAGATAACGAAAATAGAATCGACCGTAGATTAAAGACGGTATCGAAATACTCTATAAGTCACTTGCACCTGACAAATTCAATTTGCCCTCTAATTATTACAACCAAAACACTCAAGTGGACCTACGCTTTTTAGATAGCAGCTTCGCAATAATCTTCAGATTATTAGGCATATATATATATATACATACAACAGCCGCTCTAGGCTACATTTGCACTACAAGTATTGGACAACACTGACTACAACTTGTTTGATGAAAATGGCCGTGAATTTTTTATCATAAGAAAGTAAATCCTTAGCTGTAATATCGTGTACTCGCGAACACGATGTGACACTACACCTTAGCGCCGGTGAATGAGCTGGTCTCCCTGACGTGGCATTTGTGGGCACTGAGAAATTTTCGAGGATTTATATTACATTAATGTTCCAGGCAATCTCTCCAGCAGAAATCAGTTGTTTCAACCGGTTTATGACTTAACTATAGCCTATACGTAAAAGTGATAAGTATGACTGTATTTATGCATATGTGCACGGCATAGGCCCTACAGGTTAAAAAAGATCGTCTACTTTTTGTTCCTGTCAATTGGAACATATCTTGTTACTTCAAACGCGTCATCGTCTATTGTGCACAAGAACGCAGCCGATGACGCACCAAAACTAGACTGTAATCTGGTAAATGTTCAGAATACCTGCACGCCATTGAAACAGCATTAGTCTGAGATTTAATCCTCTGAAAAAAGCTAACCGGACCAATGTGAAGGATAACAAGTGAAATCATCTGACCACTAATCATAGAGCACACGATGAACAGCACGAATTGCGGATTTTATTTCATGACGCCTAGGATACGCAGGGTGAAATGGAGAAATTAATTAGAGAGTTGAAAGATGGGAGGAAGTCGTGAGCTAAAGAATAATTCTTCGTAGGACTGCCACTTTACATGCATGTATTCGGAATTCTGGGCTAGGGCAGTTTCTTATAAGTTAACTTGCAAATAAATAAATAGATGCTTAGGTCTATATATTGCTTCGTATCAAAGCCGATGCGGAAGAAAATGTTGTTGTACATGATTTAACAACTACTACAGCAATTGCTTTACATCACAACGTGTCATTATTACGCCAGTATCTTTGTGACGGATTTTAAATTGTATTGAAAGCATGTACCAACCAATGGCCTCGGTGCAGTCGCCAACTCCTCCAGTCCAACTGTTCTCGATGCAGGTCAGCGTCCATCTTTGATTGGTGACGTTACACACGACGTCAACTGTTCGATCTGACGTCACCAGGACGTGTGTTCCGGGAAAACTCGGAATTCGACAACCTGTCACTAAAACAACATCGAATAATTTGCACGAAAGGCAGATGACGATAGTGACATCTTTCCTATCAACGATGAGAAAGACTTCGAAGCAGAGTCGTCTAATTATATAATGAGCTGAATACAACTTAACAAATGAAAATGGCAGCTAGGAGAGACAACGTTTTGGTAATTGAGAAAATGGGCTCAAATTACTTGTTAAGGAATGCCGTAAAATAAAATCATTCCGGTAGTTCAAAAAAATATCAAAAGCTGTGGAACTTTTTTTATGGATAAATCTTCCGCGGCCGATATTTCGGCCGCTATACCAACATAAAAATTTATCTGTGCATGTATGCATACACGTACGCATGCATACATATATACACATACATACGTGTACATAAATACATACATACATACTTACATGCTTACATACATACATACATAAATACATACGTACATACATATATATATATATACATGCATACATACATACGTACATGCATACATAAATACATATATGTACATACATACATACACACGTACATACATACATATATACATGCATACATACATACGTACATATATACATATATATATACATACATACATACACACGTACATACATACATATATACATGCATACATACATACGTACATACATACATACATACATATATACATGCATACATACATACGTACATACATACATACATACATATATTCATGCATACATACATACGTACATACATACATACATACATATATACATCTAGAAATACATACATACATACATACATATACATGCATACATTTATACATACATACATACATACATACATACATACATATACATGCATGCATGCATCCATACATATATACATATATATACATACATACATACATATATACATATATATATACATACATACATACATACATACATATATACATATATATATACATACATACATACATACATATACATGCATACATTTACACATATATACATACATACATACATACATACATATATACATACATACATACACACATACATACAGACATACATACATACATACATACATTCATGTATACATACATACATATACATGCATACATACATTCATACATATATACATATATATATACATACATACACATGTACATACATACATATATACATGCATACATACATACGTACATACATACATACATACATATATACATATAGACATACATACATACATACATACATACATACATACATGTATACATACATACATATACATGCATACATACATTCATACATATATACATATATATATATACATACATACATACACACGTACATACATACATATATACATGCATACATACACACGTACATACATACATATATACATGCATACATACATACGTACCTACATACATACATACATATATACATACATACATACATACATATACATGCATGCATACATACATACATATACATGCATGCATGCATCCATACATATATACATATATATATATACATACATACATACACACGTACATACATACATATATACATGCATACATACATACGTACCTACATACATACATACATATATACATACATACATACATACATACATACATACATGTATACATACATACATATACATGCATACATACATTCATACATATATACATATATATATGTACATACATACATACACACGTACATACATACATATATACATGCATACATACATACGTACCTACATACATACATACATATATACATCTATACATACATACATACATACATATACATGCATACATACATACATATACATGCATGCATGCATCCATACATATATACATATATATACATACATACATACATACATACATATATATACATACATACATACATACATACATATATACATATATATATACATACATACATACACACGTACATGCATACATATATACATGCATACATACATACGTACATACATACATACATACATATATATATATAGACATACATACATACATATACATGCATACATTTATACATATATACATACATACATATACATGCATACATTTATACATATATACATACATGCATACATACATATATACATACATACATACATACATACATACATGTATACATACATACATATACATGCATACATACATTCATACATATATACATATATGTATATGCATGCATACATACATATATACATACATTTGTACATAATTACATATATTTAGATACACGCTTATAAAGACACTAAGTTATAAAAATGAGATGAGGAATGAAGACCTTCGTATTTGAATAGGAAGTGCGGGTCGTAACTGCTCTCCTTGCTACCAGTCAATATGATCTCAACTATGTGACTGTCCGATTTGAACACGTTTCGAACCCGGTCCTTTGTGGCACAGATATTCGTCTCTTTGCCGCTTTGTTTGTCTTTGATTTTCGCCAGACGGCGACAGACAAATGTGACGTCATTTCCGCCGGAGGTTGAGTGCAGCGAGCGGTCAGCCGAGGAGACTACTTGAGCGAAGTAGTAGAGATCGATTTGTATCCTATGGCCGACGTCAGCCTCTAGTATCCATCCGCAGACCAGCGAAGAGATAGTCTGGTCCGGTACATAAGACTGTGTCAGATAACCGATGTACTCAGACTTGATAGATTTGCGCTTCAAGGCTACACAGCTTGAGCTGACGATATCATCAACTGAAAGGCAAACATTTAGATCCAGAAATGCTGCTGGGACTAATTCAAGATAGAGGGAGAGGCCGAGGATTAATGGGTGGGTAAAGGGAGATAGGTAAGAGAGAGAGAAAGAGTTGCAAAGGAGGATAAGAACAGATACAATGCGATGTATTTTATGACAGAGGAGAGTAACGGAGAAGGACAAGAAGAGGGAGAAAAGAGGAAGAGCAAGACAATTACACCGAAGAGACAGCCTGCGTAAGTAAAACGCAGGTAGTCTTCGCTGAGCTATTGAATTGGGCCTTATTTTCAAAAGCCTCGCGCACAAAGAACTAGTTAAAGAAAAAACCAGAACTGATCTGTGAAACATTGTTCAGCTACAGATTTTTCGCAGAAATTCTGCTAAATTTCGCCTCTGTTGATAAGAGTCTCATCATTTTGTTAAACAACCATCAGTTAGATCTGTATGTCAATAGCTCTTGATGACGCTAAAGTCTCAAATTCAAAATATAATTCCAGGCCACCAGGACACAATGTACATTTTGCATGCAATATGCGTCAAGCTATTATTGTTAATATGAGACTAAAATTACTGCAACAAATCTACCATGTTTTCAGTTCACAAAGAAACTTAAAAATATACATAATAATGTAAGGAGTTAATGATAGGGTTGGATGCAAAATAGCAATTATTTCCTCTAACCAGTCTCTATTCCAACGATTGCTAAAGTAAGCAGAAGAGATCATTATTATAGTAGCCGCTTTCGTTCCTAGAATGATAATGCACGTGCTATTAAAAATTGATTGAAGTTCTGTTTGTCTGACAGTGCTACAGTGCTACTGTACTTTTAGCAATTATTGATCACGGCTTTTCAATGACTCTCACGCGTGTGAAATAGTCACAAAGACGACGGCAAAGATGATGACAGAGTCGCGATAATGATCAATTTTAAAGCATTTCTCTGTTGTCGTCGGAGAAACCATCTGAGCGCAGTAACTTGCTTCTTTGATTGGATACAGCTCGGTTTATAGATGGACTTTGAACGGCTTACGCACATGCAGCATGTAATACGACTTGAGCTTGCTATTAGCACCACTGTAGAATAATCGCTGTTATTCGTTCGTTCGTTCATACACTCATCCATTCACCGACAACCGCCCGTTCAGGTTCAGACACCTTGCGGTTCCCGTAGGCATAGATCAATCAGTCTAATTAGATCAAACGGTGCCGCCAGCTGCTCCCATCACCCACCCACCCCTTCAGTCCCTCGCTCCTCACCTTGAACACAGGCGTAGCTGACTTCGAGGTTTGACGTGAACTCAGCGCACGGCTGGATGCCTTGAAGCGAAATTTCCGAAACGACGAACCTGCACTGTCGTCTGCCGGAGCACCTGTAGTCCGTCAGCGCCATGACGTCAGCCTTGCAATCGATGACGCCATAGCCCTGCTTGACGCACTTGCCGATGCGCATGCGCCCGTACAAGGCCGAGTGCATCAGGATGACCTCACTACTTGAACAGTTGACGCTGAAGGTGTCGAACTGACAGAACTCACCGGTTATCGGTTCAGAATCTGCAAAGCCATCAACCAACGAAACGATAACGTCCATCGCCTGGGCTCCAGCAGAATATCAGCACTCTAAAATAGCCCATATGCCGCAAGAAAGCTAGCCGACATCATGTACCTAACTGCCCGGGAACAAGAGTGATGATATCAGGATATCACTGGGAGTGGAGTTCATATCGGACACGATACGAGAGAACAGATTGAGATGGTACGGTCACGTGAAGCGGGCGAGTGAGAACAGTGGTATCAAGAGAATCATAAAGAAGGAGGTAGGCCTATACAAGAGGAGGTAGTAGGCCTATACAAGAGGAGGTAGTAGGCCTATACAAGAGGAGAAGATAGGCCTATACAAGAGGAGAAGGTAGGCCTATGCAAGAGGAGGAGGTAGGCCTATACAATCATCGAAGAAAGAAGAAGAGATGGAGAGACGTGATCGAAACGGATCAAAACTACACAAACTGAAAATCGAGGAAGCTGCAGACAGAATCCGTTGGAGAGAAATGATCCGTGTGGCTGACCCATCCCCAGAGAGAGAGACTTTATCCTAGCCAGAACGAAAAGAAGAAGAAGTTTCGAGCAGAGGATGATTTAGTATGTGCCACCGGTTAAAAGTTTTGACTGGATTAATAGTAACCCCGGGTAATGTTTTCAGGGCTTCCATACGACAATGCCGACCCAACATTTTTCTCGCTCATTAGAATAATCTCTAATGGAATCAGTGGCCATTAAATACATGAGCTTTTCGTCACAAACATTTTTTCAAGTCATCTTAAGTCGTATTTATTTACATCTGTTAGAGTCCAATGCTTAACGATCATGTCATGGATTCTAAAAAGGCGCCCTAGGATCTAATCAGACCTAAACCACCTCTCGTGAAGAAGCTGATGCCCTGCGATTGGCTCTCGAGTAGCGCTTTAAAATTTGAAGATTACGATTACGAGATTCGTGCCTACATACATTGCATAAAAAATAAATACATCGGCTACATGCATGCATGCATATATATATGCCCATGGCTCTCGTTTTTCGACCGATATTTTCTGACTAATTACGAGTTTTGACTACGATTTTTTTATGAAGCGACTTAATGCGGCATGATGATGACGTCGCTATAGAGTCATTGGACCCGATTAGTTTAACTTTACAGATAATCAGATTAGATTCTGTTTCTAAGTAATATAACTTTATACTAGATAACTTCAAATCTGACAACTTACAACAATACTTCCATGTTATTTAGATGGTGAAGGTTTGTAACTATGAGCCACGGTTGCGTCTGTCACTTGTACAAAAACCTGGTAAGGCTGATATGATAGGTGAAGGACTTGCAAGTTAAGGTTGTCAAATTTATCACAAATTTCAAGGCTTTTTATTGATATGTTAGCGCTGAGTTTATTGATTATTGCGAATCATCCGATGACTGGACATTTGAGGTTTTGTCAACCGGTCTAGTTAAGGTCAAATGAAGCGAAGCAATTAAATTACGTAGCGCCTTTTCCTACACGACATGAATCAATCGCTTGGCTTACCTGACGTCGTCGACAAAGCAACGAAAAGCGTCATAAGAAGCAAAGCCGTCTGGTGGCTGGCAGTGGAATCAGTTCCTCCTCCTGTTGCCTTCGTTGAACGCTCCGTCATGTCGTGACAATAATGAAACAGCAATAAGTTGACAGGCGCCGGTCGGATTTAGCTGGCTATTACTTCTGCTCTGCAGAAGACGGCTAATGCAAACGCACTTCCTATCAGAAGAACAATTGATTGTCAGAAGAACAATTGATTGTCAGAAGACCAATTGATTGTCAGAAGAACAATTGATTGTCAGAAGAACAATTGATTGTCAGAAGAATAATTGATTGTCAGAAGAACAATTGACTGTCAGAAGAACAATTGATTGTTCGCTGATTCGCTGATGCTCCTCTCGTTCCTAATCCGGTTAATATCGTCTTTAAGATATTTTCATCTATGGGTAGAATACAATTATTCCGCTATACATGTCGCGTTAAAATCCATCCAACATTTAATTAAATACAGAATGTGACTTCACACAAGTTGGAGTTATACTTTGGCTTCTTCTGAAGGGGTTATTGGAAAATTTCACATCCAAATTTCTGGCGATGTTTCCACACGGCAGATATCGACTGTGCACTGCAGTCTATAGTCTCGGCGTCTACGATGGTCCTCGAACTTTCGAGTAAACGTTGACAAAGCGAAGGCAATTAATCTAATAATGGGAGAGTCGTGGGTTCTGTTGGCGTCGTCGCCGAGTCTCTAATTGCATTTTGATGCACTGATGCCACGCGATATGTCGTCCGCCGGTGAACAAACAGATCCGAGTCATTTGTCAGAAGACGATCCCGGAAGCATTCGATTCACGGTTGTTGCCGAACAATGTTCCGTATCTCGTCCTCTCTGTTTCGCCGCCACCGCCGCTCTAAGAAAGACCGATCGCCTCCAACAAAGGCAGAACCGCCGTCTTGTCTCCTCCTTAGCTCTGTCGGTGAACATCAAAGCCGTGTATCATCGCAACCCCTCGTGGGGTTGTCATCCATTGTTCTTCAGGCTTTGGCGCCGTCGTCTATCTGCGGCTGGACCAACTGCTGCTACTGTGCTGGTGGTCGTTCGGACCGACTGTCGACCGACTTAATCCTTGTCAGCTCATCGCAGCGCTTGGCAGCGGCGTCGATATTGAATCAGTGAATTACGCTGTTTCATCGACATCTGTCCTAAGTCTACGCCTCTTCCTCCTCTCGTAACCGACGAGGATTAGCGTCATCCGCCTACGACAACACGCACCCGACATCGGCAGCAGCAGCAGTCGTCGGAGCCTTGCCTGAGGGGAGGAGGACGGATGCAGGCAGCGACGGCTGTCAGCAGTTCCGTAAAGTTAGCCTCGATTAATCCTTTCCTTCACAAGTGGAACGGGATCTCACCCGGAAGGAAACCTCTATGAGTTACGCGCATAGATAAACTGCACCTTGTCAAATTCTAAACAGTCTCGAGTAATAATGGTACCAACGGCGTACATGGCCTCTAAACTCATCATCATCATCATCATCATCATCATCATCATCATCATCATCATCATCATCATCATCATCATCATCATCATCAGCACCAAACTCGTAATGACTATAATCAATCGACCAACCAATCAACCCATCAAATCAATCAATCAAATCAATAAATCAACCAACCATTCAATCAATCAATCAATCAATCAGTCAACCAATCAATCAATCAAATAAATAAAACCATTAATCAATCGAATCACTCAATCAATCGTATCAATCAATCAATCGATTCAATTAATCAGTCAGTTAATCAATCAGTCAATCAATCAATCAATGAAACTTGATATAGCGCCTCTTAAAAATCTACTACAATCGCTCCCAGTCCAATCACGATCAAAGAGGACAGTTTTAAGAGAAGAGTATACAGAAGATGATGAGATCCTAGGTAAAGCCAGATGTCCAGGGGAAGCCCATTTCAAGTGGTGGGGCCCACAACATTGAAGCACGATGCTTGAGAACGGAACGCTGAGAAAGCACTACACAGCAGAGCGCAGCGCACTCCGATCCAGCCGGTATCAGAGGCTTTCACCTCCGGACGTTTCACCACCAGACGTTTCACCTCTAGGGGCTTTCACCTCTAGGGGCTTTCACCTCAACTATCAAATTAAAGACTGACGCGCAAACAATGCGATTACGATGACACTAATAAGCAAAATGTTATAGAATGTCACAGTTATTGCAATACAGCATTTCGAAGCATTCAAATAGGCTAACGCACGAGATTTATTCATACCCCACTATTGCACATACAATGAGACTATCGTGACACTAAAAAGTAGGCCTAGAGTAAATAGATTTTCCTCAGCGCAATGTGTAGCAAAGCCTAAGCATCAAATCTCAGAAGTAGCAAATCAGAGGTGAAAGCTAACCGTTGCAGAATGTCTGAGTTATTTCTATACGGCGTTATGAAGCGAGTAAATTGGGCTGTTGGCGGTTACGGAAGTACTGACGTTCTAACATTTTTGAAGGCGATCACTCGCCTTTCTCATGCTTAATTACCTTTCACTCGACGACATTTAATAATTATAATGGCTTCTGATGGACAATAAATCGAGGTTATTGCGATTACGGAAAAGGGATAACAATTAACTCTTTTCTTATTGTGTCTATTTACAGTTCATTGCTTATGCTTATGCTAAATAAATTTGCTTTACATGTTATTTATTATTTATGTACAATTCAATGACAATCCCCATCGAAATGTCACTTTACATGTTTATAAAGTAAGCAATCCCCAGGAGGTGAAAGCCTTCTAGAGGTGAAGCCCTAGAGGTGAAAGCCCCTAGAGGTGAAAGCCTTAGAGGTGAAAGCCCCTAAAGGTTGAAAGCCCCTAAAAGCGAATCGTCCGGTGGTGAAACGTCCGGAGGTGAAAGCTCTGGAACCGGAGCAGCCATAGGACGGCATCAAGAAATTGAACATTATTGGTATAGATATTATTCAAAAATTTTATCATCGTCAACATCACCATGATCATTGCTACCACAATATCAGCAGCTGCAGGAAAATCATCACTATCAGCATTATTATCAACATCATCAGTATCATCATCATTATAAAGATCATCAACCTTTCATACGCAAGCAATCAAAGAAAGAGCCATTTCCTTTCCGCCTTTATGCAACGTTATTATTCATCTATTATTACAGCGGCTCCACACCTTTTATATTGTTTTAACCCAAATTTAAAAAAAATTCTGTGTGCTTACCCCAACAGAAAAAAACTTGTCAGAAACGTTCTTTGGTGATTTATTTAATTAGAATAGATTATTATTGTTATGATATTATTAATTAACTCTTGGCAACAGGTGGCGTACCTTCAGGGGTACGCCAACCATTGGTTGAAAACCGCTGTACTGTTACTTAGTAGAAGCCCTGTTTGTTTTCTTCCTGTAGGCCTGTGTTCGGTGAGTGAAACACAAATAATTGT
>OY365806.1:13779658-14220597 GCA_959347315.1 Bimastos eiseni | reverse complement strand
GATGACATCATAGTAATCGCATCGTTATTTAAAACCTTACAGTACTGCGTGCGAAAGACCCCTCGTCTGCTGTTCAACCAGCGCAAAGGTTTTTAGTGTGTGAGGGCGTATTTTTTGTTCGCGAAGAGCGCGTAATAATTAATATGATCTGAAATATAATTGCACAAAACCAAGGATGGAAGAGGGAAGGAATGGAAGATTGGCGGCGTTCTATTGCATCCCACAGCGTCATAGAACTCGTACGACACCATAAAGAATAAAATATAAATGTTGTTGTCAGTTGTTCCTCTGTCAGACGACGCGATAGGCTGGCTGACAATGACGACGACAACAACGATGACGAGGAAATTAATGTAGAGCCAATATCTCTGACGGTCTGCTCTCGCAGAGGCGGCCTGAGTTATTGTCCTCCGGAGCGAACGACTTCCTCGTCGGTGGTCGTATAACTTGACAGGCAATGCCATCGAAAGTGACAGGCTGTCAGTTCGATTGCCGAATGACAGGTCGCAGTCTCACGCCTTGTGGCTGGACGCCGTTGGAAATACATGGAGGCGGATGGAGGAAAGATTCGAACAAATGGTAGTCGAATAATTACTACCCCGACAAAAATCATTCGTCTTCTCACCAGATTCTATAGGTCTCCAGCGAGATGACCGACAGCATGAATATGTCGTCAAATGATAATGCGCCTTCTTCATATATTATATCAAAAGGACCTGCTCGACGCCCTGTATTCAGTCGGCTTCTGTAGTGTTTTCTTCTAAATCATGTGTGAAATTCCTTTAACTTGGAGTTCGAGACGAACTATTATATTATGTAGGTTGTCAACAACGGCAACGGTGACGTGTTGAGCGCTGCAGGTTTTTGAAGAAGAATGGATGTCCATTCTCATAAAATAATTATATGCATGTAATATGCACGTATGTATAAATATGTATACATATGCATGATCAAAGCCCGTCTGCGTGTAAACTCTCCAGTTGAGAGTCACGGAATAAAAACATTGCCAATGATGGAATAAGTACTCTCCAGGAGGCTCCATCCTCTGCTAAGTGGTCCTTAATTGCGTAGGCCTGGGTTAACAGCGACCCGAACAAGGCCCATGATTAATAATTCTTGGTATCTTAAAAATAGCCTCTGATAACGCTTTTCCATGCACCTGCTGTTGAAAAACGGTGGACGGGAGCCCCCTTAAAAAACCGTGGATATCTCTTGTCTCTTAAAAATAGCGTGAAGTAAAGAAGCTACTGGATTTCTACGTTCTATAGAAAACAACCCATGTAAAATTAATAAAAGTAAATTAATCATTTTCAGAGATAAATTAGAATCAATTCAAATCGGAGCCGAACGAAATTATTATTTTCTTAAAATAGTAGTGACCTGACGGCAGATTCGCTCATTAATCGGAATAGAGAATTATGATTCGGCGATTAATTCTTTAAAATTCAGATGGAATTTAGATTGACCCAGACGAAATGGTCAATCAATTTAACAGTAACTTCAGGTGAATTGCTCAATCCCTGAATTTACAAACTCCCCGCTCTGATTTCCTCTTTTGCTGATCATTCGAGTCCTCCTATTGCCAACTGTTTTTATTTTGAAGAAACAAGTTCAGATTAAATTATTAAGTTGGTACCTCGGTCCGTTTAACCTGCAACAGAGGATTCGATGACATTATAGGCCCGTTTGTTGCTTTCCTTAATTTATGATTTGGCTATAGGTCACTTGGTTGAGACAATTGACTGCACATGTAACTCTGGAACATTCTCTGGTGCACTGAAAATGATCTCTAAAAGGGATGAGACTAGAATGTGGTGATCATTTTCATATCAATCTGAGTACTTTTGCTCGCCATTAAAATAATTCTCAAAGCCAATTTGCTGTACAATAATCAACTTTCTTTGTGATAATAGGCCCTATCGTAGTCCAATCTCAACGGGGTCGTTACTTGTTAGTCGGTCGCTCCACCTCTATGCTACAGCTGGGCATACAATACAAAAACCAGTGGCTTCTATAGTATAATACCCTACAGTTATTCAGAAATGGCTGGGTCATTTGAGTCTGCAAACTATGGCATTGTACTAAGTAAAGTAACTGATAGTTTAATTGTATAAGAGGACCCCAACCCTTAATTGGTTTGCCAGTTGCCTTGACAACCGCTCACAGATGGTGCATTGCAATGGAACCTTCTCGATGATGCGTACAATACACATGTACCATGGCATTCTACAAGGATCGAAGTCATGACCAAAAAAATATATATTCTAATAATATATATATAATATATATATATCATGACTGTCCAGAGATCTAATGAGTCGCGAGTATCGTGTGGACTACACTAGACGCGCGCTATCAGTGGCACTAGCAATTGTAGAATTCATATTTTCTGCACCCTAGCAGTAGCTTGCTACCTACGGCGCTATATAAATGGTCGTAATTACTACTATTACTATTAATAATTTTATTACTAAACGCCTCCCATACGTATTTAATTCTCTTTGCTGATGACACTAATTGGGCTTATAGTTTAAGTGTTATACCTCCGTTGGCCATGTTATATCGAAGGTGAATGCTTAACTATGGATTAAATGCCGATTGGTGTCGTAGTAATAAACTATTCCTCAAACTGGACAAGACAAATTGCATATGAGGTCAGGCCCCATAAGATGCAAAATGTCCATCTGACTCTAAAACACTATGTTAATTGATGGCATCTTATGCAACAAGATAAATTAAGACGAACTAAAATTATATATATATATTTAATATACATATAATATAAAAAAATAATTTTAGTTCGTAATTTATCTTGTTGCATAAGATGCCATCAATTAACATAGTGTTACCACTGGTAGGTTCTGTCAGTTACGCCCGATTTATTTCTAATTTCCATTTCTTAATGTGCCATTGTGACTTTCGTTTTCATTGCCCGTTTGGTACTATTTTGCAAATTTGCCGGATCACTTTACCCGCCAGAGCCTTCCCCTTGGATGCCGCAACGCTGAAAGGTACTATGTTCACCCCGATAATTGTCAAAAATTGCATTTGAGTTGATATATGTAAGTTTTTGTAAGCATGCACGTGTGAATAGATATTTATGTGTGTTCGCAAGTACATACATGTTAACTATGTATGTATGCATGCATACATACGTGATCCTCACGTTCGTTCCACTGTTGAATAGGGTTCGCGTCCCCCCTCGCTTCCCACTTGTCCTCCTTTGACTGATTCGGGCGTAATAATTCACATAAGAGATTTGCCTTGAACAGATGAGCCGCACACTCGGCCAGCGACTGACGCTCAAGTGCCCGATTGGTGCGTCTGGAATCTTCCTTCGATAAGGATGCAACGATGTGGACTGTGAGTCTATCTCGAGGGTCGGAATCACAGAGGAATGATGAGAGAGAGAGAGAGCAGTCAGAGAAAAGAAACACTCAAAAGCAAGATAAGGGGACATCTGGTGAGGGTACGAAGGAAGAAAAAGCAAAGAGCGAGTGACTGAATGACTCAGCACTACCATGACTCTATATGGCTGAGGTGTCAAAGAGTTAGCACGCGGACGATGTTTTCTGGCCGGCGGACCATTTTTAAAGACCACACAATTAAATTGTCATTTAGAAAATGGTCCACCGGCTAGAAAGCATCGTCAAATTTGTGAGAATAAAAGTTTAATTTTATCAATTTTAAGGCTTAATAAAAAAAATTCTCGTGATCGATAATGAACACTAATAAAAATATTTCATAAACTGTGTGCTAAAAATGCACCCTCTAAAATTTCGTGTGTTCAAATAAATTAAGGAACGAGCTCACCGATCTCTTCCCAGACTCCTTCCCTGATTTTGCACAGGCGCCTTCGACGCACCCTTGCAAGCTTTTATGCCAATAGCCAGTAATTAAGCAAAGGTTTAATGCGTTTGTTCTAGAGCCACAAATTCAACGCATGCAGCGAACAAAGAGCTGGAGAGAATGCGATGGAAACAGCCATGGATGAGGAGAATGTCGTCTGCTTTGACGGCCGCTCATGCTCTCCTCTTTTCCGGTCTGGACGGTGATTCTAATATTGGAAATGGATTTGGGTGTGCGAAGTGATGTGTAGGGAATTCAAACACGTGGAGACTAAATTGAAACGTATCGGTACTTGCGCCTCAAGCGATACACTCAGCTTCAATATATCATACGCAAAGTTACTCACACACGCATACAGTGTATTAACATTTAGTCTACAGCCAGTCTTAAGCAGACATTCGCGCACTCGCACACTCACACATAAATATATGTGCAGATGTTATGTGCTTGACCGTTTCGCAGTAATGGACTCGTTGGTAAGGAAATAAATGAATTTCATAACTGATTAACAACTAAGAGACTAAGTGAGCCCTTAGAATACAGGAATATATTTTTTAAAGGGCACCCAAACACGAAAACAGTAATTATTACGCTGCATGGCCCATTCAACATTTACCAATTCGGACATCACATACGTTATAATCTGATGTCGTCTCATATGTTGCTATATATCAAGTTATTACGATGCATTTATAAAGCGCTTCTGTTTAATGACTATTCCCCACGCAGTTGAAGGCGCTGAACAGTTGTGAGTGAAGTATTTGTTGATGTTCCCACAGAGACGTCGTCTAAGGGAGGCTGGAACACGCACTCTACGCGTTGCAACACGAGAGCTTTAACCAGTCGTTCTTTCACACATTTATTGCTGAGATAAGGTGGCAAAGGCGTGCAATATAATTATATCTTGCTATAACCTAATGTAGGTCTATATATAGCTAGCTTATTTTTGCCGTCGCGAGTAAAACTGTGTTTTTCTGAACACGTCTCTAGATCAGAAGGAATTGCAAGATATATCGATGACTGACAACCAGGTCTAATTTAAGAATTGATGGCTGGATTGGTGGATGAATGCATAAATGAATGAGCGATTCAAGCGAAAGCCGGGAGATTTAGCTCGATTGGTTTACTTGCTTAGTGTGTCTCGTCCCTATCAATTGTAGCATAATTCCCCGCTTCTGTCCAGTATAACATTAAGGTATAGTGTTGCGAGTGACACACTTTCCATGAACGCCTGCTACCCTCTTATGATATCCACAGCTCTTGGTAGAAGACCAATTATATGCCAATCTTGCAACTCAACGTTAAAATTCTACAAAGTGCTGCACGCTTATATTCAAAACCCTGCTTTAAAACGAAGAAATAAAATTGAAAAGTAGGCCCATGTCTGTTCTAAGTTATTGATCAATGGAAAATCCTTGGAGGCATTGTATCTTATGGGACACGCAATAATTGGTATTGGTATTGGTATTGGTACTATGTTGGCATTTGCATTCGAATAAATATAAAAATTCGTATAATTGGGTTGACGTAATCGTTGTCACATCTGCAGACTAGACTTCTACACAAGCTTAAAACAGACTCTCAATTAAGACTCAGTCCAGCTATGTAAGTTCCGCCGAATATTGGTTCAGACTCACGCATAAGCCTACAAGTGACATGCTGAGAGTTCAAGGCGCCGAAGGGAAGGAGAGGATATTAGGAAACACTAAGGAGTAGACTCTTTGTACATAAGAAGAGCCTCGGATTTTGTGGGATGGGATCCGAAACCAGACATACTCTTCTTCAATCCATCTCATCATTCAAGCTTCCCTGCAAGAGAGACCGTCGTTCGACGGTTGAATAATTCATGGCAACAATCCTATCTGTCGCTCAGCGTCTGTTTGCCTTGCCAAATCCCGATAAGATCCCTCGCGTGCATGTCCACTCTGCACTCGGAAGCTCCGAAATCTTTTATATTAGGCGCAGTGCCATAGGTAGATTCAAACGGGATCTCTCCGCTCAACGCTCCGCTTGCTGATGCTAATGTCCAACGTCGCTGCGGCTATAGCATCTTTCGACCGCTGATACACGGGGGCTCAGCGAAATCGGATGTGTGCGTAAAATATTAATGTTAAAGGCGACCGTAGATCGGCAGTTAATCTTTCCGACGTTTTCTATTGGCCGAGGCCATTGGCGCCGTCGTAAAATATCTGCGCGTTGACATCCACTCGGATCAGTTGTTAGACGCTCGACTTGGTCTCACGTATGAATGCTTACGTGTCCATCGCTTTTATTGCCATCGCCGCATACGCCGCTGGGACTGAGACCCGGCTTGCCCCGCTCCCCCGAGGGACACCGGGTCCGCTGTTCGGGGCCGCCTCAAGCCGGGTTTTCTTCTTCCCTGGTCTCTTCCTCTGGTCCAGCGGAATTCAACGACGGTTGAGACGGCCGAATAATCAATAAAGGAGCCGCAGACTTAAATCCAATTCGTCTGACGAGCGTGGCGTAAAATTATATCGGTCGGAATCTTTTATGGGCTAATTAATTAAACACCGTGTCGGCCGGCCTCTGGGCGCCACCGACGGGGCGGTCAGCTCACCGAAGAGGAGGAAAGGCTGCTTGGTCGAAGGTGGACGCAGGTCCGGCCACGGACGCCGCGGGGGTGGAAGGAAAGCCGAGGACCGACGAGGAAGGCTTAGCACCCTGCAGTGTTTAGACTGGACGTTGCTGTGACAATGAGTGAAAGTATGTTGTTGGTAGGGGGCGTTTTATGATGTCGGCTGGACACGAACGAAGCGGTTGTGAAGAACCGATGATACGTCACGACACACGTCACGACACACGCGTACGCGTCATGACACTTATTAGAGAGCACCTGGTTCACGCTCGGAAGGAATTAAACGCGGAGCTGAGAATGTAGTGGACGTCTGAATGGGATGACGTACATTGTAAGCTGAACGCGAAGTAGGTGTCAAGCTCAGGATATGGCGTCTTGCAACTGAGCGTGCAGTTTCGAACATCTTCCAAGAGAATCACTTATTAGAAACATTGAGTGAATTATCAATAAGCATTTACTTTACTCGATCGTATCGAAGCCACAGCTTTTTCGCTATATTACCAAAACCATCATCTCAATCCATCAGAATAAAATCGATTTTCTGGTCCGAAAGACAGCACGATTACAATAGCGAGATAGAATCGACAACGCTGAGAAATTGCCAAAGTTCCGCTTAATTAGGACGTCCATTAAAGTGTCAGAGTAGAAAGGCAATCAATAGAGAATGTGATCCTAACATGTACTGGTGAAAAAATAACGCGAAAGCAAAGACAACAGTATTTAATAACAGACGACTTCAATAGGAGCGTTTGCTTTGAAAGACACTCCACCCTAAAGATACTGCCTAAACCAAAGTCTACGTCACGTTTTAGTTATCGTAAATGCAACATGTCTCTTATGTGAGGGTATGAGTCGAGGTACGCTTCGGTACGAGGGCACACTTAATCAAATCTCTTACACGATTGTGAATGTCATCGACATTTTCTGCATAGTTCATTCTATTAGCGGCCTACATATCAGTGCTCCAAAATATGCTGGTGCCCTGCGATAGACGAACATAATCCCATCTGGGCGTAATCCAATGGGGGGCGAAATCCCTTAGACTCAGGTGAGGATATAATTACCACAACATTATACATCCAATATCCAATAAGATAGTAAGTAGCAAGAGAATATTTCAAGTTGTACATATGTGATGCGGTTAAAACTAGACATTGGACATTACAGCCAATGACGTTAATGAGAATATCTTGTTCAATTCCTTTCATTTGCAGCATCTATTTACGCGGAATTATTTTCACGAATCTAACTTTCTTTCAAGCTAGGATTATTTACATTACTCCAATTCTATCTAGCTAAGAATGATTTTCATCAATCCAACTTATTATTTAAACAAGAACTACAATTTTCAAATAATTTAGCACACGAAAACGATAAATTACCAAATATTCTCAATCTCATAACCCAATTGTTTGCTGTAAATTTCATATTAGAAGTGAACGACGTTAACAGGACTTTAATTTGAACTGAAGTCGTTTCAGTTGACCAGTCTTTACTTTAGACCTAAATGACACCAAAAAGTCAAAACTTCGACCTAAATGACAATAACAGTCTTAAGTCTATTCCGACGTCTACAATCGGAAAGGACAAAAAAACTGCGCAGTTGAGGTCTTTAAATTCTAATACAGAAATAAGCTAATTGCACAGAGGGAAATCATGTAGGCCCGCGGAAGGATTATGCAACGTAGACTGTACTATTTGTCACTCTGGACATTACGGATCTCGTGAATCGATTTTCCAAAAGTGTTTTAAATGAGTTAGCAAGTACTGATGAAAGGTGGTCTTTCGGGAAAATGTGTAAGCACTGAAGCACTGCTGCTGTCGATGTTTGTTAATCTTTGTGGGTATAATAACCTATTTTATATGAGATTTGTCTATAAATCGATTCCAATAGTAAATCACTAAGTGGCTTATTACTTGGCCTAAGAACATAAATTTTCTTTCTTAGACGAATTGCCTTTGCGGCCGTCTTTAATTCTGGGCTGAGACGTCTGCAGGTGGCTGGCCATTCGTTAAATCAGATTAAAGCAAATGAAGAACAACGTTGATTTATCGGCTGAATGTAAATCTTCCGCGCATGCTCAGATCTGAGACGTGCAGTTCCATTCCAGGCTGTTGAAGGATTTGTTCGAAGATGGAGTCTGCAGCAAAGGACTTCCTTCTGGAAGTTCTCCAACGTGACAAACTGGTGTGATCAATTTTCGAAGTATTATTTATTTGGCGCTGTATAGACTATTCTTCACAATAAAAAGACGCTTATCATAATTTCAGTACATGAAGTTCAGAAACATAATAAAGTGAGTTTTAAAATCTTAATATAAGGGATATTTGTTCATGAAAATATCATGACTTGTCCCGATTAAATTCTGAAGCTCAGCTTTGTAAGAAATATTTGATGCTTCTTTTTTTCCTGCCAAATTATTCGTTCGCTTATGTTTAATTAGTTTTCGGTGAATCGATGACCAACGAAGAGATCAACAGTTGAGGCGACTGAACGAGTAACGGACGAAGAAGTTGTTTGAGAGCTTGGCTGACAAATTATATCGCTATAAATATTGGTAAATCTATTTACTATGAACGCAACCATCATTGACTCTTGAGCAAGGTTTTCATTCGCTTGTAGACTATCTTCTCTTGGATTGGCATAAAGTAAAGAAAATGCGCACATGTGCCGTAAATATATATTTATCAGTCTAATAATGCTAGTTAGGTATATCTATAACGCTAACCCTTATTCAGTTTATTTACCGTCAGCCTGAGTAACCTTAAATTTGTCTGGTCTAATGTGCTAGAATTATCGTTTACCGGTGGGTCATCAAATAAATAGGTAAATTTTAAAACCATCTCACGCCATTTTCATTCTAGTTTCCGTTATCCCAATTCTTCTCCCACTGATTCTCTGGCAACGGGAGCTGGACCTCCACTCTGTAAATTAGGAAAAATGAAGGGTACCCTTGAAGAAGAATGTGGCCTTTGCTTGGCTTGTGAGTGACACTTTAGAAAGTCAGAGATTACGAATATGATTCACTGACGGATTAGTGAACAGATAGATAGATTGACAGACATGCCATAAAATAAAAGAATTGATTGACAGACATGCCATACAATGAAAGGATTGATTGACAGACATGCCACCATAAGAAAAGGTAGATTGACAGACATGCCATCATATCAAAATATAGATTGACAGACATGCCATCATATCAAAATATAGATTGACAGACATGCCATACAATGAAAGGATTGATTGACAGACATGCCACCATAAGAAAAGGTAGATTGACAGACATGCCATCATATCAAAATATAGATTGACAGACATGCCATCATATCAAAATATAGATTGACAGACATGCCATCATATGAAAGGATTGATTGACAGATAGACTATGAAAAGAATGACAGGTTATAAATTATTGATTAAGGCAGTGGCTAATTGAGGAATTGCAATAAGGGATTCACGGATATACATGTACAAAAACTGATAGTTTAAACTTTCCAGGATAGGTGTATGAGCACATAGACAGTTGATTGACGGATGACATGAAGGACGCATCTACAGATTGATTGATGCATTGATTGAAGAGTTCAACGAATAGATGAATCTTATGCTTCTGTTCTCTGCCTCTTAGACATGTTCAACTGTCCGGCGTCGCCAGTCCTCTCGCTGTTGTGCCTCTCCCTTAAGCTTTCCATATCTCACTGTCATCATCCAATCCCGCATCATCTGTCTTGGTCTTCCACTTGCCCGCTTTCCATTCATTTTTCCTTCTTTGACTGTCCTTAGTATATATCCTAGTGAGTCTCCTCCCAGAGTGTGCCCAACCCATATTTTTTTGTCTCTTTCAAACTGTAAATATATAAATGCTATTTCTTCTCCAATCCCATTCGTCACTTCTTCATTCGTTTTATGTTCCATTCAGCTGATTTTCTCCATTCTTCTCAATGTCCACATGTCGAAAACCTCTAGTCTTCGTTTGAGCGCTTTTCTCACAAACCATCTCTCTGCTCCATAATATAGCCCCACCTCCATATCAGTGTCTCTATCATTCTTGATCATTATTTTCTTCAGATCCCAGTCCAATGTTTCTTTCAGCAGTTCTCTCCATTTTAAGAGCGCCTCTTTTTCTATTGCTATCCATCGTTTGATTGTGATCAGTCGTGATCATACTCCTAGATAGCAGAATTATTTAATCTCTTCTATTTCTTGTCTTTCAATGTGTATTCGGACTGCAGTTTCCGATACTTTTAGCCTCATTTTCAGTACTATGTCTCTTTATGTTTATTATGATTTCGAATTGAGTTGCCATTGTGCTCAGTCAATCCATCATTGTCTCTAAACCTCTCCGGCTTCTCACCATCATTTGCAATTAACATCAATGCCTTGATCAATCTTCTTCCGACCTGTGTCTCCTCCACCTGATACTTCACCGATTAGCTTTTCTAGGTAGATGTTTAGTAGTTAGTGGGCATCCATGTCTCACACCTACGCACACCTTTTTTTAGTTCTGAGCACCATCCATCTATCCTTATTCACATCTTCTGTACCGCTAACAAGTTTCCTATTAATTTTCTGTCACTTCAATCTATTCCAACCCGCATCAAGGCATGTGACAGCCTCATTAAGTCAACTTTATCAAATGCTTTTCATAATCCACGAAGCATAGATAAATGCATTTTAACCATTCTGGCAGCTCTCCTCACTGATATAATTCTATGCGTTCGTTTAGCTTCTCTAGGTTCCACGCTCTTCTAAACCCAAATTGATCGTCTCCCATGCCCTCGACTGCCTGTGTCTTTACTTGTATCTTGTATTCTGATTATGACTAATGATTTGATGATCTTCGCATACTGTTGCATTTGGCTTCTTTTTAATTGATATGGACTGCACGGTTTCCTCTTGTTTTCATATTTTCTGCTGTAACGATTTTATTGTCACTCTATGTGATTATGTTGTTCGGTCTCTTCCATCTCCTCTCTTAAATTGTATGGCGCTGTATCGACGGATCAGCTCCCAGATACCTGCGGGAACAATGCTATTCTACACTAAGTGTCCAACGCCGAGGCTTCCTCCGTTCTTCCCTACAGGTCGAGCTTCTTGTCCCTCGCTCTCTGACTTATATCTTTCCACGTCTCCCAGTGATTTCCATGTGTATCCTCGCCTCTTTTCATGGTGAAACCAGGTGTTTGTCATTACTAGTCATTTTCTGTCGCAAAACTCAGATGGTTTATCGTCTATGCAATTTCTCTTTCCTAATCCATACTTCCCAACGCTTTTTACCTACGCTCCTTCTCCAACGCCACGTTCCCGTTCCAATGTCATATTATCACTACTTAATCGGTTCCTTTGGTTTTAGCCAACATTTCCTCCAGCCGTTTGTACATATTGTCACCTTCTTTATCTTCGTGAATTGATTGAATGAATGATTGATTGATTGGTTGGTTGCATGATTGATGTGGCTGGTGAACCGAAATAAAAGATTGCAGATGAGGTGCACATAATGACTCGATAATTTACAACCGTTTCTCGATCAAGGGGTACTTAGCTTCAAAAGCATCATCATCGTCATCATCATCACCAGCGGCCTCAGCAAGCTGTGGAGTGTGGTGCAGTCATGCCAGAATCTAAGTCGGTCGTAATCGAATTAAACGCCACCGTGTCATGTGACCCTCAACCAAACTGATGGCGGTGTCGCCCGAGGTCGAACGGACGACGCCCAGTCATAATAATACGTGGCGGTCTGAATTTAATGACTGGAAACAGCACCGGAGGCAGCAGCTGTTGCCGCTGAGCACCTATGAAGGTAGGCTAATTGGCACCAACTGACACGTAATGATGCATCTGTGCTTGGTTCTCTGAAGTTTAACAGTACTGACTATGGCAGAAAAGATCGATCTATCATCAGACATCAGTTGAAAATGATCAGATGACCCATCGAAATTAAGTCACACACATAAATAAATAAATATATATATATACGCATGTATGGCGTGATGCATGTTCGTCTGATATTTTATGAAATTGCAAACGAATATATATACGGGGGATATTCATGTACACATGGACGCTACATGTCTTGATGGTCTGCCCTCCATATTCCATATGGTACGCGCTCACATTAGTGATTCGCTTGCTCTCCGTATACATGCAGTTCATTCTGATGCATTCTACTACCGCCTTAAAACTCTTCTCTTTAGCACCTCTGAGCATCAACCTTCAAGAGGTGCTATATACATTTATGTAATGGTGAATGTATCTCGTAGCAAACAAGAGTGTGTGCTCACATTAGCGTCGAGTATATCTGACTTTTATCAAGTGTGTCTTTTAGATTCGATAGATTTGTGCGTGACGTGTAGATTTTCTGAACAATCTCAACATAATCCGACTCCACAGGGTCAAAGTTAGTGCTCTTGATATAACTTCATATAAGTCCTGCTGTGTTATGTTTCTGAACGGCAGTAGATCGTTTTAATAGAAACCTGACGGCCATCTAAATATCCAGGTAAGAGACAGGCCACCGACATCAATTGCGATGCGTTTTTGCGACATCTCGACTGACTGGTAGTGACTTATGCCAAATGATTGCCCTGTTTACGGATCTGGTGACCCAATGAATATCCTAACTCGGTGTCTTCTACCACCTACGAGTGACTGCTGGATTGTGACGTATGATCGCGTGATGCGCATCACATCGGTTGTGGTCATTTCTTATTCTTGATGCAACGAGGTCAAGGAAGGATGAACGCTGTGTTAGAGTGGGACAGTCAGTGATGGTCTATGATGCACTGTTGCTTGGGTTAGATACAAGGACTATGACAAACACTAGTGATACGATGATATATAGGTTGAGGCCAAACACTAGCCAATGGCCGTAGCGAGGGAGAGGCCATCGGGGCCATGGCCCCGGGCGCAAATGTGGAAAGGGCTCACATTTCAGGATGCAATAACTTATTATTCCATAAAATGCATTATTTTCAAAACTTGGGGGCGCCAAATTGATGCTGCGCACAGGGCGAAATTATAGCTTGGTACGGCCCTGCACTAGCCTTGTTGAAACATTTCTTTCTGAGAAAGTATTTGACGTAAACATATCTCGCTGTAGCACTATATAAAATTATGTGAAATAACTCCTCCACTGCTCGCACTCTGAAAGTGCCATTCCCAGGCCTGGATAAAGAAGGAGGACGACACTAATCATCTTTGCTATATATATATATAGGGCCTATATGTATATAACTATAACGATGGTACGTTTCCACGATAAAAGCACTGTCTTTCCTAGAAATACAGAATCCGAGAGCCTTGCGACTAGACATGTAACGCTGGTCGTTTCCTAAAATCCACTCGATATACAGATGCACAGATAGCCCAAGTTGACCCGTACGTAAGGACATACTTACACACGTATTTTTAGCACATGGCTTCAGATAATTTTAGAATTATACGTTGAGCGTCGCCACTCAGAGAAACCCTATATTCCGAATGACGTTTAGCGATGACACGCAATATTGATTGGGCGAACACTTATCAGAGTTGACCTGTCTGCTGTTCAGGTGCAACACATATTAGGAGGCTAAAACTTCAGACTCACACTCTGCGGTCATATATGTCATAACAATTATTTCTCTGTCTATCTCATAGTGTGCATGATGCAGACAGCGTCGATACTTAGGCTATGCCTATACTCCCGTCTCTCATTTACGATCATTTGCACTATAATTTACTTGTAATGTAATGTAGTGTAATGTAATGCAATGTTAATTATACGAACATTTGCATAGCGCCGCTGAAATCAGCAGTGTTGAGAAAAGTTGCAACCGATGTCAATGCCTGAGCTAGCCACAGGGAAAGTGTTAAAGCTTCTCCGGAACTGGGATGATGAGAGGGCTGGTCATTCCAGGCACTGGGATTGTGGAAGACGGTTCCAAGCTGTGTTGGGCCATAGCATATATCGCATATTCATGACAACTATAAGGTCCTGAGTTGAAGATCTCAAGGAGACTCTTGCGGGTAAAGACGACACCAGAGTGCAGAAAACCTCAGGTAGGTCCGGGTCACCCCAGCGGGGTTGTTACTTTGATCAAATACACTAGTTCAGACACAGCGATTACATTCTACTTGAAAAGTTGCTGCAATTTCAGGCCAGGCCTTTAAAAATGACGGCTTCTATTTTTCCATCTGAGCGAAAGAAAAGAATATAATTTCATAGGTCATGTGTACTGCTGGAAAGTTGCAATTCTAAAACAATTCTCGTGCCATAACACGAAATGTGATGTTACATACACGATGATACAGAGCAGAAATAAAGAGATTGGAAACAACATAAAGATTGCAATTAACTAATTAACAACTGCTCTTTATAATCTGCACATTAATGGTTTGATATAATTTTATCTCTTCTACATTCGTAGATAACACTTCCAATAGGCCCACCCATGCATAATCTGCGCTTGCACTATATTTGTCATCTCGACTACCGTGACTTTGAAAGGTCGGCTGTGAAGCTGACTTGACCCTTGAACTTAGTGTTTTGGGTGTGGACTAAAATATGAAGGCAATGACCGGAATAAGCTTTTTCTGAAGACTTATTAGTCTGTCTTTTATATCTTAATCGCCAGTAATTCCAATGGCGGTAATTATTGTGATGGTAATTCCAATGACGGTAACTCCAGTTACGGTAATTGAATTATATTTTTAAAGCCATTTTTCGGATTTGTGCAGTCGCATAAAGACGCGATCACAAAAGTATCTGTCGTATTATAGTTTCAAGTGCAATCATTGCCGTTGAATATACATTTGACCAGCAACTGTTTTGATGCGATGCACATCTGTTCACGTCGGATGCCATCTACTGGCCTACAAATGCACCAGCCAAAAGCCCAATCCATCAAGATATCGTCTTTCCTTTTTCGTCCATCAATCACTTTGTTCTAGATTAGACGACGAAGGTTAAGCTATCCCTTCCAGGATCTTTGCTTTTGTGAGAATAACCGATTCTCCGATTTCAAATCGTAATGGCAACTTAATTAAATAATTAATTAATTGACGTCCAGCACTCTTTTAGAGGAAATAATTTTATTGTAATACGAGACATTATTAACTCACGCGCCTGTTAGCGAAAACTGTAACCTGTTGTTTTTTGGTTGCAATAATAAATGTGTCTGCATATCGAACAATCATCAACGTCTACAGTAATCATTACCCAGTCACAGAAATGTATTGCTGCCAGTGACTTAAGATGTGAAGCATAACACATCTGAAACGTCAAATATGACATATATATGACGTTAAATATTTGCATGTCTATGACTTCAAACATCACCTATCTATGCTGTCAACGTCGATTTCGTCATTGACATTAGCATTATCAATATTTGTCATCATTTTAATCGAATTAGCTTCACAGTTGTCTATTTAGGTTTAATTAGATAAATTCTTCCTGTCTTCAACCGTGTTCGTGACGTGCTAGTGAGATTGGTTGCGTAAAATCAGTAAAACGAATGCTAGCGATAAACATTGGTCAATCTCACAATAAACAGCCAGGACATTTGGATCGGTTGTGGAAGAATCCTCCGCAGTTGAATACATTAACTACGTTTAATAAATCCTGTCTTTCCTCTCATTGCATCGAAGTCACGTTTTAGTCTTAACATAAACTGTATACTGAAGGATGCAGGAAATGTGGCATTGTTGCAGTGACGAAAGAGGCAAAGTTATGATGCCTCGGTGTGAACGGTATGTAGGCCATGGAGCGGTTTCATGCGTTTGACGTTGGATAGGATGATGGCTGCTGGTTGAGACGAAAAGCTAATAAAGGGTGAATGATGCTGGACGAATGCTGTGCAGGAGCTTAGTTAAAATGTAGAGAAACATATTGGGACGGGCTGACTTGATGCAGGAGTATAATTCTAAAAAGGTTAAGTTATTCATTGTCAACGGAGATGATGAAGTTATAGAAGATGAATGAGAGTTCACTATAGTTCTCGTTAACTCCAGCTGATTTAGTCATAGATAGTAATCCTAAGGTTCTACCACGTCGTCTTCTACATTTTCTCAGAAACTTTTCTCAAATGGATTTCTTCCACGCCTCCATCCCCCAATGTAGCGCAGTCTGCTAATCGGAAGGTCGCAGAACCCGATGTCATTGCTATTCTCCAATTGATCAAAATAGCTCACATAATTCTAGTAGAGAGATCAGATGGCACTCGTAAGGCATCCCATGTTGAAAGTCTCAAGTTTCTTATTATCTTAGAGCCTCTTTGGTCGACTAACGTCTCGCAGCTGCGAGGGAGATTTGGCTGCACGAGCGGTCGAAAGAGTTTTGGTTTAGTGTTTAGATAAACTGTACTGCTCTAGATGCGCCTTCGGTTCGTATAGTGAGGATCCATAACACCCGTTCCATTCTCTTCTTATCTTTACGAGATCTTATACCATTACCGAGCAAGCTTCCACTTGAAGAATCTCTTCCTGTACCGTACTTCAACCAGTGCTATGGGCAACATTCTTCTAGTGAGTGCTGCCTCCAGTGGTGACATCGATTTCTTCTTCTGTCCAGATAACGACGTCCAAACGTTCATCAATAGCGGATTTCGGGCCCGACAAACGCATGCATGCCTAAGGGGTGATGGAATGACAGATGTATTAATCTAATCTGATAACTTTTACAGCGCAGTCATAATGCAAACGTCAAGTGAATCCGCAATCATAAATCACAATCCGTGGTAGAAGGATTAACATTAATTATTGCTTGATTGATATTAATTAATGTTTAAAGTCAATAAATTATTATTATTATTATTGATTATTTATTCCAGGATACATCACACCTCATTATCACTCTGCTCCCTTCTTCGATATTCAGCCGCAGGAGTGTGCATTGTGCATGAACTTATAACTTGCAGCATTGTAAAACTCCATCTCCAATTGACATAAACTGTGTGGTACTGTAGCCTATTGGTTAGAGCGGTCGGCCTGTAACACTCAGTGTGCGCTGAGTGAGCAGGTTCGATCCTCATCCGAGGCGTCACTGTGTAGGGACCTTGAGCAAGTCCTTCGCGCACATTTGCTCTGTAGTACAACTGAAATTGCGCCATTAAGGCGTGTGCACTTCTGAGCAAAAAATGTTGGAAGAAGGGTGATATCAAGTTTAAGAAGAAAGAAATAAAGATAAATTAACACTACCCGTGAAGAGGAAAGCTGATGCTGAATAAATATGACAGAGCACATTTAAGACATCTTTTTATTCACACAGGAGCTACCCTGACGATGGAGACCCCACTCCGTGACATAAGTCTCCTGGTTATAATCCGTCCCTGCCAGTTCGGTGAAAAATATTTGGAAATCATTATATTTAGCGGATCGTTCATTAATGAAAATCAAAACACCAGAGTATATATTCATTGATGACTGCGATACGAATACTACAAAGTTGACTGTAAATAACTAACTAAGGCTGTCGATCCTCTACAATGATCCCAAAATGCAAGATGATGTCATGTAATATATATTTGTGCGTGTGTGTGTGTGTGTGTGCATGTGTGTGTGTGTGCATGTGTGTGTGCATATGTGTGTGTATGTGTGTTAGTGTGTGTGTGTGTGTGTGTATTTATGAAGCATGTTCGTGGGCGTGTGTCCTACATGGATATGCATGTGCATGCCTGTCTAATCAATCTCCGCATGTGTGGTCAATGTTGTTCATATATATATATATATATATATATATATATATATATATTCTACCACATATGAGGAACTGCTGGATTGTGACGTATGATCGCGTGATGCGCATCACATCGGTTGTGGTCATTTCTTATTTTTGATGCAACGAGGTCAAGGAAGGATGAACCCTGTGTTAGAGTGGGACATTCAATGATGTTTGATATTTAATGGAAACTATTAGTATTCGTCAGGCATGTTGTCTCGAGACCGCGATCTTGATCTCGAGACCGTCTCGAGACCGAAAAACTGCGGTCTTGGTTTTGGACTTGGACCTCTCGGTCTCGGTCTTTAGTTTTTGATCTCGTGCCCAACACTACTAATCGTACAAAATTTATATTGTTAAGTAGATGGGTTCAATAATAGAGTTGAAGATCTGCTTCTTCAATTTCGAAAAAGTGAAGAGATGCAGATGCAGTGGTTTCAACATTGACCTAAAATCATTGTGGATTAGTAAACTATTAATATCCAGAATTTCATGTTTTTAGTTCATCACGCCCTATCCGTCATTTCTGAGCCGAATAGATAAACATATATCACTCAATGACTGTCATGGATAATATCTTTATTAATACATGGCCTGGTCTGACCACCCAAACGATAATTGGTTCTGACCTCAACGACCACTTACCTCCTTTCATACAATTCAATTGTGAAGCCAAACTGCCCGTCAAATTTCATTTATGCAATTACAGATTAACCCACTAATGAGGTTTCACGTACGTTTCAGGGGCTCTAGCCGTTACCGATTGGTCCACATTAAATGGAGTCTGTATTAGTAAAGATATGAAAACATGTAGTCATTTCATCAGCTCTGACAAGGAGTCAAGGATAAAGTTTTCTACTAGGCTATCTATAAATAATGGTCATATAATTTAACATGCACGGCCCCAAAAACAAGTTTGAATTCGTTAGAACCAAGCTTTCAACTGTCCCCTATCAACTGTCTACGTGGTAACCGCGACTGCATTGTTACATTAAGCTGCAACTCTTTCGCCGTATATTTGTTGATTAGTATAAGCCTACGCAACATACTCTGGTGCCATTATAGACGTTGTATATATTTACAGCCCTTGTCAACGCAAGTTATACATACCACCTTCATATAAACCCAACAAAGGGCTACACTGTGTATTATACAGGCTATGCACCATATATGTATCTAGACTCTCTCTCTCTCTCTCTCTATATATATATATATTAGATCCACATACATTATATATATAATGTATATATATACATATATATATGTATGTTCAAATGGACAAGATTTCTACCGTGTTCAGACGTGAGTGCAGAATTTGAATCGACGTCATTGACAACGAACTGTCCTCACACCTTGAAATTCTCGCTGATCGACCGGGGTACATTTCACACATGAAAGGAACGTCCGGATCCTCCCATGCATGATACGGCGCCAAAGGTCTCAGCGAAGAAAGCAGCCTATCATCTGATGTTTCGCGTCCATTATACGCGTGTCGCTCAGCCACCTAGCGTCAGAATCGAAGAACGGCGTAACGGGAGAAGCGAGCGACGAGTAACCAGAGACAGCGAGCGAACTGAGCGCTGCAGCAGCAAGCACTAGTAGCGCTCGTGCATGGATAGCGCTGCGTCTCGGATTAGACAGCGCTAAGCACGCTAATCGGAGTACAATTGATAGATCCTGTGCGTGGATGTAGACCTTTGAAGCACGCACACTAAGACTTTTGTAGCCGTTCTTTAGCGCAGGTGCACGCGCATGCGCTTGTGTGTGTGCGCTTGTGTGTGTGCGCTTGTGTGTGTGGGTTTGTGTGTGTGCGTGCGTGTGTGTGTGCGTGTGCGTGCGTATGTGTGCGTGTGAGTGTGTGTATGTGTGTGTGTGCGTGTGAGTGTGTGTGTGTGCGTGCGTGTGTGCGCGCGCGTGTGTGTGTGTGCGTGCGTGTGAGTGTGTGTGTGTGCGTGCGTGTGTGTGTGTGCGCAGGTGCACGCGCATGCGCTTGTGTGTGTGCGCTTGTGTGTGTGGGTTTGTGTGTGTGCGTGCGTGTGTGTGTGCGTGTGCGTGCGTATGTGTGCGTGTGTGTGCGTGTGAGTGTGTGTATGTGTGTGTGTGCGTGTGAGTGTGTGTGCGTGCGTGCGTGTGTGTGTGTGTGTGCGTGAGAGTGTGTGTGTGTGTGTGTTGTGTGTGTGTGTGTGTGTGTGTGAGTACACGAGTCGTCTCTGTTGACGGTTGGTAAAGCATCGTCTGCGTCTTTGATGTCGGTGCGTCTGCACGTGCGTGCGGACGAAAGCGTTGCAGGAGTAGGTGCAACACCTTGATGGATAGCACAAAGTGACGGTGGAGTCCGAGGGGCAATGGACCGAAAGTTTGTGGTTAGACTGAGGAATGTTGGATGCTTTTTGGTGAGAGGAAGATCGTGGGGAGAGGATAGGAAGGGAAAGACTGGAGTGTTGGGAATGTGACCTGAGGAGGTGAGAGAAGAATAGGGAAGGTGAAGGAAGGACAAAGATAAATGGAGGACACAACTGAAGAGAATGAGATGAGAGGATAATCAGAGTAGGAATGAGGAACAACGAAGGAGAGGGTTGGACGATTTTGATGAGGTGCACGGGTCAAGGACCGGATATACTATAGTAGTACGCCAGAGGCCAAAAGAGAGGAGCACCATAAACACAGAGGTTGAAATAAGGCGGATTTGAAATAAAATTAGCGAGAAATCCTGTGCATGGATGTAGACCTTTGAAGCACGCATACTAAGACTTTTTAGCCGTTCTTTAGCGCAGGTGCACGCGCATGCGCTTGTATGTGTGTATTGTGTGTGTGTGTGTGTGTGTGTATGTGTGTGTGTATGTAGAGAGAGAGAGAATGTGACATGAAGTAGGATGATTCTGTATGAAGCAACAACTGACACATAGTAGAAGAGAGAAAGAGATACAGAGAGAGAGAGAGAGAGAGAGAGAGTGAGAGAGAGAGAGTGAGAGAGAGAGAGTGAGAGAGAGAGAGAGAAAGAGAAAAAGAGAGAGAGAGAAGAGGAATGGGCTACGAAACAAAACGACAAAGGAGTAGAACTGAAGAAAATTATTCGATTCAATGGAAGGAGCAAAAGAAACGAAACTGAACGAAGACGGAAGAATGAGGAGGGCATGGAAGAAGAGCTAGAGGTTAGTGAGGAATTGAAAAAGATAAAAGCATGAGAGTGAGAGAGGATCGATTGGAGGAAGTGAAGATCCTTACAAATCGTTCTTCAGACTTCATGACTAAGTCATGCTTACATAGGCGACAAGCTATTCGCGTGTAGTTATCGATTCATTTGTAGAGGAGAGAAGACAATCAATAATGTAAGACGAAGCATATTCCTAGAATACGAATGGGGGGAGTAGGAGAAAGAGAAGGAAGAAGAGGTGGATGGTGTAAATGAAGAGGAGGAGGAAATGGAAGAGGGTGGAGAGGAGGAGGAGGATATGGGGAAGGGTGGAGAGGAGGAGGAGGATATGGGGAAGGGTGGAGAGGAGGAGGAGGATATGGGGAAGGGTGGAGAGGAGGAGGAAATGGAGGAGGGTAGAGAGGAGGAGGAAATGGGGAGAGTAGAGAGGAGGAGGAGGAAATGGGGGATGGTGGAGAGGAGGAGGAAATGGGGGAGGGTAGAGAGGAGGAGGAAATGGAGGAGGGTGGAGAGGAGGAGGAGGAAATGGGGGATGGTGGAGAGGAGGAGGAAATGGGGGAGGGTAGAGAGGAGGAGGAAATGGAGGAGGGTGGAGAGGAGGAGGAGGAAATGGGGGAGGGTGGAGAGGAGGAGGAAATGGAGGAGGGTGGAGAGGAGGAGGAAATGGAGGAGGGTGGAGAGGAGGAGGAAATGGAGGAGGGTGGAGAGGAGGAGGAAATGGGGGAGGGTGGATAGGAGGATGAGGAAATGGGGGAGGGTGGAGAGAAGAAGGTGGAAATGGAGAGGAAGAGAATGGACATCAGAAAGCTTTGAGGCAAGATTATGGACAGATGAGAGAGGACATGCAATAGGTGGACAGAAGGAGGGTTGAAGAAGGATAGGCAAACAAAGGAGAATGATTAACATGGACAGAGAGGAGATGGATAGGCAAAGATAGGAACAGAGAAGAGCTTGACGATCCTTGATTGGGGAACACAGCGAGAGGCGCTATACAAATAATAATAGATACTAAAATCATACAATGCAATCTAGAAAAGCATTAAATGAAGAATATGAATGAAAAAAAGCAGAACATTGACCTATTGTGTGTATGAAGGGGTTGTCAAACGAGTGCAAACGTTGACTCCATCGGTTGAAGCTTCTAAATATCATGTTTCGGTATTTATAGATATGCTAATATGCTCAAACAAGAACAGAACAAGCGTTGACAGAGAGTACCTTATGTTCACGTGTATAAATAGGTCAATATGTCTTGCACACAGCTATACATACATACATACATACATGTACAATTGTACATGCATGCAGACATTCCATAAATACAAACGTACATGCATAAATCATGTGATGATTATATATATATATATATATATATATATAATATATGGGGAGACCTATGTAGCATACACCACATACCCATAGTAGTAAGATACACCCACACTTCGTTAACGAAGCCAGTGTTTACACGGTCGTTAAAGTATAACACTACCATCAAAACTAGCCACCGCTTGCCACTCGCATTCAAAGAACTGGTTCTATTAGATCTGTGATTATGTTGGGAGGCCAAGCAGCCTGGTGCTGAAGCAAGGAGTTTGAGAGATGGCGTGAGAGCAGAAAATCATATATGAGACTGTTCAAACCAGTATAAGAAGCCATGATATTGACTACTTGATTGATTTCTGGAAGCCATGATATCAAGTACTTGATTGATTACTTGAAGTCGGGATATCGAGTACTTGACTGATTACCTTAAGTCATGATATCAAGTACTTTGAGTGATTACTCAAAGCCATGAGATCGAGCACTTGATTGATTACTTTAAGCCATGATATCAAGTCTTGGTTGATTATTTTATGTCGTGAGATCGAGTACTTTGTCATGATATCGAGTACTTTGATTGATTACTTGATGTCATGAAATCGAGTACCTACATTATTACTTGAAGCCATGATGATGATTACCTGATTGATTGCTTGATGTCATGATATTAAGCACTTGAACGATTACTTTAAGCCGTGATATTGAGAACTTCATTTAGTAGTTGAAACCATGATATTGAGTATTAAATTGTTACTTGATTCTATAATATTCAGTGCCTGATTGATTGATTGATTGATTACTTGAGCCATTGATATTGAGTACTTTATAAATTACTTGAGCCATATATATTGAATACTTTATCGAGTACCTGCGGCCATAATATTGAGTACTTTAGCTATTTTACCTGATGCGATTATCAATATTGAGCGCTTAGATTATCCTTAGTAGATCAATGGACGCCATCCCCCGTAGCAATGTACACCGAATGACCGAACGAAAATCGTGCTCTGCTGCTGTTTTGGAAATCATACATGACTTCACGCAAACCTCCTTTTCCGGCAATGAAATTCATTGCACAGTTCAATTGCCAGCAGCCCAGAGGCTGTTGGATTCAACGCTAATCGTACCTCATTTACCATAAACTATACGTTCCCATTCTAATTAAACGTCGGCTTCTTCCGCTCCGGTGCAACTCATAGAAATTAGCAGTGTTTGAAGTCAGCGAACAATATCACTTCGCTTTCAGCATATCGATTGATGTAGCTCATGAATGGCTTGCATGCCTGTCGCATTTCCGAGATTTACATTACATTCAAGATGGCGCATGCAATGGGATGCCACTGTCAGTACTCAGGCAGTGCCAGTTACAAGCCTGGATAAAGTAGGAAGGCGACGCTAATGATCTTCGTTATGATACAGTGTCGGTAAACTGCAACTACATGTACTTAATGGGATGAAGATACGGACACTTGTTACCAGACAGCTATATATTGTGTCTATATGCCTCTATGTTCTTCTATAATATCTATACGCCTCTATATGTTCTATATGCATCTATATATTCATAGGCTTCTTCCATTCCATGCGACCTACAAGGCCTGGATAGCATGCAAACGGATATCATCCGAGACACAATTAGCATTGAATCCCCAATGGAACTGTCGTCTCCACGAAAGACTGTATCCTCCCAAATATTATGATCTCGGCATGCGTTTGTATTATATTCCGATTTCAGCACACGTGTCTCTCGTCGCATTGAAGAACCTCCGTATAATGGGAAGTACTTATTTCCAAAGCGTCGCGAATTTTTGTGGCGCCCGTTTAATTGGACGCGTGAAGGATGAACGACAGCGTAGAACCGTACTAACTGAGCGTCGTCACTCAATCCTGAATAGCTCCTAATGAAATGCGTCATTATAGACACACGGGAAAGGACTGGCTTCAGTGCGGCGTCCACGCACGCCACCCTTATACTGCGGTTCTACGGGGCTCTTAGAATTTGGTCGACTGATTATTGTTCGTGCATTTCCTTCCTCATCGATCTCCTTCAATCGATCCGTTCATCGATTGAATTAATTACGGTCGGCTTATAGATCCTAATCGCCAGAGGGCTGCTCGGCTGTTACATGCTAAACGACGTAATAGAGGTGCCACGAAAGCGGAAACGTCCGCGAACAGATATTTGAAAGGCTGATAAAATAATAGAGCAAAAAGCAGCGGTCGTCGATGATGTTGAATGGTTTCCGGTGTGATCGTACATCGTGAACTTTGATTGTCGTTAAATCCATTGTTTGGGTTTATTGTTTATTTCGTCACAGAAGAATCCGAGTTCGGATCGAAATTCATAGATCGCGGTACATGATCGGCGAATGCCTATCCTGAGTGATGTTTGAGACTATAACGCCGGAGAAATTGCCGTCACATGACATGACGTGACATGACATGGCATGACACAGCACTACATGACATGACACGACACCGTTCAGACACGATACGACATGGCTTCAACAAATTCAAATATGGAAGAGAAACTGTTCTGGAAAGATCAAGAAATGTTATAATAATAATAAGTGGGATTGGCCAATGTCACCTCGGAAGGCGTCCCCGAGCAGCCAGCAGCCCCTAGGGGCAGTAAGTCTGACAATAACAGCAATGATAATAATAATAAGAATAATAATAAGAAGAATTATATAAATTATAATATAAACAATGATGCTAATAATAATAATAATAATAATAATTATTATTATTATTATTATTATTATATTAATGATAATTATTATAATAATAAATACGATGATTTTAATAACAATGGTCATAGTATCAATAATAATAATAATAATAATGAAAATAAAAAACAATGATTATAATATTAATAATAATAATAATAACAGGAAGAAGAAGAAGAATTATATTAATGATAATGATAATAATAATAATAATAATAATAATAATAATAATAATAACACTATTACTATTATTATATTAATGATAATGATAATAATAATAATAATAATAACACTATTACTATTATTATATTAATGATAATGATAATGATGATGATAATAATAGCAATATAAATAATAATGATAATAACAAAAAAATTATAAAGATAAATAAATTATAAAAATGATAAAGGTAACAATGAGTATAACACCGCTGGCAACGGTGTTTGTGTTGAGTCTTGAAGCCCATAAAATAAATGAAGGCCTTCTTCCGTGAAAATGAAGATGGCGCTGCTTCTTCCGCGTGTGTGTGAAAAAGGGGTCACAGAATCCTCCAATCCAAAGCATGAGACCTGCAGGTACACTATATGCCTAAAAAATCGCGTCCTTTCCTGAGTACAACGAAACTGAGCTGAGGAAGGAAACACATATAAATGGCGGATCATCGGCAAGAATTTATGAACACTATAAAAGCTACCTCGTGTTGTTTCAATTGCAAATATTTAGTCTAGTTCCGTTTACAAACGTAAAAACCACATCTATTACATGTATGGCTTGAAAATTTTTTTTGTATTTTTCTCCAAAAGACCCCTTGTGCAAAAATTCACATATACTAAACTACCTACACAATCGTACACATGTAAGATAGTTGCAAATTGTAAGGTAAATACCTGATGGTCTTTTGCACTGTAAAAGCTGTCGCTGATGTTTAAATGATCTTTGTTCCCACCACATTATGGTTACAGAGTTTTGGCGGTTTCAGAAATGTGTAAAATACAACAAAGCTCTTGTACCAACATGATTGCACAAAAGATGGTCAGTCACGCCCTGCCAACGTGGCCCTAGGTCGATTATGTATCTCAGTCCCACAGGGAATCAGCAAGACAGTGTTAGTGGGTATGCTGACAAGGATCATCAGATCATCAAGGATCGAGGATCAGAGAAGATCTAATCGAAGCTTTCAGCTACAAGATCACTAGTTCGAAATAGGAAGCAGTCCACAAAACTATTCTATGAGGCAGTTATTCGTATGAAATCTTATCGACTTCATTTTCTCTTCCTCAGCATATCAGGGTAAGTTGATAGCCAGCCCTCTCCCACACCGTCTGATTAGCCCACTGACAGTGTATGGCCAGAGAAAATAATATCGTTGTTCTTATCAAGGCCATCGTCTGTAACGTTACAGTTTTCCAAATGGGCAAATATACAATTTCATGAGGTTGTACACATTGCTGTTTAGGCCACCGTTGAAATACTGGATCTAGGTATCGAAACCTTAATGAAACAGGATATGGAAACACTGTGAAAAGTGCAAAGAAGAGCTACTAGAGTGATTTGGGACTACAAGGGTTTCAGCTATGAAGGTTGAATTGGTGTGAACTAACCGCATTGGAGAGAAGGATTGAGGTTCAGAGAAGATCTAATAGAAACTTTCAGCCACAAGAGGATCACTGGAAGCACAACGATAGAAGATGTTCTTTGAATTAGCAACATACAAGGGAATTGGAGGACACAGGTTTAAATCATAATTATTTAAGAAGCCGAACGGAACATTAGGGAAGAAATTCTTTAGTACAAGAATTATAGACTCTTGGAATGGGTTGGGTGATAAATAATATTAAGGTCTAATACATACAGTTAGTTCAATTCACAAAGAACACATAGATGACACAGCCGCAACTAGATTTGCATAGGCACTGGCCTCGACCCCGCTCATTTTCAATGAGTTGGTCGGGTGAAATCATCCTCCACCCCCTTGCCCGTTTTATTGGTGCCAAGCCATTTCAGGTATCCTCGCACGGACCGACCAGCGTAACAGCATAGATCGTCGCTTGCAGGACCCGATGTGTACGTTCAATCGTGTAGTAATATTAATAGCAAATCTATCAGTTTCTGTTCCAGTGTGAAGCGTACATAAATTGCGATAGCTGGATTGTGTACAAACGTTCCTAAATGACAACTTATTGTAAAACATCGGTTGCCGATAACGTAACATCCATGGCTATGACAATGTTTTAAAGTTTCGCGGTAGACTTAATAATAACAAACAATAATGACAAGAAGAAGAAAACGACGCTTCTATAGTGACGTAACAAGGACGTCACAAGTGACGTCACAAGGGCGTCAAACAATAATCATAACATCAGATTAACAGCAGCAATTGACAAGAAACTAAGCAGCAAATACGGCGCCCCTACCCTGCCGTTGCAATGTGGGAGATTTGAGCTTGTTCTAAGATTTCTTCTTAAATGTTCACGCGAGGTGGTAAATTTTGGGGGGGCGCATTTTTGTCAGAAATGACAAGTATATAATTGTTCGGAGATATGGGATCGTGAAGTTGATCAAAATCGCAAGGTAATAATATGTATTGTTATCGAAAATATTCGAACAAGATGTCTGAGCGAGCTGGAGACAATGAGGACATTTTTGAAGCTTAGTTAAACTGTGGTTTATTTCCAGTGTTTGGATATTTGGATGACCGTTTAAATAGAAGAATAGATTTTGTAATTGTTGACTATGCATTCGATGCGATTAAATTGCAGAAATGCGAAATCAAGACAAAGGCACCTAAGTTCAGGAGACCAATCAGTCATTTTGCAAGCAAAGCCCAAAACTGAAGCCGTCAGGTAATTTCATTAGAACTGACAGATTCTTGAGCATTTTATCTCAATGTCTACAGCCGCTTTAAGTGGTGAATATTTATCGCATAAATTATGATTGCATATAGACACAAAATTTGATTTGAGGTCATAAACTTTTCAGATATTTTAATGATTTTAAAATTCGGTTTAATCTATTTATGATCATTAAGATATTTTACGACTAAGAGATTTTCAGACGACATCTGGAGAGTCGGCTTCAAGCAAAGATCGTGACAAAAGACGCGAGGTATTTTCAAATTTATTTTAGTTGGTTAAGTAACTCAAAAATAATTAGAGGCTTTTGTTAGCAGAGAAAAATAAAGAAGCATGAAAAGGTCAATATCGACAAATATATTGCGAATGAACGTAAACATCAGATTAAAGACAAAACTCTAGGTAGGCTAATTTCTTCTGATTTACATAAATACCTATCTAGCATATCGGCGTGTGATCAAGTGGTTTTGGTAACATTGCAACTTGTCGTCAATTTGTTAGGGTACATCAATACTTTAAGACTTTATGAGACGAATATGACACTATAGGCCTATGAGACAAAGTTTCTCACCAGATATAGGGCCTAAACAGTTGGACAAAGTTATATCCAGAAAGTAAACTCACAGTGTGCATAATGCACAGCCAAGAACAGAAGACAATTCTTTATAACTGCAGATTGTCTTTGTTTCTCTGAGCTGCTTTTGTGGTTTGAATGATCTTCTGTCGTTTTAAGTTTAACATAAATGAAACAGATGTAAAGACGAAAGCAACGGAAACTTTCAAGAAAATATGAAAAATCTCGGCGCCCCAGCAAAGCTCATGAAAGAAGACATCAGGTATCTTACATTCAGATTCTACTCTTGTATAAATTTATGAAAGAACTGAAAAACAATGTGCAGATTTAAGCTGTGCTTTTAATTCTCTTTTTATCGGTAGTTGTTTGTTGTTGAAACGGTTCTGTATCTATAGTCCGAAGGTTCGATAGTCCGAAGATTGCATGGTGTCCAGTCGGTAGGTGATAATATTGCGGTTTCAATGGTACCTCGATTGATGAAAGGAATTATGTTTGGCTAGAAGCTGGATTGCCCCGTTCTTTTCATTCATCCAGCATCCAATTAGGCATGATTCTTTTCTTATCAATCCAGTTCCCAGTGTTACACATTCTTTTCATCAATTACTCCAGCTTCTAGCTAAATTAATGTCGTAGTATAGAACCTTCGAGCGGACACCGTTGAAACGTGTTGTATTCAGCATTGGGCCGTTCATATATTATATAACGCTCAAAGGGTAGGTGGGTGGGTTCCGGTTTTGTTAGCGTTATATTGTGTAGGGTGGGGGTGTAGGGTGAAGGTTTTGTTATATAAAAAACTTTTTTCAGTTTTTGCTATTTTGCCTGTTTGCCTGCCAATTGGAAATTCCATGTACTACGGACCTTCATTGTTTAATCAAAGTTCACAATACGTTGTGAACCAAAACTAGCACCATTAGCTGCCACCTGGAAAATTGATCTGACGGTCTTAGTTATTATTTTATAAATCCACTTTTAGCAATTTGCTGTTTACAATTTTAACAATTTCATGTGCATAGCTCTAAACGCTCTAAAATTCAATTCTGTGTGCTTTGTTTTGATTCTGGTTTAAATTTAAATTAATTCACTTGAAATAATTATTTTGGTAGGTATTATCATGATGTTTGATTTCATTTTCTATAGTATTTGTAAATAGTTTATGTTTGCTTAAATACTCAATTGCAGTTGTAGTACGCACTCTGTATACATCATACGCTATTAAATAGGTAGAGTTATACCGCGAACTTATCGATAAATACCTGATAGTTCAATATTAAACCAATCCATTCTGTGTGATACTATAATGCTCATTTCTCGTGCAAAGCAGGAGGGAACTAAAATGGTGTTTTTAAATACTATGTACGTCACTACCATGTATTGTCATGCTGTATTATAGTAGGCTTACATGTATATACATGGAGACTACCCAATTAGTTGCTGTAATTAATACAAGTGAATTTAGTGCCATTAAAAGTGCGATTATATTAAGATGCAGAGGAGCTCCATACATCCGGTCTAATCATCATTGGCACGAGAGAGTACACAATTTTAAGGTAGCTTTTTTTACATAGCTAATTGGGCATATGATGATTTTTACTGTAGTTCTTGAATTGGATAAAGTCAATTATCAGCTGAATCACTAAAATTAAAGTGCTAACTAACATTGCATTGCTATAAAAGTGTCAAATTGTGCAATACAATTATGTCGATTTGTATGTCTTTTAATGTGCTTATAGGTTGGGGTGGGGTAGGGGTGGGTAGCATATTTGTTATATAATATAGGGGTGGGGGTCACAGCTGCTGTTATATAACGTTATTAGGGGTAGGGGGTGGGTAAAAAATTGGGATTTTATGCGTTATATAATATGTGAACGGCTCCATAATAAAGATGCTAAAACTTCATGTGACGACTATGACGCTAAATGGAATAGAAATTTTCATCTGACACAAATACTTAGACAAAGTGATGTACAGAAGGTCAAAGTAAATTGAACCTTATGGAAATTGAAGAACAGAAGACAATTCTCTATAAATACATATTGTTTGTATCTTTAAGCTACTTTCCGAGTGTTAATGCCTTTCAGCTGTTTGAAATTTACCGTCAAATAAGCAAATGCAAAGTAAAAGCGAATTTACAGGAAAGCAAAGACAGAAGTAATCCAACTTCAAAGAAAGACAGGAAAGTCAGCATCCCAGCAAATCAAATGACAGAAGACATCAAGTACTTAAAAGTAAGATTCTTCCATTATGTAACATATTTAAAGAGTGAAAACCAATTTTGAAATATAACCTAGCTTTTTATTATCTTTGTATCAATGGTTATTTGGAGTTGAAATACGTGTCGTGTTCATAAAAAACAAATTGAATATCCAGGAAACCAACTTCACTACTTACAACATTAAAGCAAATTCAATTTCAACACAGAAAAGAAGACGCCAGGTTTGCTTGAAGTTCAGATTATTTGGCTTTGCTACTCCGAAACACTTGTGGTGAACATTGGTTCGTATTTTTAACATACAGAACATTAATTAGTACCTCCATAGCATGGAGGATAAGCGTGGTTTCATTGCTGTCCAACCTGTTCGAACGACATCGCTTTCCCTTCTCACCACCAAAAACAAGATCGGATGAATAAGCAAGGGCACGGTCAGGTGAAGATATATCATGCAAAAGGACACATCACATTTATAATGCTAATTAGATCGCTGATGAGCAACTGTAGAATTAATACTTGTCTACTTCGTAGACGTTGTACTGCAGTTTAGAAGATATCTATCTTCCTATAGTTACAGCACGCGTCACAAACATACAGAGAGAGACAGACAGACAGACAGCCAGACAGACAGACATGCAGAGGCAGACAGACAGAGATAGACAGAGACAGACAGAGACAGAGACATACAGACAGAGATAAGCGGAGACAGACAGATATAGACAGAGACAGACAGAGACAGACAGAGACAGATAGAGACAGATAGAGACAGAGAGACAAATAAACAGACATACATGCATCAATTCACTGCAATGTATAGACAGATTGAAATCCTGATACATCCGCAATGTAACGACTATGACGGGATGTAGACCGCGACAAGAGAATCGGCGATACTGCCATTGACAAAACAAGTCGATAGATGTTATTGTTTCATGAGATCTGAGCTAGACAACGAAGCATTCTTTCACACAAATAAATTGAGAATGGAGGAAAATGTATCGGACGCTGCTGCAGCCTATCTATAGAATCCGCGCAACGGTGATCAGATTACTTGCGAAATATGTCCATTGTCTGTGTGAGGTCATTAGAATCAATCGATTCTCATAGGTATCTCCAGTTGCCCACGAGGACTGAATTGAAAGTCTCCCACTTCACATATTGCCAATATTGTTAAGATTCATCAGCGATTCTGGTAGAGTAAAGTTTCTAGTTTATTACTCGCCTCAAAGAATGTTGTGTCTTTTTTAGAGACGTGGTCTTTTGATGATGAATGGTATTTCAATGGATAGACTGAAACTTGTCACTCTATTCTAAACTTATAATTATTATTTCGCCCATTTCATACTGTGTTGCAGCTAAGCACAGATGGCCATCAGCCAATCAAAACCTGATACACATTGGTGATTTAAAACCCGGTTTGGCAATCGTATTGCACCTTATTACCTTCTCAATACAATTGACTGATTGAGAAGCATGTTCATCACTTATCTCGTGTAATAAAGTTTTGGGGTTGGGCTGACTGTGTAATGTATGCCTTACACGACGCAGCAATGCAGTATGAAATGTGCGAAACAGTTATATGCTTAGAAGTCAGTGCTAAGCTTACGTCTATCCTTTGAAACAACTTCTTATACAGGTATACTTGGTCAAAGCAATCTCAGGTCCTTAAGCTAGTCATGACAATCTTATGGATCGTAACATTCCATCAAAAGCTTTGATACTCTTTCAATGTCCGAAATCCTTATGCTTAGTCAAAACGATCTTCAATTGCCTTATTATTAGTCATGGGATATAAAAGAAAAACTTACTCCTGTTATTTAGCTAAAGATTAAATGTCTATAATTAAGCAAAGCCTTCCAGCGTCTTAAGCTAAATTTACCAATATAACTAATTTTATAGGCCTGCATGTGTATTTTTCGTAACAATTCAAATCAAATCAAAATAAATTTATTTGGCCAAACAATAAAAAAGAAACAAAATTTCACATCTAAGAAATGATAATTGACAACTAACTAACAAACTAACGTTGGTGCGAAATAAGAGTAGAGAGAAAGATGCACAGGAAACACAATTAGGGTCGAAAAGAAACCGCGAGTTAGGGCCTCCTTATAGTACAAAGGTAACAATATAAGTAAATAATGGCCAATATAGAGATAAACTTTGTTAGAGCAGTAAGGATACAATTAGAAACAAGGAATAGATTTTAATGCTAAGCAAATTAACAGTAAATCATAAAACTGAACATACACAAAACAAGCAATTTTAACTATTCTTAACTACAAACTTAATTACAGTAGGATGACCAAGAAGTGAAAATAGATTGTAATGGAAAAAAATTAAGTAAAGGCAACTGTTAGGAATGTTTCTGGTAACTCACCTATACGCAACCAGATAGAAAGAAACTTATTATTTAAAACCCCCATTGAGAATAAAAGCTTTCACTTTAGATTTGAAGGAGTTGCTGGTGGGAGTAAAGCGAAGAGGCACAGGAATAGCGTTCCATATCCTGGGACCCTGACAAATGACGGAGGCCAGTCTAGTGTTGGTTCTGGCAAAAGGGATTATCAAAGTTGGTGGATTTCTGGTATGATAACAAGAGGAGGCCGGGTTTAATATAAGATATTTTAGAAAGAGAATAGGCAAGGTTTTATGATAACAACGGAACATAAACAATGAGATATGCAGCTTATAAATATGGTCTATTCTTAACAGTCTCATTTATTCAAAAATTGAACTAGTGTGAGCATTATAGTGCAAGCCTGCAACAAATCTGACCGCCCTCTTATGTACGACATCCAAATTGGATAAATTGGATTTATAGGCGGAAGCCCATATAATTGCACAATACGTAATATACAGATAAATTAGGGAAAAGTAAAGAGTAGTGGTACTACTTTCACTTTAGTTGGTAATATTTCTGATACTCTCGAGAGGACACCCACATTTTTTTATATTTTGCGAGAAATCGCATCAATATGACATTTCCAGAAGAGCTGTTGATTCACCACGACCCCCAAAAAAGAACAGGAGGACATCTGGTTTATTTTGATAGGTGAAGGGTATTTAGGCAAAAACTTTTTATAAGATCGAAATATCATAAAGTTTGTTTTATCTATATTTAAGGCAAGCCTATTTGAGCAAAACCAATTAGAAACCTGGACTAATGCCCTATTCGTAATATCGATGAGGGACTCAAGGGAGCTATGGGAAGCAAAAAGATTAGTATCGTCCGCAAAGAGAATAAAGTTAATGTCAGAAGAAACATTGGGTAGGTCATTAATGAACAAGATAAATAGCAGAGGATCAAGTATAGAACCCTGAGGGACTCCAAATTTGATAAATCTAAGCTTGGGCATGGTTGCAGTATACCAGTTGCTTCTATCTTCAAGATAACTTCTGAACCACTCCAGCTGTGTACCTCGGACTCCGTAGTGTTTAAGCTTAGTCAGTAATATAGCATGATCTATGGTGTCAAATGCCTTAGCGAGGTCAATGAAAATACCTACAGCATATTCTTTTTATCCATAGCATCTGTAATTTTATCATACTTGGTAAGAAGTGGTAAGTAAGTAGAGTGGCCAGGTTGAAAGCCATGTTGAGAATGAAAAAGCAATTTATGTTTGTCAACAAAGCTCATTAAGCGGACATGCATAACCTTCTCAAAAATCTTAGAGAAGGCAGGTAAGATAGAGATCAGCCTGTAGTTGGAGGTAGAGTTTCTGAGTCCTTTCTTAAAAATAAGAATTACCTTAGCAACTCTCAGTGCGGCCGGGAAGACTCCCGTGTTAAAGGAGCAGTTAATAATGTTAGTCAGTTGCGAAGCAATGGCGGGCAAGCTACATACCATAATGAAAGGATCGATTTTATCTATGCCCCTGATCTTGTCGGTTTAAGGGAATTATTTGGACAAGAAAGATAAGTCAGCAATTGGCTGGAAAATCTCTATTTCATTTCTACGGATTGGAAAAACTGGGCTTATTAAATAGACTATAAGGGGAAATCAGGCGAGATTTAGCGACCCCCTCATTCTCTTAACCAAAGTGACGCCCTTGATTGGAGACGACATATCCTTAGTTTCCTTTCCGATTGCCAATGCATTTTTTCCTGTCTGTGTTTTGGTTCGACTCCTAGTGCAGTTTACTGCCGAGCATTACAAGTTATAAGGACTACGGGATTAAGGACAGCTTGCGCAGAGGATGTAGGTCTGGCCTAATTGCTGCCACGGTATTTGCGCATCAGCCGAAAGCTCTCTCAAATCCTGGACACTGCCTTCGAGGACTGACCTGTATGTAATGCTGAGTCGTCGAGCATTTACATAGCGCCTCTACAAGATATTTACTCAGATGCGCTCTCTGAGCTGATCAATATGATTTAATATTCTTATGGTCGAATAAATACATCAGTTAGCAAGACTCTGCACATTAAGCTGGAAAGAGTCGCCATTGGTGGGTCCACGCACAAGCGTGGAACCAGCCAACGGATTCCTGTCGACAGCTGACAGATGCTATGGATGTTCAGAGCCTCTGAATCCTGAATATAAGTGTGTAATTGGCAATACAATTATTCAATCGTAGCTAAATTCCAGAGATATTGCGAGTGAAATTGCGCGCTAAGGTCTTGCCCAAGGTCCCTACACAGTAACTGCCTCGGGCAAGGATTGAACCCGTAAGCTCTGTGTTACAAGTCTACCGCAATGGGCAACCGTGCAGTATGCACTGTGGATAGAAGAACACAGTCAATCTAGAACTGTGGTAAACTGTTGCATGTAGGAAATGAATAGTTGGTAAAAAAAGACTTAACCGTACGTTAAATGCGGCGCAGCTGGTGCCCAAGTTTCATATAGAACGGGACAAACGATTAGATGTGAACATCGGTGTCGTTTTAGGGCCCTGGACTCGCCAGACACGTGTCGAGGGCCCAACACAACAGAAGACCTCATAAACTATACATAAAATAAACATAGAGAATACTATAATCTCGTACATAGAACAGTCTTCACAACATGGGCCAAATTTACATCGCGGCCACGCAATAACAATATTATAAGTTTCAACAATTCTGCGAACTGAAAACAATAATAAATTGTTGAACAAGCTTCTACATCATAGCTAAAATAATTATTGGTAGAGAACAAAGACCGCTGTAAAAGTTAGGCTGAATAATTTTAGCATATGGCGCACAGCTTTAGATATCTGTGCTGTTATTCGTCTGCTTTTTAGAACGATATCAATAAAATTTAGTAAGTCTTGGTATGTATTAACGCCAAGTTATTTTTATAGTGTTGGTCCTTTTTGTAAGGGAGTGTGATTGTCAGCTACCGCTGATTTACCATTTTTGCCAAATGTCACTAACTACGATCTATTAAACGAACAATCAGACATCCATCAAGAATGCGTAGAAATTGCAGCATGTATGAATGGTGATGCGGAGAGAGAAGGAAGCGGCTGAATTGGAAAGGTTGACCAAACATTCTAAAGTATCTTTGTTTTCAATGCCAGAATGAACACAGTCTCCCCTCTACCTTTCTTTCTCCCTCCGTCTCTCTCTCTCTGTCTGTCTCTGTCATTGTCTCTCTGTCTCTGTCTCTGTTTGTGTCTCTGTCTCTGGCTCTGTCTGTCTGTCTCTGTCTGTTTCTGTCTGTTTCTGTCTGTTTCTGTCTGTTTCTGTCTGTTTCTGTCTGTCTATCTGTCTCTCTCTGTCTGTCTCACTTTCTCTCCCTGGAGGCCCGTGTTTAATCAAGTTGCAGCATGTCCAATCGTTGTCATACTAATCGCCTTACTCAGGTTGCTTATCCCCGCTCTTGCGATACCAGCGCCGCCATCTGACGACTGAGAGATGAAGTGCCATTCCACAGCTGAATGAAATTTCTTCTGCTCCTACCTTTATCAAATATGACACTGGTCGGTTGAATCCGGTTGGTAAGCGTCTTCTCAAGCGCCTCTTAATTGTTGATTAGTCGCTAATCATTCCATTATCAAGACGGAGACAATATGATCAACAGGAAAAAATTGCCAGACTCAGGAAACACTTGGGACTGGAGTTGGTCGGTGCCTTGGCAGGTCAATCGTCTCGCCTGATTCTGTTATGATATCTTCTCATTGGCGCTGTCTGTGCAGTTGCCTAAATTATGCTAAATGTCATAACGAACGAGGGAAATACACCTGTTTGTAAAACTATGACTGAAAAGAGTCACCATAGGTGAACCCATGGACATGCGTATAACCAATCAACGGATTCCCTGACAGATGATGGGCCAAGGCATTTTGCCCGATCAAATGAACGGTGAGTACCACATTATGATACACGATAACTTTAATTAGTTGAATTAGATGTGCTTTAATACGAAGTGTGGCCTGTGTTGGCTGAACGTACCCAACACTCACCCCCACGTGATCGTGGTCAACGACTGAGGTGTTAGTAGGTTGGTTCAACACAGCACACAGAAATGAATTATGTCAGTAGTGACAGATGCACAGGTCAGTAGGTCAGTGGCGATCATTAGGTCAGTGGCTTTCATTAGGTCAGTGGCGGTCATTGGGTGGCGATCATTGGGTCAGTGGCGGTCATTATGACAGCCGAACATAATTATCTCGATTCTATTTTTATCAGCTTAGTTTTCCTATACTTAAGAGTTAGAAGCACCTTAGTACGGTGAAACTTTAAAATGCTTAATTGTTTGTAAAAGTATCAAGCACGGTCGCAGTAGATTAAATATCCATGAAGCTAACATTTTTAGAATCTGTTAAATTTTGAAAGCTGGAGCTGGATGTATAAGGAATATATCTCTTTGAGCTCCGAGCTCCGTCATTAGAATATATTAACAGTGTCCAGTGAGTTTTGTACATTGAAATCTGTATAAGTAAAAGCAGAAATATCTTGCTTAGCTGTGCATTGGTATGCATTAATTATGTTAAAATCGGCATAAGTATACAGTTTAAGCCTACTAGATTACTTTCCAATCTCGTCGATCTGACGCAGGTGTTAGCAAATTAACAAATAGAACCAGTTGGTATTTGAAGTCCTACAGATATAATTAAACAGTTTTGAAGCTAAACAGGTCACCTTTGAAGCCAACTGTTAATCCAAAGCTCATCGTTTGAGAAGATAATCTTTCAGACATCCAATTATCCTCTGCAGCCTTCATTTCTCCTGACTGAACCATATGTTTCGAGTGTCTTAAGCTCCAATTATCTTCAGCGCACGTTACTTTGCGGCATTGATGTCACATGTTCAAACCTTTAATTGTCTTTTGAACTATTCAGTTTCTGGCAGAATAGACGTCGTATCATAAAGAGCACTGCATATGTTTCTAATAATATTTACAATTATGTATCATGAATGCATATTGTATATTAAATTTTATAAAAGGCATTTTGGTTTAACATCATCACATCGCCAGTCACTCTTTTCCCCGGCCTGTCACCATCCTCCCATGATTGGGGAAGAGATAGTGAAATGGAAGATCTTGAAAGACGGGGTTCGATTCCAGTAGGCTAGCCCCCCTCTGAGTTGACTCAGCATTTTACTCCTTATGGGACGTTTAAAATGTAGGGATCTTGGCAAAATGATTGCTTGACGGGCTGCAACATTGGGCGCCAAACATGTTGACATTAAACACAATGAAATTGGCGTCAAACAGACGTGTGTTCAATAGTAAGCCTAATCAAGAAATTTGTACCGTTGTGTTTCATTGTGACTTATTGCTGTTGTCAGTAAGTTTATTCAGTAAACATAATTAATAGTTATTTCAATGTTAGAAAGATTATTATTACTATAAACAGATGTTCCAGCACAAGAATGTACCCGAAATTTAAAGAAAACAACATATCAAAGTGCAACATCATTAAGAGTCCATAATTCATGAAAATGTCAAACAATAAGACCTATTTTATACTCTGCTTGAGAGCAGGTCAGCAACATTTGTCTGTGAAGGTCTACAAATTAAAAATATATTCAGCAGTGATCCTTCACACAAGAAATATCCATCCAACAATAGGGACTTCAGAGGAAATGGTAACCCATTGAGATACTCGTATATCCGGTTGAATTCTTATCCACGAATGTCGTCCTGATTCAACTGCCATGTATGATTTTGGCAAATTGGCAGACTATCTAAAATGTCACAGATAATTTTTGACATTGCAAACATTAGTATTCGTTCATTTGTGTTCAGAAATATAAAAAAACTGAATTACTTTGCTTTAATAGGCCTGTACCACACGATACTTTCCTCAAAACATTCATTGTCCAAGATTTAGCCACACAGCTTAACATAAAGAGCTTCCAGAAGAGTACAGGCCTATATCTAGTTTACGTCCTTTCGTTAAGCAGTAACTCCGATTGCCAGCCTTGCCAGGATGGGAAAAACATCAGAAACTGGACTGGCTTTGGCCAAACATTTGACCTGCAAATACCAATGTCACAGGAAATATAAAAGTCAACTGCAAGTATCAAATGTTGTGGTCTCATTAAGGATTTGATTCGAAAGAGATGCAACGATTTCTATCAGCTCTATACTTTTCACAGGCATCGGGTTCATTTATACCGCAATTCTAGGTATGCCACAAAGTCAGACATGCCTAAAGAAATCTATATTGTCTTCAATGTTTAAAATTGTGGCGAATTATCACTTGTGTCTTGAATCTTGTCAACTTAGTCTCACAATTTTTAATTAATTAGCTTCGTTAGCTTGCCCTCCAATTAGCGACCTTGATATTGAAACTATATATGTCATAGGTCAGATAATATTATTTGGAAACTTATATCGCAAAGAGGGTCACTGCACGACGCTACGATATTCGGTAGGCCCTCAGCAAATCATTTTCACTGGAAGCAGAAAAGTTAACTCATTAACTATATTTTGTTATTTAAACAAATACATACAATTATCGCCTGCATTACTATTAATATGGGAGTTTGGCAAATTATGTTCCAACAACTGCGAGATTACCACCAAATGTTTATCTTTTATCCTAGCGAGCCGCCATTTTCCCAAAATTACACATAGGCCTATTATTCATTTCTGTCGGAGTTCTACATTTACTGCGGTATTACAACGTAACGGTTATTTTGTCACTCTTTACTAGATAGACAAACTTTTAAAATTTGCGCATAGTTGCACTAACATTCTTTTAAGCATCCCTCTAATCATTCATGATCGACGTTTTATACTATAACATATAGGTCTAGATTCTAAATCTAGTCTCTAGATCGCATCTCTCGGCCTGTGATATTCTAAAATAATAAACCTATCCAGTGATGTACTTTCAATGACCTGTGGCGTATCTAGAGTCAGAAGGCGGAGGCGTCGATTTGTAATGGATGACACACTGGCATGCAGAGTCGTTGCAGACACTGCAGAGCAGAGGAAGCAAGTTCGATCATCCCATACCCTGAGGTTGACTTCTCTTCGTAGATTCCGACAGTAAAATCCTACTCCCGTTCATACTGTATTTGTGATCAAACTGCAGTTGGTTTGTCAGTTTGAAATGAAACAAAGATAATTATTATCACTATTACCTTAATTACTTTATCATTATTATTGTTATCATCATAAGAATGCATTTGCATTTGAGATTTCTTGTGATTAGGTCTACGCGATCACATAGACTCTGTGAATAATGTCAATAACATTGCTGGCAATATTTCGACCATATTTTGCGTGAAAACGTATATGTCACCAAGCCGAAAATTACCTGCCATAGGTGGGAAATTGGCTTATTTCTCAGGCTGCTTGTCCTTTTCAAGTCCACATTTGTCTGTGTGTTCTAAGCCTATGCACCTACATGTACGTTTATCCGTTGGTCTGCTTTTGTGGCGCTATGTCTGTTTACTTGTCTGTTTCTCTATCAGCATATGTCCTTGTACTTTCTACCGTGCATTATGCATGAGTCGTTCTTTACTAATACACGGATATGTTACTGAATCTATTTCCTTTAGGTCTTCTGTCTCTCTCTCTCTGTCTCAGAGTTGACCTCCGTCTGCATCACGCAGAGACACAGGACGAGCTTTCCCGTGGGAACGCAAGTGATGTTTGGACAACATCGGGCCAGCTGAGATTTCGACGAAACAGGTCGACGACTACCGATTAGAAACTCTAATCGGATAGGAATTCTAGTCGGATAGAAACTCTAGTCCTACTAGAAACTCCGGTCCACCTATACACACCAGTCAATGCGACGCTCATATAGCTAGAATGTGTGTTAGTGCGGAGGAGGTGAACAACATCGTCGTTAGTAATGCTACAATGATTCTGGTCCTTCTTCCAGTTCGGTCGCTGGATAAGAGGAGAGAAGAAGGAGACGCAGCGTTGGAAAGACGCGGAGACGATTCTTCGATTCGCTTCGACGGAGTTTTGTCGCTGAGATGCCACGTTGGAGCGATCGCTTCGTCGCTGTCGATGTCTCTTTGGACGTCGCGGTTGTTGTTGTTGTCCCTCTGATCGTCCCCTTCGTTGTCATCGTCGATGACTGTCTGCCCTTGACACTTCTCTGAAACGACACAACGAAGGCTGTCTGAAAAAATGCAATGACTGCCTCAATGCCTTTATATAGCGGCAGTGGCCACACGCAGCCGAATTTGAGATTCGTTCTCCGAACTATAAGATCCGCCACTTTAAAGTGTAGACTCGTCACCAAGAGTGTTTCTCTTACTGAAAATCGACCACACGCACCCTGCTTAAAACATCCAGTGCTTATTGAAATAGCAAATAGCGAATGTATCGGTTCTACATGTATATTTGCCAGGAAGGCTACAGTTATAGATTTGTAAAAATTTGGAGATCCGCCACATTTCGATGAGCACTGTGCAACAGTAGAAGAGAGGTAAAGTTCTGATATCTCCAACTGAACTGAGTTGTATATATATACGATTATATATATACGATTATATATATACGATTATATATATATATATTCGTTTAATGTGTATGAATGTCAAACCGCAGTCAGTCAAAGAAACATGTAAATCAAAAATTATAAAGTCATCGCTTGTACAGAATTCTAGGAATGTAATTGAGAACATCCGAAAGCGTGAAAATGTGAGAGCGTGGTCTTAAGCTTGTACTTCTAAGCTGAATCTACTGTATTCACTCCTTTAATAAGGTCCTCTGACATGGAACCAAGACATGTAGGAATTTTTCTGTCCCTTGGTTCAAATTTCTCGATTCAAATAGTAATTTCAATGGTATGTCCATTAAAGGAAAATCTCTGCTCTACCACCCAATTCGTACCCGATCATATGCCAGGCGCAGTTCATACCAACACAGAAGCACGTACTCTCGCGAACGCCACGCGCAAGACAACTCATAAACATAGGAAGAAAACTTGTGGTGTCACCTAACGAATGTATCCGCTAATTAATGAATAGCGGCTGAGCTACAGAAATTGCGACGACGCTAACTTCCGAACCTCGTGTGGACTGAAACACGTAGACGGTGTTCAGTGGAGCGTGTCGATCGGTGTCGTACTGTGAGCACTGTTCCGTGGCGGTCAGCATCAGGCGATTGTCCTGCCGTCGCAAATTCTAAAATCAGACGACATTTCTACCATCAATAAATATTACTCACTTCTGGTCACATTAAAGTCAATTAAATATAGGCCTACTGTTACGAGAGTGAAGAAGAAAGTACAAAATAACGCGGAGTTACTCGTCGCCCGTGCAAGGACTGCAGCAATCAGACATCGTCGTGCTTTCTCTCTAGATGGTTCGGTGACCTGGAATGGCCTTCGTGGCACTGCATCGCACGCCAATAGATCAATCCATCCTTTCCTTCTCTAGCCTTAAGACTGTTCTGTTTGAAGCCCGGAACGCTTCTGATTAGATGGCCTCGAAGGGTGCAATATAAAACTTCTGTAATAATATAATAATAATAGGCCTATTAACTATAGGCCTATTATAGTTAATAATAATAAGGCCTAATAATAATAATAATAATAATAATAATAATGTCAATTACAATTAAAAGTTTTATACGCAATGGCCAGCAACCAAACACTTGCTATTGGGAAGGCCGTATTCAGATGCCAAAGCACACAAGCCCACCTACATACACAGACACACATATTTATTCTTGTTGAAAGATATCACGCGTATATGAGCGTACTAGCATCAACAGCTCGTAATAGATTTACGGGCATTGCACGTCCTGATATTTTAGGTTCGCTTCATGGCATATTTCAGTGGATTTGAGTTGTTCAAGAACAAATGGAAACGTACCAAACATGCATCAACTGAATAAATCCTACTCAACAGATAACCATCCCCCAAAACGGGCGCTATAAAAGTTTAATGCTACATTACGTATTAATAAACGCGAGCCGACACAGTCTCGGCACGTATACACGTGTCGACGAGTATATATAATGCGCTACCAGCGTGAAATGACGTCACCAGTGACGCCACCTACGCATAGGACCTTTACAACCGAACAAATCTGTCATTTTCGGCAATAAAACTCGTGGTTGTGGAGTCTCTCCGTGTCATTAACGCTGGAATGACTACAGAGCACGTACGCTGGGTAACATTGCCACGGGGAAAGAAGGGGATCGGAGAGACGATGGGAGGAGGCAATGTACGTCAGTGGTAGCAACAGTCGTTGCAGATATTGACTTGATTACGACCTTGTCGGTGTATACATAGACCTACCATCGGTTGAGTCGTTGCACGATGAGCTACTAATTAACAATTTGTAATGGTCAACACAGTCTTCATTTCGTAGAAGTGGATAATAATGAAGAGGCAAAGCATCTTTTGATACAATGTGAAGTATAGTGTTTTCTAATCTAAGTAAATAACACTGAAAGTATAACCCAGACCATGAACTAAGGCAAGCAAAAGCCATAGTAGGGGCCTAAAGTGAAGCTAGCTAAATATACCACAATGAAATGGAGTTAACAGCAATGAGAATTATGCTAAACTTGAAGGTAAGAGTGAGACGTTGTAAGTACGACAGGTTTACCCTTCGGTAACGCAGTTATCGTAATCTTGATATGTGTAGGATATTTGCGAAACAACATCATGTCTTGGAAACATGCGTAGGGTATTCAGAGGCGGTTATTGAAAAAATCGAAAATCAGTAGTTAGAGAGGTCAAAGTCGGTTCCGGGTCATTATCCGCAAACGGTTGATGGTGCTTGGAATTTAGACGGCGACAGACGCAAGGCGAAGAGGAAGACCGGAGATAGGGTTTGGTAAGAAATAATAGTGTTTTCTGTTTCGAGCAAATTACCTGGAGAGGAAAATACCCAGAGGTGAGGTTTCCGGAGAGTTTGTATGATGGATTATAAATTTGGTGTAATTCAGGCAGGAGTTTGCTCCAGAGAGGCGAAAAAATTATTATGGCCATGGAACAATTTGCAAATTTGAGTTATGAGGTGACGGAAGGAGGGAGAAGTGTCAGGACGAAGAGGAGCGGAAATAGTTGGATTGCGGATAGCTGGCGAAGATAGGAAGACTAGACGGATTAAAGTGTGTGGCTGATGTCAGTTGAATTCGAGTCATGAATGTATTTTAAGCCGGTGGAGTGATTAAACGGCAAGGGTTAACTAGATGCGACTGGGAACCAATGCAGCTTTCAGTCCGTTTAAGTGTTAGGCAGAGGAGTGATGTATTGTATGAAGAAGATGATCGATCGAGGCAAAGAGGCTGTTTGGCGAGAACACTTTGAATAATTAATTGGGTGTCGTCAGCGTATAGGTGACGGTCAACTGACGAAGCTTTAATTGAGTGAACTGATTGATTAGTGTAAAGAGGCTGAACGAAAAGAGGCCCAAGAACAGAGCCTTGAGGTACATCACAAGTGAGTGAGTTGACGTGATTTGGACGAGACTAGAAGAGTTTTACAGAGAAGCAACACTACGAGAGATAAGAAAGAGTTCGGGAAAACGCGATCATGCGCTGTGTGTAAATTGAGTACACATCAGTTAGCACACTCAAACTCTTAAAGAATGAAAAAGAAGAATCGGAAGCTGTATGGTTTTTGCTTTTACAAAGAAGAGATTGGGGGGGGGGGAAGAGAGATGAAGGGGAATGATTTTGCCTCGAAAGGAAATAACATAGCGGATTGGCTACTGAAGAAGATGGAACATAATTTAGAAGTGGGATGAAGGAGTTGCGATAGAGGAGTTGGTGCTTTCGATTGCCAATGAAGGCGAAGATTAGAGGAATGGGAATAAACTAATGAGATGGAAAACCTCACTTGCGTCACATCCATGCAGAAGGCGGAGATACAAATGTTAGGCATGTTAGTGTTAAGATGCACATGTCGACGAGACAGGGCTGTGCAGGCCTACTGTTGTTTAGAGTTATCTGTACTCTGCAAGAATAATTGCATTAATTTAACAAATACGTACAAATACGTAATCAAATTTAAATGTAGACTGCATCTCAGCCGTTCTGTTCATCCTTGTAAAACGAACAGTGAAACATAGTTAGAGACAGTTTGAGAGAGTTAAAGACAAACAGAGACAGAGAGATTGAAAAGAGGAAGGGAAATGGAACGAAACGTTGGAGCACATCAAGGAACTTAATATCAATAAAAGCGTTGAAACGATGCTTCTGTCAAATAGAGACAAAGATGAAGAAAGCTCTAATGGAACAGACGCTCATAGCTACTGCTCCGACAATTAGTGAGAATTGAAAGTTTAAAGCAGTGAAAAAATTCCACGTATAAGGCCTGTATGGATGCATTCCAATTAGCTAATTGGACTTCTTGTGTGGCTAATGGCGGACCTGATCAAATGGTCTTCTTATTTAGCTGTGGTCTGACCTGTGACCTTCAGCTGGCAAAAAACACATTCGCAACGAAATTCAAACTAAAATAATAAGGACAGGTACGCGTACATACAGAGGGGAATCGGGCATCACCAACGCGGTAAACGGACATCCAGACGCAAAAGGAATAACAGGGAGACACTGGGAATCATAAAGATCGGCAGAGACACACAAAGCACAAATAGAACATTAGCTACATTGGTAAATCACGAAGCAAGACTGAAGTCAATCGAGTCGAAGGATACGGTTACCTGTAATCATTATCTTTATAATTTTGACAAATAAGCAATAGATATAGTCAAAATATGTCTATAAGCGAAGAGATGTTCCTTCTCTCGTTTCCTGGGAAACTCAAAGATATGTGGCAGATATAATGCAAGGTCCATGCTTGATGAATCTCAATTTCAGCGCTCTTCTTCTTTGGCAAATTACGTCAGCATGCGCTGCTCTGTTGCCATGCCAATCACTGGCAATCAGCAACACGTGAGCATAGGTTTCTGTTAACTAAGGAAGCAGTGAACTACAAAAAGAGAAAACAAAAGGAGGAAAACAGAGAGAAAGAACAAAAGAGAGATTGAAAGACGGAACAAGGAGAAACAAATCGCCCATTGTCTTTGGTTGAAACGGCACACGAAGCATTCATCAATAAAAGAATCTATAATTCCGTTTATAAAATAGAAAACCAAACAAGAGCTTAAACTTATAGAAATAGATTAATTGATGCATTTTGACCTACATTACCGTTCACAATGGACTGGAAGTCAGATTTATACAAGTCAAAAAAGATCAAAGTGAGTTGAACTGAGAAACAGATACCCAGAAATCACGTTGTAACAACAGTAGACAAAACTGGTCAGATGGGATGATATGAACTGAGCTACGCTTTGAACTTACGAAGCAGATGGATTCGTTGGTGTCAATTTTTCTCGCAATAAGAAACATCAGATCGTTTTCTTTCCACGAGAACAAGCAGGCCAGCTGAACCACTGCGCAACAATCAATACAAAGAATCAGTCACGTTCGCTGCAATAAGCAAGTTCCTGTAGATCAGCCCAGCAAATATCGGAACAATCTTCACAAATCAATCAATCTTTAAAACAGAATAACACGCCATCTAAATAATGTTGTATATCGAACATAAGTCAGTTTACGCCCGGTCATATATAGTAGGCTTAAACACGTCATCTTTGTAACGGTCTAAAGCCAGACAGGACTAGTTGGGCTCAGAGGAACCTCTTCAGTGGTTCATACTAAAATTATATATAGCCTTAGTAGGCTGCACCCATACGTTTCCTGAGCTTTCCTCCCGCACCTTACGTACTTGTTGCTGCGTAATGTGTATTTTATGTGACATCTATAGTATGATAAATTGCTAAGCTACACAGGTCTACATGTCTTGCATTGCAAAAGTTAATTTGTTCATTGATAGTTATTTGAACCAGATCGCATAATTTAAGTTTCATGACGTCATCAAATCAAGTCGATCTTCATTCATGATATTGGAACAAAATATTTACAACAGATGGCCTAGAATGGCCCAATGGGGTGGGGGAGGCTTCCTGAAATGTCAGCAAGATTATGTCCCGAAAAGATTCTGACCCTGCTCTGGCATGGCTCATCAAAAATGTTCACTGAGGCACTAGTAAGTGTAAAGGTACATCGCTTCTCCTTGTCATTGAAATGTGCTCACGTTTTGTCCGGTCAAAATGAATATATCAGAGATACGTCTGTTTTACTCAATTATAAACCGATTTCGTAAACATATAGCTTAGGCTTAAGTTTAACGATGCTATTGTTGTCGTAAATCTTTGTTCCCCAATCTGTGTGTTGTTGTCAGTCAACTACCTTGCGCTGCATAGATCATAATCAACCTTCGTCCAATAGTTACTGACGACGCATTCATCGTCCACACGAGGTACACTGTACTTTAAGATTAACTAAGAAACGAAGGATAATCTGAGATGAAACATAATGTCTACTTTGTCTTCCATTATGTGTATAATTACTTTTCTTTATGGTGCATATGATGGGCGTTGGCTCTGACTGCAGTCCGTGTTTGGATTTGCATCGAGTGATAGTTTTGCCTCACTCTGCTTCAAGTGTACTAATGGTGATACAGGAAGATATGCCTAAGTGCGCTCTATGAAGACCCAGATGTATGCATATAATTATACATTAAATATATATAATCTGGCTCTCACTCTCGAGTAAAGATGTTACAAACACGAAGGAGAGACTGTAAGCTACCCACTGATGCCTCAGTTGTTCTTTGGGCTGTCGTGAATTATGTGAACTGGAATGCTACTAAGGCCTACTCAAGTTCTGCAGCTGAACAGGTGGCAGCTCAGAAGTATGCATAAAATAAGCCTTGTTTGCTCTCATTACTTTTACAACCCTCGACCCTGCTAAGGGTGAACGCTGAGAGCGCCGATAATCATTTCCATGACTTTGTGTCGAACAACGGCTGCGTCTGAAGATGGAAGCGGGTTTGGCTTCCCGTTCCAAAATTATTTTTATTTGGGTTCAATGCCATAATAATAATACTGCTTTCAAAGGTACACTATCGGAGGCATGTGGAAATAGAAACGAGCCTTAATTTGACAGAGATCAATCATCAATCATTCTATACGCTTAAATTAATTCCTCTTTCCTCTGCGATCATATCCATTTCGATTAAGACACAACGACAGCAGCAGCAGCAACAACAACAACAATAATAACACCAACAACAACAACAATAACAACAACAACAACAATAACAACAATAACAACAACAACAATAACAACAGCAACAACAATAGCAACAACAACAACAATAACAACAATAACAACAACAATGACAACATCAACAACAATAACAACAACAACAACAATAACAACAACAACAACAATAACAACAACAATAACAACAACAACAATAATAACAATAACAACAACAATAACAACAACAATAACAACAACAATAACAATAACAACAACAACAGCAACAACAATAATAATAATAGTAAGGATAATTCATGACCAATCTGTGTCGCCATCTATGACCAGCGTTTCTGGAGACTCCAGGGAAACCTTCCTGCCATAACAATCCAACATGTTGTTCAGCTCGATCGCTTACTGAGCGCGATATCTGCGACGAAGACTAACCATCCAGGGACACACACTCTCTGTCCTTCTCTTTATCTCCCTCTCTCCCTCTCTCTGTCTCTCTGTCTCCCCTTCCTCGTATAGGAGATGAGAGAGACCTTCTAGCATAGTTTCCACACCGTTTGTACAAATACTAATAAATCCAAGTAATAATCATAATAATTATTCATTATACTCCTAAGACCTAATAGTAAGCCAGGTTGACAGTTACAGCCTAATGACTGCAATAACAAATGCATCACAGACCCTATGCTTAAATGCAACCATCTCGCGTTTTCGTGACGCATTCGTGACGTATTTGTGACGTATTTATGGCGTATTAGATGCAATTCTGTTCACGTGAGCGCTGGTCTGCTGCATCTCAACTGATTTGTACGCGTGTGTTGCGAGTGCTCAGGGAGGAATCTTGCTGTCAATTGGGGTGTAAAATGGACGAATTTTTCCGCGGATAGCCATCTGTTCCAAACTATGGGTACAACGATGGGTGGGGATACCACAGAGCCATTGGGAAACGAGGATTTAATACCGGATGCAATGATGCGAGCGGTGCAGTGCTGAGCTGATTCACAATTTCTATTCCAATTGGCAATATGACTGAATTGCGACCAAGATTATTCGATTTTATAAGCTAACGAAACCAAATCGCCTCGTTGTATTAAAGTTCAACCATTCCATTTTATAGCTTACCCGTGTATAGTCCTGTGTAATGTGGTTCTTTGGCAGAAACCAGTAGCAATGAATGGTACCAACGAATGCACTGCTAGTACACCTCATAAGAGCAATGGCCTTCTGCTTGGTCTGATTCTCTGACATTATTATACTATTCAAGTCTGACAGAATGCGCATTATTCGAACCGCTAATGCTTTGAAATGCAGTCTGTCAGCGCATTATTTATGTGCCACTCCGATTAATAAACAAAGCGCGATTTGCATCGTCGTATTTTGTACACTAAAGTTAGATTGCGTTGCGGGAGGTGACGTTCAGCAGGCATTACGGTGGTATGCCTCTCACCAGACAGCATAATTGTGAAGACGAAGGGAGGAGGTCAGCAGCAGACATGCAGACGTATTTGCAGACATATTTGCAGACATATTTGCAGACATACATGGACACATAATCAACAGACACTCAGGAACCGACGGATACAGATATAAAAATGCATAATCATGATAAATGGAAACCAGATGAGTCCAATTGAAGACCTGGTCGCCGACTGAGTTGTGAATTTCTACTCTCATATGGACAGTTGCCCACTTGAACACAGGGAATCCGACTACATCAAAGGCAAAGGTCTCCAACGCCTGCTGGTGCTTTGCTGTTCGTCTGCCCGTCAGTCTATCTGTTTCCCTGTCTATCTGTTTGCCTGTCTATCTGTTTGCCTGTCTGTCTGTTTGCCTGTCTGTCTGTTTGCCTGTCTATCTGTTTGCCTGTCTGTCTGTTTGGCTGGCTGTCTGTTTGCCTGTCTGTCTGCGCCTCTGATGTGGTGTGGTGGTATCTGTCGGTCGATCGATTGATCGATCTGTCATGCAGTCAATGTCCAACGGCACTGGGATTCGAATCATAGACGATTCAGCATGAAAACTGACATATCCGGTTACGTGTCTTTGCTGTCTGGAAAACGGTGTATGCAAGCAACACCAGCACAAGAGATAGATGATGGTTGAAGATGGATGAATGGATGGATAGATGGACGGATGAATGTATGGATGTACAGATGGCATAATGAATGGACGAATGTATGGATGGATGGATGTATGGATGAATTGATGGTCAGACAGATGAAAGGATGGACGAATGGATAGGAGAAAGAATGGACGGATGGATGGAAGAAAGGATGGATGGAAGGATTGATGGTTAGATGGATTGATAGATGGAAGGTTGGATGGACGGATGCATGGACGAATGGATGAATGTTCGAATGTATGGATGGATGGAAGGATAGATGGATGAATAGATGTACGGATGCATGAAAGAAAGGAAGGAGATAGGACTGATTGATTGATGGATGTGCAATGTGCATGTATGGATGTACAGATGGATAGATGGATTCACTGGTGTACGCTGAATGGAAGGATGAATGGATGAATGAATGAATGGATGGACGGATCATTGGACAGATGAATGAATGGAGTGATGAACCGACATACGGATACATCAGCAGGCTATAGAATTTTAACTTGCAACATCACCATCCCAGCCAAGCCGAACCGTTCAAATCCATGTGCTTAACATCATAAGTGGAATAATTTTCGTCGTCATATCGTCATTGGCTGTGAAGTGATATAGTTACTCACGTGGCTGTTCCGCCTGGCACTGAGAGACGACGTCCATCTGGTCGTGGTGGCTGCATCCTATCCTTAGCTCCGGCTGGCATTTACCCGCTGACCTCAGTGACAAGTAGCGACCCTTCTTTGTGGGACAACGATTTCCCCTTCGATCGTTCGACGATAACGTGGCTAGATAAATAATTACAGACTACTCTACATACATCATCAAAGAACGCCGGTTTTATTTAGCGCTGCTTTACTTCAGCACGTGTGCGCTGGTGCCAGTTCGCAGACATTAATTAGTTTAGAATGAACGCTTTCATCTAACAGATTCACGTGATCGTTAGAAAACGTCACGGGGTCGTGTGACTGCAAACATCAGCAGTGGCTACATTGCTCAATCCTCACCCATAGATGGCGTATCGAAAAAAATTGGGCAAGTCTAGAGCTAATCTGTCAAATCTTTAGGTCTAATCGATATTCGATTAATCATTATGCTATTCGGAAAGACATAAATTGCATCATGCCACAATGGTGTGGCCGTGTATTGTGACAAAGACACAGTTGAGTGATGTTTCTCCTGTTTTTGGTGGCGAATCCGCATCTCATAATTAGGCTGTGTCTCATAACTCAGGTGTCTGATCTGAGAACCGGTTGAATTTTACCACTGGACAAATCTGACTTCATCATTATTCTGTGAATAACTACATGAATTTAACGTCAAGCGAGAAAAAAATGGAAGTGCATAAAAAATAAATTCAACAAGAGGAAAGTAATTTAGTACATGCGTGTGTTTAGTAGCCAAAATTATTAGTTATCAGAAGTTGTACACTATGCCAGACAATTTGATGCAAGTGTCCCTAAAGGATGGAATGATACGATCTGAAATAAAGAGATTGAGTAGAAAATAAAGTCTTAGCACCTGTATACGCAGAATGTACTTTGTAATAGTGCATTGCTGTACTTGTAATCACACTGCCGCTTGTCAGTTTGAAATTAAACGATTATTATTATTATTATTATTATTATTATTATTATTATTATTATGGTGAAAAAAACAAACCGATCTCCCTGGAAGATCCATTTGATCCATGAACAATGATCTTATTCATTTTTTCCTGCCATTAGTCTTCAGCGCTCCAGATGGGGTCGAACCGTGTGCTCCATATAAGAAGCTATACATGGCTACGATGAGATACGATCGGACGCTTTTGAGAGATAGTCCTAATCCTACTTACAATCAGATTAGATCGTCTTGATACAAAACACATTTGTACATATATACAGTCATTCACCCCTACATAACCGATACTGAAGTTGATTCATTCATTCATGCATTCATACATGCATGGATACATATATAAATACATAACACATGCATGCAGAGGCGGCGATCTCGTTTGACAGGTGGGGAATACCCAATCAGATGGGTAGGAAATGTGGGGGATAAACGTATAACTTGACCTCTTTCTGTAAAAGGTGAGGAGACTTGTTCCCTCGAGCCTCCTCCGAGATTGCCGCCCTTGCATGCATGCATATATACTATACAAGCATACAGGCAAACGTGCTTTCACGCATACATGAGTACACATGAACGTAGGTTCACATAATTCACATGGACTAAATACACATATATACATAAGTATACAAATATATACATAAATGGTCACATACATAATGCATGCATTCAAACATACAAACATTCTATGTATACAATGCATACGTACAGCGTCGTATTCATATAAAAGGCTAAGTGTGTAGAACAGCGACAGTGCATTCGCTCTCATTCATTTAAAAGAATTGATCACTTAATGAATTAACTTAGACTTCGTCCGATCCAACGTCCATCGTAATTCTGCGACACTATCTTCTTCAAGACAGACACAAAGTAAGACAGCAATGCCTTTAAGGAAATTGGAGCGAGGGTCGGAAGCGGATTGAAGTGCACAGAACGACATCTAAGAGTATACCAAAGTAGTCTTTGAGACCGACAGTCACTTAAATCATTACAACGTGAGGAAGACGGACTGCAGATCAGTTGTAGGTCTCTTGGTTGCGCATTGGCAGCATACAAAGCCAGTGCTTTATCAGCGAATCGCGTGCGCTGGTTCGTGTAGCAGACATGCGCAGTGGCTTCAGCGCAGGACTCTGTGATTCAAGTTTAACGACGCTTCAGATCCAATTCTGTTCGTGATCTATGATTCCGGACAATGCAATCGAAATCGTAAATCGTCGAATTCCTACAGCGTCCTAAACGAAGGAAGATCGCAGGACCCAGCAGCTGATGTATAGGCGTTCAGTTGAAATCAAAATATCAGTTCCGGTCATGGTCAAAAGGTCAGACAGACAATCAGACTGTTAGCGTAGATGGTGTTTAGAATTCTGGAGGTGAGAGAGAGGCAAGAGTAAGAGTAAGAGTCAGGATAAAAGTTGTGGAAGGAGTTTTGAGTGGAAGATCTTCGAAATATATACAGTTCTGATGATTTACTTTGAATTCATGAGATAATTTATTCGGCTGTTCATTCTTGGCAAGTGATGCGTTGAACTGCTGCTTCAAAGCATTGGCTCTCTTCGGTTGTCATGACCGATGCTGCTGTGCGGGGGTTCTGGTGACTGGGATCACTGAACCGTCCTTTAGGATCCTTTACCAGGAAGCCTTAGGTCTTCTTTTTCCCATTCAAGTGCAGACCATCAAAGTTGAAGCAAGATGCATTACCAAGAGAGATAATGGGTTCAGAAGGATTGTCGATGAGTTTAAGAGGATTCATGAACTGTGGAAAACGGAAGTTTGCCACTCTGAGTGTTTTCACATCTGCTTAAATGCTGTCATCAACAATGACAGAGGCTGATCAAAACTTCTGACAGGCGTGTAATAGCGTCATCATTGCGACCGAGAGCTCACTAACGTTCCGTGCCTCAGCAGACGAAAAAGCTATTTATACTGCCGTATACAGAGACATGTATAAACCAACAGTTGAATGATGGTGAGCCTTTGCAACGTTCGCTTTCTCACATTCTTAGAGAGTTAAATAAGGTCGCTATTGGTTTGTCTGATCAAGTTCGTTATTTCTAATGTGCTTCTTTTTTAGTTTGTCGCATTCATCGTGTGATTTAATTAAGATGCAAACCGCGGAATCGATTGTCTTATACAGCATCATGTTCTCTACCAAAAGATTCCAACAACCTTTGACACGGCTAAAGTGAAGACTTCATACACGAAATGCATTAAAAATCGAAGAATGTCGGCATTTGTTGGATGATGTGATCCAGGCAGTTCCTCGCCCTTCCTATCAGTCAAACTTTAGCACTGCTTTGTGTCTTTGCCATTATTATGTTTGTTAGATGTCAAAAATTCTGTTTACAGTCAACTTTCTTCTTCAAATGTAATAATACATCTGAGTGAATAAGCAAAGCAAAGCCAGGAAAAGCTAAGCAAAGCCAAGTCATGCAAAGCCAAGCCGGCAGCAGTTCGGAAAAGCAGTTTTTAAAAGTCAGACATTCGTAGTGGAACGCAGCTAAAAATGGTCAATAACGTTAGAATGGTATTCTTAGCACCAGTTTTACCATACAGCTCAACATTATGTAAGTAAGCAGTTCTAGCAATAATTATTAGGATTGGTAGATAACAGCCAGTAACTTCAACTGGACCACGATACCATGAAGAGAATGTGCATGTAAGTCCTTGCGCGTCCTTTGGATGCGCTCTAAACTGCTTCAGATTTGGACAGTATCTTATTTGGGAGATTTAAAACCGATTTAAACTTGTGGAGACTAGTTCAGGTAATAACGAGTTTCACCATTGTCTCGTGGGCTACCCTAGCACACTTGCATACATATGAACTAAGAAACACATGCACACGTGTTGGCATGAAATTCTGAGTCTGATACTATAATATTGAGACGTTCTGCTACAATGACACCGACGCTTGTAAGGTTGATATATGACCGTATAACTGCAGTTGTAATAGTTACATGTTATAGTAGGTGGTGGTTGTTGTAGCTTAACGACACTGTGTGGTAACAAAGACCATTAGCGTCGCCCTCCTTCTTTATCCAGGCTTGGGACTGGCACTGGCCGAGTACTACCAGTGGCGGTGTTTAAATGTTATAGTATTAGTTAATAATTAACTTAATATATAATTATCATTAACTACTACCGGTGTCTAATAAGCAAGACAACATTCGATGCTGTATGACACGAAGCCAAACAATTATCTCGGAGCAAATTAATTCTGTCTGACAATATTTTCACCGTTAAGAAATCTTCAAAGACGATCAATCATTTGAACGGCTGCTCAACACCAATCGGTACACATCAAAACAGCGAGAATTGCACTAAGTAATAAATGATGCTGTAGGCTATGTAATTACCGGTTACAAGCAGATCATGTTGGGTCTGTTCCCGTGTAAAATGTTCGTCTGTACAAAGCTCCTTCGAGTCACGGACGTAGCTTCCTATAAGTCAATAAATGAAAGAATCATATTAATAGAAACAAACAAATGACTGTAATAAAGTAAGACACGTTTATTTTAATTATTGAATGCAACAATCAACAAAGATGCTGATTACTATAAGCAAGTCATTATACTCAGATCCAGTATTCATTGGCACCTCGACAATGAATTATCTGGTTCTTTTTCAAATAAGAACAGCCAAATGAAGAATAGCGAGAAACTGATCTAGAACTGGATGCTGATTGGTTGATACAGCGAGATGAAGAAAGATGTTTATGCCCGTCTTTTGTCTGATCCGGTTTCTTCAGTTAACAAAGCCGAAAGCAGGGACAATTTATTCGAATTTAAAAAAGTAAGGCCATAAAGATTAAGTTACTATTTTTTCAAGAATTGGGTCACTTAATTTTAGATAGGCTTGAGAAGAGCATATGTCCTAAATCATTTTATATGGCGCATAAGACTAAGCCTGGTATACAATATTAAACTTCCTTTAGTTAAATTCAGACTGACAGCCGCAGTATGATTACGGCATGATAAACGGATGATCACGAGTTACTACAGGAGCCGAATTAAGCTGTTCGGTAACTATAGAAGGCGCTATATAATCACGTTATACATTAGTGTAACTTGCTAAACGTGAAGGCCCCATCATATTCCTATGGATCGCAGTAGAGGCGCTCAAATCTTGGCCTTCGTCCATTGAGCCACCTGTGGACAAACCTTCAATCTAAAGGTCTTGAAATCGGAGGTAGTGCAGCATAGTATTTGCCACTCACTATCGATTTTCCGTCGATGCCGAATGCCTAGTGTTAGAAAGACACGCAGGCAACTTGCCACGGTTGATACATGGCATACGATGAACAAACACGTTGCATAACGTAACCTTTCTGCGCTAGACCAGGCTAGTTAATGATCTAGACCGCAAATTAGATTTCGATATTGTCATTGACCTGATGGCCATATCGATATTTCTGAATCGCTGCAGCGCTACCTTAAGTTTAAGCTTTGCTTAATTACAGCGCTGATATCGAAAGTGAGTCCAAGTCACGGAAAATCGTTAAGTTTTGAATAATATAACTTCAACAGACAGAAAATGAGTCAATACACAGATATTAAATAAAAATATGAAATTCATGACTGTACAAATCAGTTCATTTTAATCCCGGTTGTGAGAAATGAATAATAATTCTGTATCTGATAACCAAGAAGTTCGGCGAGTGTAAGTTCACATAATTTTGTCTGACAAATGTTACAGTAGCTAGATATGCTCAGAAACAGATGAATATTCATTAGAATGGGCGCGTGTGAAATGACCATGTCAATTACTTGCAATTCTGCCGTCGGAACCTCTTCAAAAGCCCATTTGGTAGAGGTTGCAAATGTCCGAATGGTTTGTCTAGATCAGGGAATAAATTTCAATTGCAGATCACCCGAGCGGAATAGACATGTCGTCGGTAGATGTCATAGGATGGGTTAAAAGCGAAAACGAGCAACAAACTGAGACCGCTACTGACAAAAGACTGGTCCTTAGTCAGGCAGAAAGGCTACTGAAATAAATATGATGGAAAATAGTGATAGATGGCGCTACAAAAGAGGTGCGTTGAACCCAAGGTCGTTCCAGGTCAGGCGTGTAGCTAGCTTGATCAAAATTTGTCACGACACTTGAAAAAAAACCGCTTCACAGGATAACAAAGTTATATATATATATGTATATATATATGTATATATATATGTATATATATATATATAAAGTTGGTCCGATGAGTTTTGGTATGTGTAAAAACCACTGCAAATTTACCTGATGCATTATTGTAGCTTCCCCTTAAAATCTGTGATAGTATCCACTATGATGGTACTAGGATCAAAATAATTTATAAACTTCACAATTTAATAAATATGAGTTAATAGAGTGTGCCAATGTTCAAAAGGCCTCTTTGAACTGTACGCTAATGCTCGATGGCTTTATAAATCGACTATGAATTACATAAAATGAAGTCGCTCTGATTCACGAAGCGCAGTTGTTTATAGTCTCTTAAATAGGTGGCGCTCAATGCAATCTCGACGACCTTGTTACATACAGATTTATTCGCAGTTTAGCGACATCATAATTATGTCAACAAAGGTCGTTTACGTCGCAAAAATATTTAGAACACTTCCAAACGTTGTTATCAGGCATAATAGAGCCTTGGCACCTGAAAATGTTATGTTCACGAAGGCATAGCCTACGAAGTTACGAACCAAGTATGGCTGGTGTATAGATAGACAACGGGAATACATGCAGGTTCTTAGACCTTTGAGTGGCAGTCTATATAACGCCAGAGCGATACGTTGTAAACCATGCACCAGCGCATTGCCCATTCAGATTGAATTTTTAAGGTCCCATCTAGTGCTATGGGACTGCCGCAAAAGCACTATGTGCAAGATTTACAGCAAAGCCCCAGCTTACGAATCCGTCTTTTATGCTGACTAATCTGTCTGTCCGTCGCTTAGTGACCTGCGACCATTCTTTATGCCCGCTCTATTCCAGTCATCGAATCCAAGACGGGTCTTAAAGCTTCGACAACGCAGCATCGTTCCATGCAGGAAAGTAAGACACACACGAACATTGAAGAACGAGATCTATCTTTGTTCCTAAATTGATCCGTGTCGATTATTATCAAAATGACCCTCGAACTTGGAAGCAAAGATACCTCACATCAACCTGTTCGATTGCCTATTTCGCTTTTCCGCATCTGACAAGTGCACGAGCACTTGCAATCTATGCATTGTATAGAACCGCCGCATGCGCAACAGATTATGACATGAGACAGTAATTCCCGTACAAACATATTTGTAAACCTGAATATTTAAAAATGAACCAATTCACAAAATATATGCAATGTACTTAATCTATGCTTTGTTCAAAACTAGGCAACATAAAACGGTGTCATTTCTTCCGTATAATGTATCTGCGTGTATACAGGTCTACAGGTAAATGCCCAGGTGCATAAGCTGGTAAATGTGCATATCTAAACGTATGTATCATAGCCTATATACAGTAGTAGACTGTAATAATGTGTATGAAGTGGCTCGTGTATATTCTGTATATTATATTCAGTCAGTCATTGCAAAGAATTTGTATAGCGCCACTTCAAGAAGACTACTCAGAGTCGCTCCCAAATAGCTGTATGGCCAAATGAAGCCATCTTGAGATGAGTGGGGGGAATGCCTGAGTAGGGGTTCTAAGAAGTGAGGTAATTTTCTTTTTAAGAAAATCATTTGCACCATCTTCTGAGTCATCGCAGCAGGTGGTTGGATAGAGGAGAGTAGTGGGAAGAGGGTGGTGGGTAGAGGGTGGTGAAAGGAGGGTGGTGCGAAGAGGGTGGTCGGACAGAGGGTGGTTGGAAAAAGGTCATGGTAAGAGGGTGGTGGGAAGAGGGTGGTGCGAAGAGGGGGGTCGGACAGAGGGTGGTGGGAAGAGGGTCATGGTAAGAGGGTGGTGCGTAGAGGGTGGCTGGACAGAGGAGAGTAGTGGGAAGAGGGTGGTGGGTAGAGGGTGGTGGGAGGACGGTGGTGTTAGGAGGGTGGTCGAACAGTGGGAAGAGGGTCATGGTGAGAGGGTGGTGGAAAGAGGGTGGTGGGATTGGGTGAATGTAAATGAAGATGAAGTGATGGAGCCTGTCCTCTTCGGCAATTAGCGCCAACACTCAATCAGCGTTGCTGAAGGATGTCGACAGTAAATGACCACGGTCAAGAGTGACCTTCGAATGGCCACAGACAACCAGACGGACGGACACAGACAACCAGACGGACACAGACAGACACACACATACATCAGATAGAATGATGGCGCCTATAAAAAGCCAAGACATTAAGGGACAGCACAGATAGACAGCTCATCAATAAAACCGAGACATGCATGTAACGACACAGTGAGACAGACAGAGAAGGAAGAAGGAAGCGAAGAGGAAAGAAGCAGAAGTATGAGCGACGAGGATTTCTGAAGCGCTAATTAGGTGCATTTGTCTGCGGTGCATTGAGCATGGAACCAGCGGTGATTGGTCGACGGGGAACCAGAGCAGATATCCCTAAATGACCAACCTGTGTAAATATGCATCAGGCTGAGATGTCGTCTCTGAATTCTCAAGCATCGATGGCGGGATTGGCTGCACAGACAACAAAGAAAGCATACATGTATAGAAACGTCTCCACCTCCTTTTATGCCTCTCCTTCTTCTTCTTCTTCCCTCCTCTTCATCGTTTCATCAAAGCTGTCGTTGCCGAAACAGGCCAGAGGAATAAAGCACGACCCTATCGGACAATGGGGCCAGTCACTAAGAGCGCAGTCTCCCTTGAGACTCGTAGAAAATGATACGCCTCTAGATACCGGGTGGAAGCCAGAGACGCCTAATTTGTACGAATGCCTGCGCATTGTACGTCGCTCACTTCCTTTAGTTACACGACCAGCGCAAATCTACACCTCGAAATATTTGCATTATGCATCTTATGCCATTTATGCAGCTTGCAATTTAGGCAACGCACATGTGACCGTGCATAAGAAACCCTTCACAAAGTCAAAACTGGGTTTAATGCTACACTGACTTAGGCCAGAATAACTGAATAGTTTAGTTTAAAAACGCGGATATTTACCGTGAAAAAAAGTTGCAAATTTTCGAAGTTGTTGGTCTTTTTGCGACTACTAAAGGTACTTTTTAGAAACTCGAGTTATAGTCAATACTAATCGTGACTCGAGCTAATTCGCTGTGTATTATAATTATAGGAGTCGTCAAATGAGTCACAATACTAAAATTATAGGTAAACGTGGATTTCTTTCCCACAGGCACACCCTATACGTGAAAGCCCAAAATATCGAATTAGGTGGTTCTGCCCCATCAACTATGTATACTCCACATAAGTTTTTATAATAGACTGAATTTATGCTGCCTACCACTTTTCCAGGACGTGGGTTAGAACGGTGGTGTTCGAAGCATCAAGCGTGATGACGTCACCGTTGGTGGCATTTCCGGTTGATGAAGCGGACGTTGAGCTGTCATTGCCCGTCGTCCGCACGTCCGTCTTTAGGCACTTAAACACTGCGCGCGCATGCGCAACAGAGAAGTCGTTCTTCCGCTGAGAGTGGACAGCGATGACGTCATTGGCTGCGTTGAACGTGTAAACGACCTGACCGGAAGTGTCGATCCAAGAGGTCGAGGCCAGCCACGAAGGAAAGGTACAGCGAGGAGTCGGCCAACCATAGACATCTGATACAGAACAGCCAGAAAAAGAAGACTAAGTGGGTTTCTCTGTAATAAACATGAATACATAAGACTGTATATATATATATATATATATCAAACTGCCCTAAGTCTGATGGCACAGGACCGAGAGTTCGTATGGAGACGGACAGCAAAACTTGCGGCTGAAAAAACCAATGGCTGAAGATGATGATGACACTGTACACTATGTATTTATACAAACATACATACAATACATACACGCATGCATATATATTTACACACAATACATAATTACATTCATACGTATATACACTTATTTATGCATGTGTACAGAAATACATGTATCGCGCCCTCTCATCAGATGCATAAAAAGTCTTTCAACGACGAGGCGTTGAGAATTATGGCCATTCAGCTGTTACTGGTGGAACGTAAGCGATGCAGTGGCTCGTTGTTCCAAAAGTGCCGTTCAATGCTTTACATAGTTCAATGTGTTTGTGTTGTTGTAAGTGAGTAGTGCAACGGAATACTATACAAACAGGTTGGCAGATGTTGGAAATTTTAGCTGTGCGTGTCGTGACTCGGACCAGCTCCTGAATGATCTTTATAAATATCAGACATGATCGAGTAAGCAATTTCAATCTATCAAATCAAACGAAATTTATTTAGACCATCGTTCATCATTGACAGTTATAAGAAACAGAAGAACTTTAGCCTTTAGATATATTAACTAAATAAAGCAATCAATTCAACGACTGGAGTAGATGGTCAATAGGAGTTCCAAAGGGAATTAATACCCGCTAAAATTTTAAACTCTCTAAATAACCTCGTCTAGATTTCTTGTGAGAGGTATAGGCTATATTAGAAATTGAGCGCTAAATAAATCAGATTGAGGCGAAAGGAACACGCATCTATCTCTTCTTACATTCAGCCAGTGCAGTGTCTGTCGGGAGATTTTCAAAATGTGTCCTGTTACGGGGGTCGTGGTTCAGAGCTGGTTCATCAGGGACTTCACCTAGCATGTGGGCCTTGTGAAGTCCCATGCAGGGTGTCCTTGTGGAAGAGTTGACAGGGAACACCCCGATGTCACACGATAGATTTCCCTACATGAATCATCTGTCGAGCATTTTCTATCTGCTGCATCCATAAAGGGCGTTTTACGATTCTGGCGTCAAGACTTCCAAGTATCCATTCCTCATGAGTTTTTACTCATCGCTATGGAAATTGTTCGGACAGATTCCTCCAGCGACATTAGTTGTCAAACTAAAAGTCGCTGGAGGCTTCTATGAAATCTTTCTCAAACAAATCCGTGGGCATAGGATTTCGATAAAACATTTCGTCAACCGATTCGTTCGTTTCTTTTGTCAGCTCTATGATGTATTGCTGGTGAAAAGATACGTATACAGACCGACACACATGAGAACTAGTGAGAAAAACATAGAGGATCTTTTATTGGGACTGACAGAGAGCGTATTAGAAAGACAGCATAATCGGATCAGGTGAACGTTCTAGAAACAGTCGTCCGCTCTGACGATTGCCTTCGTCTTTTGGAGTTAACTGTGAACCATCGGTTCTGATCGATTCCAAATGATATTTCTGTCTATTTTAAGGCGACGAGGCTGTCAATGTGTGATCAATGGACGTCGAAAAGAAAGACGCCTCCGTCTCCCTTATAATGTAGTAAAATGCAGATGCAAATTCTGCAGTAAGTATTCGTCTATTTTTGCTATGGCAGCTCCAGCATTCTGTAGCAGTTGACAACGACTTAACCTGTGACTTCAGTTCCCGACTAGTTTACCGGCATGAACATCTTTTACTACTTTCTGACCAGGGGCCGACAATTATTTAAACGATATTGACACTTGCGAATCAGTTTGTATGTAGCTCAAGCGGACCTTCTTGACGCAGTCTATTTAGCACAGGGATATAAACTTCTGCTGTAAGTCTTATTAAAAATTTACAAAATCATTGACAAGAGATTAAAAAAACAGCGAAAGACTTCCATCAATATGATAACATTAGCACGTGTTTACACGACAAAGCATTGAAGAATGTTAGTGGAATTACCTTCTCAATTACAATGAAATAATCAAGTTATAACATTCAGTTGCTAGCCATTTGAATCTTGCAAAAAAACTTCAATTTCTCTCTCTCTCTCTTTCTTATCTTTTTCTCTTTCTCTTTCTTTCTTTCTCTATGTCTCTTTCTCTCTCTCTCTCTGTCGTTTTCTCTCTCTCACACATGTTCTGTCTCTGTCTGTCTGCCTGTCTCTCTTTCTTTGGCTCCCTGTTACTCTGTCGGACTCGAAATACACTGGGCATCGATCTCTGGAAAATTCTTCCGATACGCGAATAGCTTCAGAGTAACGCATTAGAAATATGGAATGATTACAAATGGGCTATAGCCATAAAGTGGATAAATATCACAATGTTTGAAAATGACAACCAGCACAAGCTAACAATCCGAATCGGTGAATTTCTGTGGCTTGATGCTAAGCTGGGCTTAGACGATGTCCAATAACATCTCTTTGGCTTCATGTTGCTCCTTTGGAATTTCCAAACATAAAAAATATCTCTGTCAAACACGCTCTATCTCATCTGCCTCAACGTAACATTCCCTCCTTATCATCCTTAACTTAATAAGCAACATAATTTGGTAATCAGCGTCGCTTCATCCAATCAGAAACGTTGGCCAAAGGACTGTGAAATCGGGAGATAAAACTGATTCCTGTAGATTTATCGAAATCAAAGCAGACGTTTAGATCGAGAGATCAACCTGATTCGTGTAGATTATCAAAATAGACGATTAGCTGTTCATCTTTGGAAAACCGGTTTCACATGAATTCGAGAGCATGTCTTGCTAGACTGCAGTTTCTTTAGAGCTTAGGGCATTATAAGCCTAAATTTTAACTGACTTGAGCATAAGTGTATTTATATTTTACCCGCTTTAAAATGCGACGCATTGTTTATTGTGACAGTTTTAATGATAATTTGCCCTTTTGAACTCGTACTTTTATATTTGGTCAATTTTCATGTCCTGGTCTAACTAATTATTGCTTCTATTCCACTAAATCCGACCCATAAAGAACGCTGCATGAACGTCACACCAAGATTAAAAAGAAACTGTTCGGTTTTATAACATCTGAGTATATAGCTATCACAAACGCTTCATCAATGATCTGTAGAGAGAAATGGAACGAACGAATGGTTGATTGCATTAACTGACAAATTATTCACTAATTAAACCGATACCGATGAGATCCGAACATTAACTTAAATGAGAAAACAATGTTATGTCGCTTCTTATGAACCGCATCATGTCAGCTTATAACCGACCCGTGTGAACAGGCTTGACGAGACTCAACTCGACGTAACTGGTCTCTGATGCCAACCTCAGCTAAACCTCTACGTCCATCCATCAGTTTCAGCTTCGTCCATTGGTCATCTTCAAGGACGAAGCAGCCATGAAACGGACGAACTAGAAGCAGCGAAAAAGCGAGAAAGCTTAAGTGTGTCGCCCATCAAAGCCGCCGAGTGCCATTGAGACGTGTAGGAAATTATAGAGCTCCAGTGAGGCAGAAACGCCCATTTCTTCCGATTGTCTGCGCAGGCCAGGCTTATTGTTCTCAATTATCCATGCCTATACACAATACGTGATGCGGAGCTCAACGAAACGCACGCGAGAACGATCGCGAATATATATATATATATGTATATATATATGATTCACAGAAATAAGATGTATTTCAGAAATATATATACATATATATTCGGGAAAATTCATAAATCAGATACAATTCGTGTAATATTCATAGAGATATATTGGAATGATATATATATATATACAAAAACGTATAGGTCAGTATATATTGATATACAATATATATTATTACTATATAGGCAGATACAACTATGAATACGCAATGAAATGAAGGAGCTTATTTATTGACGGCAATGTATATATATATAGAAAGCATAACATACATAATATATATATACTATATATATATCCACCAAAAGCGCCAACCCTCTCGCAGATGTCAACCCATGGGTATAATAAGTTACCAACCGACGATTCCTAATTAACTTCCTGCTAAAGCACACACAAACACTCACTCCTACACACACACACACAAATACACACACACACGTACAGAAATATTAATACACTGACACTAACACACACAAACCCACACACGTGAAATACACTCACACATAAACACACAAATGGACACACACAAACATCTAACCAAACACACACTCACACACACAAGTATGCACACTCACGCGAAAACGCACGCACACCCACACACAAACACAAACACACTTGCAAACATAAACACACGTAGGCACACACAAAGTAGGTAGGCACACATATAGTACGCACACACACAAATGCACGTGCACAAATGAACGCACGCACGATTTACTGAAATGCACTGCTTTTCTGAAGAGCGTGATGCATTGTAGCATCCGACCGACTGAGGCTGCTGATGTTGACGATATTGACCAACCATTAGTCAGAGGTCGCTTTTTATAGACAACTGAATGAACATCCGAATCTTGAGTATTTATACAGAGGTATTCGTGGCCATAAATGTAATGTAATAGAATACTTATATAGCGCCACTCGATATCAGAGGCACTCACGAATCAACACATAGCTAAACGGAGAACAGGAAAGTCTTTAGGCGCCTCCGGAAGGCAGCAGAGGAAGAGAATGCCGCTCTCCCGAAGAGGAAGGGAAGACTGGTGGGACACACGTTACCACGTAAGCGAAGTTTTTGCACTGGGCCATGTCATAGCGCATTCGGGGAACCACTAGCAGCGGATATCTATTTCCCATATTGACTTTATTATAATCACCATCGAAAGCCCGAACGGAGAAAGTGTCTTCTTTCGTTAATATCATTTATTAACTTGGATATGCAAACATCTTCCGCAGTTCAGAATGAATAGTAATGATTTAAGCTTTTAAAGACTTACATGTAGGCTAAGCACATCAATAATTAGGGCCTGGTAACAACTTAAAATAATAGATTTAAAAATAAGAATATATATTCTATATGAACTGGACACAAAAAGTAACAAACATTGAAGTATGAAGAAGACTAAACATCAAAGTGAATATCACGCAAGACATAATCCAAAAAAATTGAGACTATTTGGACACATTTGTAGAATGGATAATGAGAGTAAAATAAAGAGTGTAATGACAGGAACTATGGAGGGAACGGGAAGATGAGGAAGACCTTGCAGAGAATGGCTAGATGACATTGAAGACTGGTGTGGAACCGATATACATAACTTACTACAGCTAACCCAAGATCTCTGAGAGGAGCATGGAAAACGGTGGTCAAATGTGCAGTGGACACCTACTGGCTTTCAACCCATGGATCCTGATTATGGTTGATGACGACGACGATGACGACGACGACGATGATGATGATGATGACGACGATGACGACGACGACGATGATGATGATGATGATGATTATCCTACATGAACATAGCCTTGTGCACAGGTGATATATAGAGGTCAGGTAGAGCTGTGGAACTTCATCACCAAGTTGTGTTTGGTCACAGTGTTTTCCTTCCAGACAATTTAAACGTACAGACGACAGACTCTGAGGCAACGTGGGATTTCTGTTCCACAGACAAAATATGTGGCTTTAATAAAGCAGGCTACACATCCATATGAATCTATTTTTAGATGCCGAAAATCATGTCTTGGCATTCAGTACACGGTTACATTTAAAATAATATTCTGCTCATGACTGCATTTGAAATCCCACTGCCATATTAGCATGAGTCATAACCGGTTTGGTATAAATAAAAGCAACAATACCTATAATTATATAATATGTATCATATAGTTATTGTGCGATGGAAATGAAAGACGCTATAGAAATCCACACATGTATCTAGTTACTTATACATATCTAACAGGTAAAAGAGGAAAGTATGTGAATTGCTACTCAGATGCCTTCGAGCATCCAACTTTGATCCTATTTTGTATGCATTAGAAAATGAAAAGCTTCCGCCATACCTTAAATTGTACGAGAAGGCTTATAATGTAGTCGATAAAATAGCAGGCTATCTCGCCTGTGAGCCATACAGTTATAATTATGACATAAAAGTGTGAGCACAAAAAATGTTTCATAGACTAAGGCATGTTTTCTATGTTTCTGTGCATACCTATTTCTGTGTACATGTATACCTGTATTATATACCTGTACAAGTATACCTGTACATCAAGCCAGATTACGAACTAATATTCCTTTGGCCATCATTTGCCCAATGCTGTATACATCGTTAAAATGTGGACAAAAGACCTTCGTCTGCTACACCAGAACACAGGATTTTTAAGCATCCCTGACGTAATTGACATTAAGAGAATTTATCCTGGAAAGTCACAAAAGAGTCGTGTAACAGTTTATCAGACACTAAAAAACATAATAAGCTTCGTGTTCACTGTGTCGTGATTAAAATTTTAAATTCTATTTAATACGCAACAACAGCAAAAATAACACTTCACTCTGCTTAAACTTTTCTCTAAGTGAAAAGAATAATCTAGAAATTTGGCAAATCCCTGATATATCGTATAATTGTATATGTAGGCCTACTTATACTTTGGTAACCAGTACTAAATGTCCTTCGATCTCTGTTTTTAACAAAGGCTTCCCATAATTACACTTTAGTTCGGAGAAATGATTTCACTCGCTTTGTTCAAATTGAGCTCAAGAAGTAAACCGGGGGTTGATAGATTGAGAGTTCATTTCGGGACTTTAGCTAAACAACAATATATGACCGTATGCTTCCTTTCTGTGATGCCAGAGATAGCCTCTGACTAATGTATTGAGCGCTTCTGCAGGCGAGAAGCAAAACCTTAGCTCCCATTTAAACGGAAAAATGGCCTAATGACTATTCATGCGACCATATAGTATGATATAGTATGATAATAGTATGATATAGTATGATAATAGTATGATATAGTGTGATAATAGTATGATATAGTATGATAATAGTTGATATCGTCTGATAATAGTATGATATAGTATGATAATAGTATGATATAGTGTGATAATAGTATGATATAGTATGATAATGGTATGATATAGTATCATAATGGCGTAAGTTAAGACTGTGCACAGCAAACAAATCTTACACAAAAGTCATATATATATATATATATATATATATATATATCATTGTTGCTTTTATCCCGGTAGAGTATATCTGTGTTACCCTAGCATAAAGTGGTTTTATTACATTGCTGTCTTATACCAAGCAACAAACCAAAGATACAATACAATACAACTGTAATTTGATCAAATGCCATCCTTACAGAAAGTTCAGAAGTGCACCTTGAAGCCGGTCTACCATCAAGAGTTACAGGTAGAATGGAAGAGGTAGGGTTTCAGGTTTGAGCGAAAGACTGAGAGAGTTGCGAACATGAGAGAGTTTCAGAACATGAGAGAGTTCCAGATGGAGGGACCGGCAACAGTGAATGGCCGCCGGCCGAATACAAGACGTGTACTAGGGACAACGTACCTTCCAGTAAGGGCTGATCTAAGAGAGGAGCGGTCTCAGAGCTGCAAAGTGTGGCCATAAAGGACAGATAGGATGGCAGATAGCGCATGCAAGTCTGGTAGCAATATAAGAAACCCTTAAGTGAAATTCAGTTACCCGAGAAACTGCATAATATGCTTAGAATACTTGAATCCAATCAAATTAATACGATCTTCATATGAATTGGTAATGTCTTCAACCTTATTTTGAGAACCTCTGGGTGTTCATTTACAATTATACGCAAACAGAGCTCAAGAACTCATTATTAGTTCAGTAGCAGGCAACATAGATATATGTATAGCTCATCTGCGTATATATCTATATATTATATATGGCTGATGCTTTGCATAAAACATTCTAATAGACGGACATGAAATGTTCTCCTGATGCGACGGAATGTGATTCGCTTGTGACAGACAACGACTACAGTTGACAAATTCAGTCCGAATCTCCACGACACTCCTACAGTGTCTGAAAGAACCAAACACTGATGTGGCCATATTTTCATGCATGAACAGAACACGTCTGGTAAATCATTCAGGCTAATAGCGAACGCTGTCGACAGGAAAATACTCTGTCTCAACTGAAAGAAGGAGTCATTGGGTATATGAACCAATGATTGAACTGTCACCAGACCGTCTTCATCCCATCTAGACAGTTTTCCCACTAGTAGAGATGGCGTCAAAAGGAATAATCACAGCAGTTGACTTGACGTGCTGAGAATCGATTAGAATTCCTGATTTGCCTCTTAGTAATCACATGCCCAAAGGGACTACTTGCACGGCTCACCAGTTGGCGATTTCATTAAAAGATTACATAAAACATCGCCTTAAATAGCTTCGATGTGTCGCAGATATCGATTAAACGACACAAAACTCCACACGGTCGCTTTCGCTGGTAAGAAAATGACCGAAAACATTGGCACAACTCAAAATGGCTTATAAGGAGAACATCTGAAAACAATGTTTCACCGACGCGCCCTGCATGCACCGATGCAATGGTATCTGGAAAGTTCGCGGAAACTATGTTAGAGCGTACAATGGTTTCTGCAGATGACATCTGTAGGCTAAATAATACCCAAGTATATTCACAATATAGAGCTAATAGCATGCTTTACAATCAATTAATTAAACTTGCTATAGCGCCTCTGTGGAAGTCTACTCAGAGACCCTCCCAGTCCAACCTTGACCTGCCAAAGAAGGTAGATTTCAGAGTAGAACAGAAAGAGGGTAGAGACTTCATAGGCAGAAGCCGCATATCAAATTGGATACAATTCCAAGCAGTCGGGCCCAAAACCAAAAATTCATGACGCGGCATGACAAATGTTTAAGACAGCGGAATAAAACGAAGACTGCGAAGCAGAGCACAGCGTCTTGCAAGCATTTATACCGGTCGCAGCAGGACAACAGATCTCCTGAAGGTAGGCAGATGAAGCGAAGCTAAGGCAGCGCCAGATCGGGGAACAGATCCGAAATGCAATGCGATGGTGAAGGGTAATCGATTTAAAACATCCTTCATAAAAGCGGACACATGGCCAGTATTACAGGAATATATATATATATATATATATATACATTATATATATTCATTAAATCTATAAGTACCTGCAGTGTGTGGCAATATATATATATATATATATATATAGGCCAGGAAAAAATACCCAAAGTTGACCACTGGAGAAATTCCAAAAAACCATGATCCATTATTATAAGCAGGAATTTCGTTGTTGCTGCTGAATTTCCTGTTTTCCAGCTGCTGGTCAGCGGTTTGTAATCGGATGAGATAATTAGACCTAAAGTCATGATGAGCGTGATGGCCTTGTTGGGAATGCGGTGGGGAGGGGTGGAGGAGGACGAGGAGGAGGACGAAGGAGGAGGACGAGGAGGAGGACGAGGGGGAGCAGGAGGAGGAAGAAAGGCTCAGACGTTGAACAATGGCTAATCCTCTGATTCCTGTCGCCGATGCATCGCGTAGCAACGACGTTAGACACGAAAAACAAGCGACATGAAAAATGCATAGAAGGTAATAAATGAACGCAGACGTTGACAGATGGATGGAATTCAAAGACCGAAAGACAGTGAGGCGTGCATACAAACGAACAGCTTCTGAGACGACCCCCGTGCATAGAGACAGAGTCACCACGGTGGCAGACACAGACACAGGAAGACAGGTCTGATTGGGCAATTCTTCAGAAGCGTTAATTCTGGCATTCACTACGTTGCATGCATACAGAAGTATGAGCCAGACAAACAGAAAGACATTCCAAGAGGCAAAGAGGATGACAAGATACATGGATCTAAGCCCACAGAATAAACAGGAGGATGGCAGGTCAATCGAGAGAGAAAGAGAGAAAGACAGACAGACAGACAGACAGACAGAGACAGATCGAGACAGACAGAGTACACGTAGGAGAGAGAGTGAGACAGACAGACAGACTGACAAGAGAGAGACACACACAGAGCGACACAGAGAGAGAGACAGACAGAGCAAGAGAGAAAGAGAGGCAGACAGACAGAGAGAGACAGACAGAGAGATATAAAGAGAGCAGGTGCAGTCACGGTTAAAATGTTAATCCCGACTATAGAGTGTCCGTTTGTATTAAACGTCCGAAACATGCGTGCACTAGGTCTCTCTCTACCAATTGGGGATCGATGATTGAGTAATGAATCCATGGGAGACTAAGAGTTCATCGCATTCTCACGGAATACGGTCATGTTTAAACCATAGCCCACTGTCTATCTGATCAGGTTTTGTAAGTGTACTTCCGTTGTCTCATCACAATTATGCAGAGAGACAGAAGGACATACAGACAGACAAAGAGAAACAAACAATCAGGCATATAGACCGATAGAGCGACAAACAAGCTTTTCACTGATTGTAAGCGCAATTAGTAATTTATGTTGCGCTGCGGTAAAATGCTCAAGGCATCAGCCGATGTCGTGACAAAACCAAGTCGTAATTTGGAGAATATTTCGAAATATCGGTCGTAAAAATAATAGAGAGGCAGAAAAGCAGATTATGAGAGAGAGAGAGAGAGAGAGAGAGAGAGAGAGAGAGAGAGGCCATCAGAGAGGCCGACTACGAGAGAGAGGCAGAGGGACTATGGTGGGTGAGGAACTCTAAAGAGATGAGTTTAGTTGAGAACGGAATGACACAAGCGAGCAAACAGATACGCCAAGAAAGAGAGAGAGAAGCAGACAGACATACAGAGAGGACAGAGCGGAGAGACAGAGATAGGAGAGAGCGACAGAGATAGACAGAGACAGAGGGAGAGACAAAGACAGAGACAGATTCAGACAGAGAGACAGACATAGAGACAGAGAGACAGATAGAGATAGAGAGGAAAGAGAGGAAAGACAGTTACAGAGAGAGGAGAGCAAACAAGGAGAGGGAGAGAGACAGAGATAGAGAGGGAGAAACAGAGACCGAAACCGAGACCGAGAGAGAGACAGAGAGATAGAGGAGGAAAGAGGAAGAGAGAGGGGAGGTAAGTGAGGGTGACAGAGAGACAGAAACAGAGAGACAAAGAGAGACAGAGAGAGTTCCAAAGAAATAGATCCAGCAACCGAAGAGGCTATTTAACCAAGTTCTTGATTTAGGTATGACCAGACAAAGATATTGAAATGACCTAGTTTATGACCCCTCGAATATATGTACAGTTGAATAATGATAAAATCTGAACTTATTTTTAGTGTTGTGATTGGCCAGAGTTCAATGTCTTAAAAACTACGAGACCTAGTTGAAACAAACTCTCTGTTGAACATAGACCACTGCTAAGATGCACGGGATCAGCCTTCGAAAGAATTCTGATGAAACTTCTGATCACAAAAAGCTTCAGTGATCAAAGGAGACTGTAGTCACATATATAGTGGCGGCTCAAGACATGGAGGGCCACCGAGGGAAAGGACGCTGCCTCAGTTGGTGGACGCTGTCTCCCTGAATCGATGCCACTGAGTCGCATCGAGTGATTCTGGGAATCAGCCGAGAGCGAAACAGCAACAATTGCTGTAAGGAAACATCAAACGTTACACCGTCAATACCATGATGATCTTGACAACGACAACGACGACCGCAACACCGATGACGACGACGATGATGATGTCAACGACAACGACGACGACGACGATGATGATGATATGATGATGATGGTGGTGGTGGTGGTGATGATGATGATGATGATGATGATGATGATGATTTGTCAGATGTCGCTGTCGTGCGAATATAATATTTAATGTCGCTCATGCAGTGAAAAAGAGCTGCTCATCCCAGCGAGATATATGGTAGCCTTTGCAGAACTGAACTCAAGTGACGGGGTCATGGCTCGTTGAGGGCTCATCATTCTATCGACTGCAGTCCAGGCAACGGAGAATTGATTAACCCCGTCGTCTCTCAGTTCCATGCGTCCCTTAGCCATCGTTTAACAAGCGCCGCTGCTGCCGTCCAAAGGCCGTGGCTGGGTATACCCACCACACAGTTCCCTTGCATCCCACGGGGGACTAGTCGGATGGACTGTTGCTTCCCAGGCGTCACTTGATGATGCGTCCACAGTTTCCGATGGCTTCCTATGTATAATGGACAGCGCTCTCATGCTGCTTAAGACAGAGACCGACATAAAGACAGACTTACAGACAGGCACCGAGACAGACAACCATGGTCAAAGAAACAGAGGTCACAAATGCGGGACCGCATTATCTAAAACGAGGCAGCGAGACAGACAGAAAGAAACTTAGGCAGACATACATTCAGACATTATTGTAGGGAAGCTATGTACACAGATACAGGCAGAAAACAGAGCAGTGAGAGAGACAGTTATGCCGACAAACACCAATCGGCATTAAAGAGAGAGCTGGACCAACGACATGTTAAAAGCTCGGTAAAGAATCTGAGTGACGCGCAGAGTGCGACATACTGCACTAGCTTCAGATTATTCACACACACGGGATCAAGGGGGTGAGGAATGCGGATGTTGAGGAAATGCAGGGGTGCCCGGTGGAATCAAGTGACAAGAAAAAACCGGACAGCAAGCTATGTGTCTGGGCTAAGAACGATCTACAAGGATTTCGCACATATAGTCAAAAATTCGTAAGAGCTTTCAATGAGAGCTAAATGATCTTCTTTGCCACCAGGGGCGACGATCCCGGGGAGTTGAGGGGGATAAGTTCCCCTACCTTTTACAAAGAGGGGATAATTTACACGTTTGTCCCCCCCCCTATTTTCTACTCCTCTTATTGGGTGTCCCCCACCTGTCAAGCTAGATCGCCGCCTCTGTTTGCCACCATAGTACCTTAAGTCAGATTGGACCAATTGAAAAAGCAATGACTTCCTTATTAATATATATTACTCAAAACGCATGGAATTGCCTACAGAATGAAATATGTTTTTTGCGACAAATGACTTTTGCTCGTCATTAGGGATAGACAATCAGACGGCATTCAGAATCTCTTCTATGGTCTGTTGCCTAACTACAGATATAGCCAATCAAAGCTATGGTCTGTTGCCTTGCTACAACCAACGAGATCCAAGGACTCGGTTAAAGAGATCATAGACCATCTGGTAGAGACGCCACTGATAGCACAGCATAAGGCCTCTCAGTTGCAGCAACGCAAAGGGTTTTCTGCTCTGAAATTGAAACTCTATACTTCATAGTAAACGTAATGGCATCCGAAACTCTAACGGTGTACCGTTTACTGCCTTCCAAATTCGATAATATACCTCTGCAATTCCACAGATAAGCATACATATGTATATAAAAGACACACGCTTGCATACGTATGTATATAATATATACGTATGTGTATATGGTATATGCACGCCTACGTAAGGAGAGTAAGTCTTCAGAAGAATACAATTTAACCAAAAAATCGAATGAGATCTAGTTTGCGTTCGTGAGCTGTAATTACTTAAGCGATCCATTGGGTAAGTTACATAGGAACGCAACATGGACCAAACAAGATTTTAAATTCGAGGAATACAGCATTCGTTGTAAGGTAATAGTTAGATAGGATGAAGACTAAGCAGATTGGGCATCAGAGTCAAATAGACGCCCACAGACCGACATTAATCCCAAAGGATATTGGTTAAAAAGTTCTCAAGACAGGCGAATACATTTTTATATGACCTTGAAAGGAAACTTAGAAGAATAAATTCTCAGTGGCTTCAAAAACGTTTCTATTGTTCCGTTCCTCCGAGACACACGGTACAAGGTACAGAGAGACATGTAAACAGACAAATAAATTGACAAACAAATAGAGATCCATCAACTCTAAATTAGTCACGATTCGACCGGAAATACAGACAGAGAGACGCAGAGAGACACAGAGAGACACACACATAGAGAGATATATATAAACATGCGTTGCCAACTGGTAATCGCTCGGAGCATATTCTGCCTCTCGTATTTTTAAGGGAACTCCATCGTTGCGCTAACACGACACTAATAAAAACATCTATCCAAGAATTCGGTCAGGTTTTATAAACGCCAGTCCGAGATTGTGATTACAAGACGTCTCTCGGTTGATTGTCGATCCTGAATTTAGGAAATGAACGTATTATAAGGAATCCCCATGAAAGTTTTGCGGAGGTTGTAATCTAAGTAGATGGAACCTTCTTTCGAAAGGAGCTGAATCCATAGAGAATACTGTTCGAATGTGAAACGACACAGTTGATCAGAAGAAGAAGAGAGACAATCGAATGCGATTGAAGAGGAAGGACTGGGTGGCTCTCACAAGTAGGCCCAGCGGTACATATCATCAGATGAAACATAAATATTCAAATGCAGAGCATATGCAGATGTAATATCAGCAAAGAATATGCCAACAACAGATACTTTAGCACACTAAAAAGGACGAATTAAACTTAGCTCAGCATTTAGTCGTATTCGACATTTTTCTACGATTACATAATTCATCTGAACAAATTTTATACAGGCAGCAGATCCTCAGAAAGAACGTTAAGCTACGCTATGAACCAAAGGTAGCTCAATTAAGACGCATCGAGTAATTAAGATCATTTATTACTTCATTAGTGTTGGTAAATCAGTAAGATGGTCGACGTCGTTCATCAATCGGAGTTTACAGTAAAACCCTGGTCAACAGAAGGCGCTGCCTCGTCTGCTGTGTTCCATGAAAAGAGCGCATTTCTTCGACCCATGGACCATGATGACGATGACATAATGTATCATGCATGTATATATGTATGTATGTATGTATGTATATATGTATGTATGTATGTATGTATGTATGTATGTATGTATGTATGTATGCATGTATATATGTATGTAGCACACAATTGATCTGCAGTACAACTGCAATTACGCCGTCGAGACGTGTGAACTTCTGAGCAAAAACTGTTGGAAGAAGAGCAATATCAATTTTCAGACAAAATAAAAAAAATGTATGTATGTACATGTAGGCCTACGTACGATGTATACGTGTGTATATGCATAATCGTACGGAGACTAATGAACGCAAATTCTGTAGTCAGCTTTACATTCTCTGTGGCAACAGATCAGTCTGGAAAAGTAATGCTTGAGGAGTGAATCTTTTGGAGTCAGTTCATTAATGGCTCGGCTTCGGTCTTGCCGTAAACTCGGATAAATCTCCGAAGCAAACATGTTTGCTTCACGGCAACTGCCACGGGCTCAATTGCCTTCCACGTTGCTGCCCTATCTTCTCGCTTGCATGCGTATATAGGTGCATCATAGCACGTATGCACGTGTGTATCATGTGTGCATAAATGCATGCATGTATGTATGTATGTATGTCTGTATGTATGCATGTACGTAGTATATATGCATAAATGTATGTACGCATGTATGTATGTATGTATTTATGTATGTATTTATGTATGTATTTATGTATGTATTTATGTATGTATGTATGTATGCTGTATGTACATGTATGTATGTGTGTATGTATGCATGTATGTATGTATGTATGTGCATGTATGTATTTATGTATGTATGTATGAATGTATGTATGTATGTATGCATGTACATGTATGTATGTATGTACATGTATGTATGTATGTATGTTTGTATGCATGCGTGTATGTATTTAAGTTTTTATGTATCTATGTATGTTTGTATGTATGTTTGTATACATAAATGCATGTGTGTATACAAGCATGTGTATGTATGTATGTTTGTATCATGCGACTTCGTAAAAGGTCGTAGATAATAAATTCACAAAATATTTTAATTGCTTCTTAGAATACGATGCTCCCCATTGTCAAGATGAACTGTCCAATAATTCTTATTTTTGAGGGAGAATTTTCAGAGAATTTATGTATTTTGCTAAAGCCTAAATAATAATGACCTCAATATCAGTTGTAAAGAAACTATTCATGAATCGACTCATCATCATCATCATCGTCGTCGTCGTCGTCGTCATCGTCGTCGTCGTCATCAGTATCATCATCATCATCAGGATCCATGGGTTGAAAGCCAGTAGGTGTCCACTGCACATTTGACCACTGTTCTTTATGCTCCTCTCAGAGATCTTGGGTTAGCTGTAGTAAGTTATGTATATCGGTTCCACACCAGTCTTCAATGTCATCTAGCCATTCTCTGCAAGGTCTTCCTCATCTTCCCGTTCCCTCCATAGTTCCTGTCATTACACTCTTTATTTTACTCTCATTATCCATTCTACAAATGTGTCCAAATAGTCTCAATTTTTTTGGATTATGTCTTGCGTGATATTCACTTTGATGTTTAGTCTTCTTCATACTTCAATGTTTGTTACCTTTTGTGTCCAGTTCAATTGTGATATCCTTCTTTAACAGTACATTTCAAACGCTAGTATTATTTTTATATCCGCTTTCTTTATAACCCAGGTCTCACAGGCATATAGGGCTGTACTAAATATGCATGTTTTCTGTATCCTCAGTTTGGTATGGTATCTTATTGAATCGACTGTTGCTAATACTTAAAATATTTGTAACGCATTAAGGGCTTAATCTGCTAATTTTTGGTGAACATCATTGTACAGATTCTGTAGTAGATAAAATGATAATTCAATCACTGCGTGAACAGAGGAGACTGGGACATCGTATGATCATCGCCAAAACTCAAAAGAGGAAGTGGAGCCTGAGCAAAGTTGGGGCCATCTCAGTCAATCTGGAAACGAGTTGATGTAACGGGGTCAACTGTCGTCAAAAAAGCAGAAAGTGATCGATCAGAACTAACTGTTCGTACGAGCTAAGGAAAATTGTACAGTTCGTATGGGACCAGCTGCCACATGATTTGATCAACATGGTCATGCTGAACTTCAATAAAGACTTCGAGCATGTGTGAAAGCTGGGTTGGACGGTGTGAACAATTATGCGTTAAGATACACTGCTAAACAGATTACTGAATTCGTAATGAAAGATGATGCGATTTGACATTGATAATAAAAAATAATTGGCCGTATGATTTTCTGCGAAATTCAAAAAATTATTTGAGAGAAAATAACTAGAGCAGAGAATACAAAAGGATGCATTTTTTCGATATCTCTAATCACCGATTGTCGGCGGGATGTCCGCGAAATGCCCGTGTGTCATTGACACAGAAACGACACCGCGTGTCATTCAATAATGCCAAGAATGTCCAACCGTTTGAATTCCGTGTAAGATTTTGCTATCAGCCACATTCCAGCTAATCTTCAAAGTCTATAGATGCAATGCAACACGACCAATATTATATATATATGTATGTATATATATATGCACGTACACATGTTATATGTATTTATATTTATATATATATAGTCTGCACACCAGTGATAGTACACGCCCATGTTATATATATATATATGTATGTTTAACTCGTTTATTGATATCCAACAATACAAGCAATACAGCCAAAATAAACTGGCTTCATAACAATAGAAGCACAAAAATTCGCTAATGGAGGTAAAACAGAGCACGACGTAAATTGGAAGAATGAGGGATACCATGGAGAAGGGAAAATATCCCGCCAGAGGGAACCCCAAGAAAAGACTGTAAAATACTTGTAATCACTAATACAGATAGGCAGCGAAGAATCTGCTTAAATTAAAGATAATATATAAATATATATATGTCAGGGAGAGAAGAGAGTAAGTAAGTAAGCATCGTTGTCAAGAATAAGAAAAAATAAAAAGAGAATAGAGAAAATAATATAACACTCTTAACTAAACTTAACTACTGATCATTAGTGCACAGCGGAGGAATATAGAGGAGACGAGAATATAGTATGGAAATTAATAAAAAATTCTATTAGGAACATACTATTACTAAAGAAGAAAAGAGGAAGTCCAGTGAAATAGGAATTACAAATGTAATAATATTATGAACATCAAGGTCGATTGTTAACAGTTATCGGAATCTAGCAAATACTTAAGGAGAGCGATTTTAAATGAGGTTATAGTATATATATATATATATATATAACACTCTGCATGCTGCTCACTAGTAATAGTACACGCCGCGTTATGTGTGTATGCGTGCACCGTTGTGCATTTGACGCCTTTGTGAGGAGCAAGATAGGCGTTAAAATAAGTCAGATAATTATTATACGCATAACTACATAGGCCTACAGAATAACAGACATGTAGCTTACATTCATGAATTTAGGCTACAATGAAGAACGGCGATGAAGAGAGTCATCATGATTGAGGCATTGCAATAGTACTGCAGATAATTATGATTAAGTTTGTAGATGGAGGATTTGGAGGATGTTGTACATAGCCAGGCACAGAAAATATAACAGCGCTTAAAGGTGAACTGGCTGACTTTTTGTTGAGCCACAATGTTTGATTAACTGGTTAGTAATTGTAATTGTAATCGTAACTTAGCTCTGTGAAAGCGCTTAATTAGCCTTCAATTATTGTCAAGGTTTCGATTTCGTATACACCAGTCAGCGACTTTGAGTGAGCCCGGAGTTAACCTGCATTTTGCCACTGATGGCAGCTTGTGAGCCAGCGATGGGCGTATTGCAGCTCAGCAAACATGGTCGTTAAGATGATGCGTGACTGAATTATGTAGTTCATATGAATATTTGGTCTTACCTTCAGTCAGTTCTAGGACCAAAGGACCTTCTTTGGGGCTTCGAAGACCTCGACAGGTGGCGTCTGATGAAATTGCCATGTAGACTACACTTCCCGTCTTCTGATAAATCTAAACAATAAAAGAAATACCCCTATCTTAACGGATGATGACAAGTCTAAATTCACTTAGGTAACTTGCATGATTTCGAAATATTAAGTAATTGCAATATCTGAATAATGAAGCGCCTCTGGATATCCAGTGCAAAGAGTAAAGGGTGGAACGAGACACACTTGTCCACTGTCCAAACCCTCAGACGGACACAAATTTTGCAGATTTGCTCAACTGCATTGTATAACATATTGCTCACATTATAATTTCAACAAATGTTTCTCTATCAACCCAGTTCATTACATTAGATGAATTCGTTTGCATGTATAGAATAGTAATGTTGATGTTCACTCGTTTGTTTACTCTAACACGCGATTGTCTTAAACTTAAATCGCGAATTATTGCAGCAAAGAAGAAACCATCAGCGGTATGATGCCTCGCGATTGAGAAAACTTTCTCCTATGAAGGTTCCGTGAGCAAATTGACCGTCGGCTTACTTTGAAGTCGCGATATATCAACGACTCGGAAGGAGGTAATATATTGAACTCAGTCCCTCAAAGCCATTATTCTACGCCAATGCTCTTTCCTTATTCTATGCCATTGGAATATTGACTTTTGCTTATTCATGATCAATTTTGTTTAGAGTGAATGTCATAAAAGCAATTTTATCGGAAATGTTAACTCCGAGAATGCGTCTTCTATAGAACGCTACACTGCCCGCCTTCTGATAAATCTAGACATTAAAAGAAACACCTCTGTTTTAACGGATAATGAGAAGTGTAGATCAACTTAGGTAACTTGCATGATTTTGAAATATTAAGTAATTGTAATATCTGATTTATGAAGTGACTCCTAAAAATCCAGTGCAAAGAATAAAGTATAAAGTAAAAAAACAAATGGGTGATATAAGGTTTTGGCATTTGGCATTGAGAGCTGAAGATCGTATGCATGCAAATGACACCATCGTTCCGACTAATCAGCTGAATAAATCTTATCAAGCCATCAGCCATCCAAACGGATAAAAGTCACGAACCCGGACTCATTTCATTCCCACAAGTGGAAAGACTGCAGATTTTATACAATATATCATCAAAGCATTGCCCTTTACCACGCAAACGGATCCTTACCGTTCCGCTTGAGCGATGACGATTCAATGCGTCTGCGTAATAAGATACAAGTAATGCCATTAGATATGTCAGGATAAGTGACGTAATTTGCTCACCACTTACAAAGCAGCGGTAGGATTCCTCGCGATTGAGGAAATTTTCTCCTATGAAGATCCCGTATGCAAAGTGATCATTTCCGTCCTTCCAAGTCGCTAGACATTCGAACTCTACATCTGAAGAGAACAACAAAACTCACATGATGAGAACTAAAGAAGCATTACATTACAGTACATCCTCCTAGAGGCAGACAATTGATATTCACAGCTTTGCATGACAGCTGATTGCAAAATTGTTTACCAGTAGGCCTACATGGCGAATACTAAATCCAGTTTGTATGCCGCCAACTTATGCTTAACCTCTGAACGAGCCAATCGGAGCGTTCGCCTTAGACTTGAACAGTCTCCCAGCGTCAATTCAAGAGGCTAAAGGTAATGGTACTTTAAATGGCCGAAATTGCAAGTAGACCCCCTAATTGCTGAATATTGTAGAAAATGTGTTGAATATTGCAAAATGAGCAGTATAAAATGCATTGTAGTGTCGTAATGTATTGTGGTAGTTGTACTGACGATGTATACTACAGAAGCATTCTAATTGAATGACCACCAATACGTATTTAATGGCAATAATTATAATTTTAATAACAACTGATTATACGACAACATGTAGATCATTGTACATTTTGAACTACACTTCAATGATGGTCTAAAATATCAGCCAATCAGTGCATGCAGTTGCTTTTTCCACCAAACCTGTACAAAAGATTGTGTAGCTGGGAGCACGTGGGGGGGGGGGGCAGTTGGAGCAGAACCCTCAAAATCTTTCGCCGCAGACTGGATTTTAGGTAATGCTAAACCCCTCATTAGAGACGACTTAGTGAGGGTGTGCTAACGACACGGATGTCGCACACCCTTAAGTTGTTACTTCTAGAAATACAATTATGCTAACAGTAAGAGTAACAGTTACATAGCACGAGATACCTAATTACAGAGCACAGGAGCCACAATTACATAGCATGAGAGCCACAGTTACAGAGCACAGGACCATGTTACAGTGATTTCCAGGTCCATTGTTTATATTACACCAGCTATAAGACTTTTCATGAACGTAATAGTACAATACTATACTCGTAACTGTATTATGATATTTCCCACTATCCTGTAGCGTTCAGAAGTGAACACAAGACACATCGGAACATCGATAGAGCAACACAATTCTTTGCGAAGGACTTGCTCAAAATCCCAAGACAGTAACAGCTCTAAGGAAGCTGGGCTCGAACACGTATACTCACCGTCTAAACAATCAGCCTCCGTGTTATAGTAAAAATCACATGAAAAAGACTTCATTTGTTTATGGTATCTTAAAGCAATTAAACGCATATCAGGCTATCCTCACAATAATCACCATTATCTTCACCCCACCACTACCACCGTTATGACCGCCACCCTACATCATCCATTAATACCACCACAAACTCCCAAACTTGACTTGTTAAGGTTTTCCTTACCGCTGTCGTATGTATGCATGCAGTGCCGACATTGTCTGAAGTAAAGCCTCAGCATGGTTCCAGTTGAGCATTGGTGGGCATAGGATGTTGGACTTCGACAGAATCCGCCAGATTGGTTGTTGTACGTGAAGTGGAATGCCTTCTGGAATGGACATGCCACGGGCGAAGCGGCGTCTGTCACGCGAACACAATCACACATCTTATGTAACGGCCAATCTAATATGATATGCATGAAAGAAAACACCATATACGATGTGATACCGCTCACTTGCATAAAATAATATTATGCAATATAATTATATGCGATCTAATATACTAAATTAATATCCGATCTAAATAGTTATATCTCATCCTGAATTAGCATAATTATATAATGCTACTATATCCTATCTTATTCTATTCCTTCCTATTCCATTCTCTGTTAATTCCTCTTCAAGATTCAGCGGAGTTTTGCAGTGAGATACACATGGATTAATCAATATTCTAAAATAAATGAAAATCCGTGATCACTATTCCTAGGACAGAGGAACCAATCGAGATCCAGTTTAGCAGACTAACGTATAGCATTTCTCCTCTAAACAGTCGCCCAGCAAATAGTTCTGGACGCCAAGTAAATCAGGAGGAGCCTGACCTCAACCACCTCATGGATTACTCACTCCAATGAGTCAATTCGTAGGCCACAATGTATCGGGAAGTCCAGTAGTGTCTGGCGTCCGGTTAAGGCCCTGGCTCTAATGCTGAGCCCTATAGTTTCAGAACGTTATCGGCCGTGATGTAGATCGTAAGCGTTTCCATTTCAGTCACATGCTTCCCATATTACCGTTAATATCAGCGCATAAAGTAGTCGAGATCATCATAACTGACGAAATAGCAACCGAAGGAATAATAGCGCATTAAATAACCTCTGTTTTAATAGAGTACGAAGTAGTTTCATCGATCGGTCGCGTTCTTTTTCTTTTCTGCTTTCTCGGAGTCTCCGGTGCCTTATAAATATCGTTGGTCGGAAATAGCCTGACATCGTTCACGGGGTCGGCGTCTTAACGTTCCGAGCTTAAATCTATCATAGAATGGCATCTAATAAGCGTGCGCTTCATCAACAAAAGCCCAAACAAACCGTATGAAAACTTGAGGAGTCTATTGGTGGAAATCACAGACGCTTCGTCGCGGTGTAAATGGGGTGGGTATAACGCGATTAAACTGATTTCTCTTACACAAAACGGTTTGCCACCATTCGACTCCAATCTTTGCGTTGCATTGCCTAGAGAAGATTTTAAGACGTGCTTGACAATTGAATCTGGTGCGGGTTTTACTTCTCATTTATCGTAAATATGGGGACACTTAAAAGATCCATTGAAGATTTTATGAAGATATAAAACAATTTCGTTTCACCTCACCCGATTGTATTTCTATTGCCCAGATCATCCGTATTTACTCCTTGAACTCACGTTCGTCTCTGTTCGTCTGTCGTTTTGTTCAAGATTCTCGACTAAACCAAATATTGGTTCATCCAACAATCGTTCATTCGTTCGGTATTTTTGTTCATGTTCATCTATCAACATGTTCGTCAATTTACTCTTTCATTTGCTTAGTGTATTCTCTTTCTTATTTCTACCCTCCTTTCTTTCCGTCTCTCCTTCCCTCCGTTCTCTGTTTGCACCTCCATTTCTTCCTTCTTCCTTCCCATATTCACTTATCCATCATTTCCATATTCCTTCTTTCCTATCATTAAAGACCAACCCTTGTTTAACGAGTGGACTAGTGACCGAGTCAGTCAATCCTTTATTTCTTCCGCCATTCACTCCTCCTTTCTCTCTTCCTTCCGCTATCTATCCCCATCCATCGTTCCTTCATTCATACCCTCATTCCAAGTATTAAATCAACCAGTCAGAGAGTCAAGATTCAACCAATCAGTCAGTTATGATTCAGACAGTCAGTCAGTTAAGATTCAGTCAGTTAAGATTCAACCAGTCAGTCAGTCAGATAAGATTCAGTCAGTCAGCTAAGATTCAGCCGGCCAGTCAATCAGTTAAGATTAGGCCAGCCAGTCAGTCAGTTAAGATTAGGCCAGCCAGTCAGTCAGTCAATTAAGATTCAGTCAATCAGTCAGTCAGTTAAGAATCAGCCAGTCAGTCAGTTAAGAATCAGCCAGTCAGTCAGTTAAGAATCAGCCAGTCAGTCAGTTAAGAATCAACCAGTCAGTCAGTTAAGAATCAGCCAGTCAGTCAGTTAAGAATCAGCCAGTCAGTCAGTTAAGAATCAGCCAGTCAGTCAGTTAAGAATCAACCAGTCAGTCAGTTAAGATTCAGCCAGTCAGTCAGTTAAGATTCAGCCAGTCAGTCAGCAAGCGCACATTTCGTCATCAGAATGCAACTCAACAATCTGTCATCCGTCGAAGTTATGAGATCGATAGATGGACCGCTAGACAACCTAACAACCTTGATCTTCCAGCGAAGGGCGGATTGTAGTCCTGTTTTTATTGCGGTCGGTTGTCCTCAACTAGAGAGAAGCTGCTACGAAGGCAGGGCACGTCGAGGTTCACCTCTGGTCACGTCGAAACGCTAAATAACGACGTGGGTTCGAATCTGCTGCGACCAAAACAGTTCATCAGACCACCGACCAACTCACATACTCAACTGATACTCGTCTGAAAAGGTACACATTTTGACCCTCTGGGCAATGATATTATGCCACTGTTATTTGGCGATAAAACAGCGCTATATAAATAACATTTAATATACTGTAGCTATTGATATGCGAGGATGGAAGCATTCGATGAGAGAAAAAGGTCTACGATTGCTTTTTATAGAGCGACGACAGAGTCAGAAGACTTGCGAATGAACCTTGCAGGCGGTTTGTGCGTGAGCAATTTCAAGAAATTGTGTATCTTATTTCTCGGCGTGCAGCTTATCCCGTGTCACATAAACAGTGGTCTAGAAGTATCCGTGGAGTCCAAGTTGCGGCCAATTTAATTTAAGCGTATATTAGAATGAAGTGCCTGGAGGTGTCATTACGCTCACTTACTCTGTATTTTCTTAATAAATTTGTCTTTCAAAAAGAAGAACATGAAAAAGAAGAACACAGACAAGAAAACGGAGACACAGACAAAGGAAGAATGATAAGAACAGTAATAAGGACAAGCAGAGCAAGGAGAGGAGGAAGGACAATTTAATTGTCCAACCCGGAAAAGAAACCACGTTTGTAAACCAGGTTGGTTCATTTTCTTAGTCTCCGCATATGAGAATGAGACCTTACTGGTGGTTGGTCCTCATCTTTACCGCCTGAATTCAAAGTTCCATTTCCTTGGATAAGTGTGCTAAGTGTCTAACTGAGTTAAACTGACTTCCCGAGAGAGCGATAATGGAGCCGAATAAAAAATATCCTTCTGTCCTGGTCGGAATTTGAACCTCGCACCTATTGTTTGACATTCGACCGTGCGCGCTCTATAACAACCTGCAATGTCGCAATGGGTGATGACTGATGAACAAAGCAGTCTAATCGAAGAACTCAGTACAGTTAGAAGTGGCTTAATATGAGGTATACATGGCCTTCGTCTAAACATCCGAAACAGTTGGCATAGTTTTCGTTCACAGTTCGATTCCAGTTATCACATTAGTTGGGTTACGTGTGTATAATTAGGCTATTACGACACTGCCGCATCATGCTCATTCGGTCGTCTCTGCTATTGAAATAAATTTTAGAAGCATTAAACTGCTTGAAAAATCGAAGTTAGAATTGAAGTTTATAGGTAAAAAGCAGGAATCATGCCGTTGAATTGCTATGGCTATGCCTACGTTTCTTTCCACTTCGAGACGAATCTTTAATAATGAGCGTAAGTATGAGCTCGAAACGGAATCAATAGCAAGAAAAAAGAAAAAAATGGATGAGAACTATATCCGAAATCACACTGAAACATAAATAACTTTTATTTTGACCATAACAGCCTTTGTTGCTATAAGATGTCGCTAAACTTTGGAATGGGGCCTAATATTAAGTTGATATTAGGCTTATAAATATTATTAAGCTTATAAATAGGCCTAACGTTGATGTTTGAGCATATAGATTCGCTTCCTAAGCAGCCACGATGCCAAGTGGCTTTGTATTTACCAGTTTTGTTCTAATATCAATATTAGGATTAATTTAAGAAATGCAGGTAATAACCAGAATCTCCAGATGTATAACAGAAAGTGAGTAAAAGAGAAAGTCTGAAGTGCTCTGTTGTTATTGAACGGCGCATAAACAAAGGAACAACAGAGCAGCATTTTCAAAGTATTTTTATTCCTCTGGTATATATCGCGTGCCTTAGACAGCAGCCATATTAAGATGCGAATCTCACATTGACCTTTGCTGGCCTGCTTCCATCTTGGCTGCTTTTATGGCGCCTAGTTCGACACCCTTGACAATACCCTAGACAGGCCCCAGGGAAATGATCGAATCTTATGTATATCGATAAGACTCTGCGTCTGTCCCCCCAGGGATTTGCCTTAAAGGGTAATAGAGAGGATAGCGCCTGAATCTCTTGAGGGTCTACTGACTTTTAAATGCGGCCAACAGTGAACATTATTCTGTCTTTCTATGGAGCTGCAGTCTTACTGAAAACGACCAGAAATGCCCATTGCCTTCTAAACTGACACCCACATTCGTACATGTTCATACAATCTGGTCACCGATGAAATGATAGATATGTTAAGAGATCAAAAATAACAGAATTGGAAGGCTGTATAGGGAGCCTATTTCTGGTATAGTTTGTTTATTAAATGTTACACGGTGATTCATTAAAAAACGTACCCCTAGATATTTAATTGTAACTCCGTCAAATATCGGTTTATGTCAAAAAAATTTTAAGTGAACATAGAGGAATCAGTTCTGAATAGGAAGAAAGTTACAGTTTATGTTCAAATTGACCCCCTCGGGCAGTAACACACGCGCGAAGACGCCTACGCCACTGCCTGACTGACTCATCAATGATGCGCTGATCCATTTCATCCCATACCTCCACAATTCGGTGACGCAACTCGTCGACATCATGTATTCGATTTCTGTAGACTTTTTCCTGCATGACGCTCCATATCTTATAGTCCACTGGATTCAAATCAGGGCTATTAGGTGGCCAGTAATTAGGCGGGATGAAATCAGGTGTTTCAGTTTCGAGTAACGCAACGGTCTCCCGAGCTCTGTGCGCAGGAGCGCTATCCTGCTGGAAGATGAAATACTCCGTTATCTCACGAATGTCAGGCAAGAGACCCTGCATTAGTAGAACATCTCTGTAATATTGTCCATTAATCTTAACACCTGGTTCGATGAAATGGATGTTCGTACGACCGAGTGCAGATACCCCGACAGATACCATAAGGGACTTGCTGAAAGTTGGTCGAGTCCGCAAAAGACGATTTGCTGGAACGTCTCTCTTCCTTGTACCGGCTGAGACATAAATACGATCATTCTGACTGTTACTGGGTGCTGCCACAGTAAACAATTTCTCATCAGTAAACCAAATGAAATTCACTAAGCTTGCAGGATACAACCTCAGTAGCTGACGGGAACGTGTCAATCTTGCTTGCTTGTTGGCTGCTGTGAGTTCTTGAGCGTGTCGTTTCTTTAAACATCGCAAATGTAAATCATTCTTGACAATTCTCCAAACTGATGTCTGACTGATTCCTATTTCTCGAGCAATTTGTCTCTGTGTGCGATGCGTTTGCGGCATATCTTCCTGGCTGAGCACCAGCGATTCAACCTTTTCAGCATTGTCGGTTGTTGCTGCCGTACGCGGGCGGCCGCTGCCTGGTCGACGATGGAAAGACCCAGTTTTGTCGATCTTTGAAAGTAACGCATTTAATCCACCAAGAGTCCACTCTTTATCAGGAAATTTCTTTAGAAAACGTTTTGCACTGTACTTTTTATTCTTTCGTAAGAATGTAACAAATTGTTTATCCTCTTCGGTAAACACCATTTTTTCGCGATATTTTCGTGACGTCATTAGTTTCGTCAATCGCGTTACGTCATTTTAGCTTGGTGTGTCAAATGATTTATGTAGCACTTGAATAGAATATCAAGCATCATTATTCTGAAATTTCATTAAAATTAATGGTCATTTACCTGAGTTATGCTAACCTATGTAAGGTACGTTTTTTAATGAATCACCGTGTAGATATGTTATTGCTGATGTTTCATGTGCGCATTTAAATAGACAAGTATTAGTTCGATTGATTGATTGCTCTGTACATTGTAACTTGAAGGTAACAGTTTTCGCCTCAACTGAGACCATTACTTTGACGGGGGAACTTGAGCATGTCCTTTAACTTTGGTCTAGAACTAGAAGTACAACATTCGCATCGTTTCTGCTGCATTAAAATAACAGCGCAGTTTATGCACCAAGCAGAATACAATGGGTGTTAATGGTCATGGTAGTGCTGGTGTGAGTGATGATGATAATGAAAATGATGATAATAATGATGATAGAAATTAAAATCATAAAAATTACCATATTAGCATGAAATAATACAGGCAGTGCTAGCCTTATAAACTTGAATGGGAAAGAAATGGTTTAACAACTGTGTGTCGCCGATGCTTTCACGGCTTGAATAAAATATATATAATATTTATATAGTATAATTTATATATGTCGTATATTCATATATATATACAAGTTGAGAAACTCGCAGATGTAATATATATATATATAATAGGGCCTATATCTATATAATATATATATGCATATGTATATAGAATATGAGATGACGAAGGCTTTGTGAGGAGGCTAAGGTGTCTGGGTTTCGTCCATTTAACACGCTTTTGCGGCAGTTTAAGTCGATGCATAAGTCCGTTCGTCATCCTGTTTTAGCGTTGAGTATCGCCATCGATCGCTTCCTCTTCTTTAACCCACGAAACACATTACCAGACCATAAATCGCAGAGCATACTAAACTCAATGATTTCATGCAGAAGCAAATGTCTAGCTGTAGGTCGCAATAAATATGTTTTATTACCAGACAATATGATTCTGTGACGTTGTGCGACACCAGTTTTTGGGATGGATCATTCTGCGAGTCATTTAATACACATCGACGCAAATAAATAAACCGTCGATGGCGCTACTGCGTTGAAAATTGTTTACTGTGGCGCTGGTAGTAATTCCCAGTTACGGTCGTCGCGTACTACCTCGCATAAAGTAAGTCTACCGACGAAGACGCTTTTAGTAGACTGGAAATAAGCCACACAGCAGAGTAGGACCTGCGTGTGCGTTAACTAAATATATATATAGCGAGCGGTGTCCGTAAAGGTCAATTAGGGTTCATCCTCTGTATCAGCTCTGGGCAGAACGTCACAATGAAGCGACGCACTCCTAACGATGATATCTTGTCGTCTTCCTTGACAACTGTGGGCCTCGTTTTCAGACGAACTGCATTTCCTCTAATCCGACGCCCCTGTATTCTAACGACATCTGGCGATATTTCGGATCCGACTTAAGTTTATGTTAGTGCAGCTAAAGCTTGCTTATAATCATGAATCAAAATGATTCTGCTATCGTGTTTCACTGCTCGGTCGTGCGTTTCTTTGAGTAAACGCGGCTAGACATTACATTACATATTAAGTTTATCTGCGTTGGGCGATTTACTACAAGATTACGTTTTATGGTAGGCAGGTTAAGGTCTACACTAAAGTGGACAAAATCGTAATCGCAAATTCAACCAACGAGGATTCTAAAAGTAGACTGGAAAGAAACAGCAACTCGAGTAGGACCAAAAGAGCGACTCTATGGCTAAGAGCAGGACATCAGTTCATGAACAAGCACCTAGTCAAGTCAGAGGGGTTGTCCAGGTACTATGCAGTGTTGGTCGATTTCGGATGACAGAGATAACAGAGAGCAGGTGCTATACAGAATGGGTTGACTATGAGAAAGCCTGCAGTGGAAGGAATATTATTGGGTGTATTAGCGTGTATAGAAATTCACCTGTATCATTCTCTTGGATCAATAAGCATAAAGCCTCCTACTGCTTTGGTAGTCTATTTGCTAGAGTGTTTGAATGTCAAGCCAGATGTTAGGGATTAGAATCTTTGCAAGAGTCAAAAGATGTTTTGTGGATCAGGCACAAATGGAACTCGGTTATACAATAATTATATCGACTGTAGCATGTCGAAAGAAATCTCAGACGGTCAAGCAGAGGACTATATGCCGAAGCTTAGAAAACTAAGTTTATGACAATTCAAATTAAGACTTCTTCCAAATATATTTCTATAGATTATCTCTATCCTCTTTTGGGAGTGAAGTTTTACTGAGAGAATAAATCCTTCGTAAACTATTGCAGCTAGGAGCAATACATAATAATAATTGTACATGACCGAGACAGATTATTGTAGCCATGACTTGAAGCTGTTGGACTGTGTAAAGATTTGTCTTTGCAACAGATATCGACCAATTGCATCCAACCATAATAATAATAATAATAATAATAATAATAATAATAAAAATAATAATAATGATGACGATGATGATGATGATGAAAATAGCAATAATAATAATAATAATAAAATAATAATAATAAAAATAATAATGATGATGACGATGATGATGATGATGAAAATAGCAATAATAATAATAATAATAAAATAATAATAATAATAATAATAATAATAATAGTAATAATGATAATAATAATGGTGATGAAAATAACAATAATAATAATAATAAAAATAATAATAATAATAATAATAATAATAATGATAATAATAATAATAATAATAATAATAATAATAGTGATAATAATAATGGTGATGAAAATAATAATAATAATAATAATAATAATAATAATGATAATAATAATAATAATCAATAATGATGATGATGATGCTAATAATTATATTAATAATAATATTAACAATAATAATAATAATGATCATGATGATAATAATAGTAACAATAGTAATAATAATAATAATAATAATAATAATAATAATAATAATAATAATAATAATGGTGATGAAAATAATAATAATAATAATAATAATAATAATAATAATAATAATAATAATAATCAATCCGTCTGTTGTCATGTGAACGAGAGGATTGTCCAAGTGAGATCAGTTTAGTGTTGTAAGTCGATGCGTCGCCATAGCTACTGATGGAGGTATGAAAATTATGAGAAGTGAAAATGGACTTCATTGTGAAAGTCTGGAAGGAAACAAACAACGCAGTAGAGACGTTCATTTTTTGACATTTTAAACCGAATTTGTATACATCTGGTTCCATTCAACCCACTTCATGTATCTTCATTCCCTTCCCCTTCTGTTATCCATGTATCTTAACAACAAAGACCTGTCACGACCCGCTCCGAATCAGAAGACCATATCACGCAGTTGAATGGCTTCTCCATACAACAAACAACCCCGGATCGTTGACTAACAAGAGGGATCAAGGCCCAAACAAAAGGGGATTTGCGGAGCATGCCACAGCGTATGGAAACTGCACAACAAGAATGGCCTCGTGCACAGACATGGACCCAGAGACAACCCGTGCCCAGGTTCTCACAAACCACCAATAGGTCCCCATGTCCCGACAGAGGAACCTCCCGATACAAGGACACAACTGCCAGCAACATCTCCGGGTACAAATGAGATAAATGTAGTCAAATTCATTCCTCATCCATGCTTGACTGCCAGTCTGATGAAACACATACCCAAAGCAGCCAGACCAGGTCTGAGCGCTTTGTTAACCACAATTATAGGACAGATTCTCCGAGATCCATGCTCCTTGGCCCAATGGCGGCAGCTTTTCGCCTTTGGTGCACTGACATTAGCCAAGCCTACAAGAGGAGGCAGACGCCATAACATGACCATGAAAATCAAACAAAGATCTAGCGATTTCCTGGCCAGAAGCTCCAAGGACATTGACTGGCTCTTTATCGGACAAGAGGGATCAGAACAGAGAAAGAAAGAAGGAAAACAAGTGGAACAAACGAGGGCCTTAGCCGTGGCCTCTAAATTGGAAGATGGGAATATCCGAGTAGCAGCTAGGATTCTGAGCTCGGACGACAAGCCAAACTCAGTTAACGAAACCACGTGGGAGGAGCTCAAAACAAAACATCCGCCCCCACCTCAGAACCAGGAGCCAGTGCCCGGGTCACCGGATACCGCCCCGCTTCAGATGACCGAGGAGAACATAATCAGATGCATTCGCAACTTCCCGGCGGAATCAGCCGGTGAGCCAGATGGCCTAAGCCCCCAGCACATCCTAGAGTTAGTAAGCCAACCAGACTCGGGCCCAACTCTGCTAGCCGCCATTACGGCTCTGGTAAACTTACCTCTCGCAGGAGAATACCCTCCTGGGATTCGAGCAACCCTTTTCGGTGGAACTCTCTTCGCCCTTAGAAAAAGCACTGGAGGTCTGAGACCCATTGTCATTGGTTACTTTTGGCGCAGACTGACAGCCAAATGTGCCAGCTCTTACGCGGCGCCTAAAGTTGCTGAATACCTCTCTCCCAGACAAGTCGGAGTTGGTGTACAAGGAGGATGTGAGGCAGCAGTACACGCAACAAGACGATTTTTGAACAGTTTAGGCAACGAAACATTCATAGTAAAAATCGATTTCTCCAACGCATTCAACAGCCTATACAGACTTGACATGTTGACAGCATTATATAACATTCTTCCTGAACTGGCACCTTTTTGCAATCTAGCTTACTTGGAACACTCACATCTTAAATGCGGTCGATACTGTGTCTTGTCCCAAGTGGGAACCCAACAAGGCGACCCTTTGGGTCCCTTACTCTTCTGTCTCCCTCTACAGCCCATCCTCATCCAAATGAAATCGCCGCTCACAGTGGGTTATCTGGACGACCTAACACTAGGTGGCAGGGCGGAGGAGGTTGCAGAAGATATAAACAGACTCGAAACTGAATGCGAAAAACTCGGCCTTTTCCTAAATCGAACAAAATGCGAGATCATTTCTACTTCTGCAGATATCCAGAGAGACTTCGAACCATTAAGACAGTTCAGATGGACTAACCCTGCAGAGGCCACACTCCTAGGCGCACCTCTGTCAACGGATGCGGCCTTGACGAACACTTTGAATGCGCGCACAGTGGAGCTAGTGCGCATGATGGAAAAACTAACGTCCATCGCCACACATGACGCCCTCATCTTGCTCCGATACTCGCTGAGTGCCACCCGACTATTATATACCCTCAGAAGCTGTCCATGCGAAGGCCTCAAATAACTGGAGGAGTATGACAAGGCCTTGAAGGCAGGCCTCGCTGAGGTGCTCAATCTTGTTCTCACCGACGAGGCATGGCTCCAAGCCACCTTACCAATCAAAAGAGGAGGACTGGCATCCGATCAGTGGTTTCGCTGGCACTTCCAGCCTTCTTGGCATCGGCCGCAGCCACTGATATGCTCCAGACAAGGATTCTGCGAGGAAAGCCTAAAAAGGACCCTGCCCTGGAGACCCTTCAGGCCAAATGGAGGGAAACCAGCGGAGTACCGGAGCCAGAAAAAGCTTGGGCTCACAAACAATCAAGATGGGACAGCCCTTTGATCGAGCTCGGAGTGGCAGACCTCGCCTCCAGAATGCCTGATTCCCAGAATCAGGCACGTCTTAGAGCAGTGGCAGCACCACATGCAGGCGACTGGCTCTTAGCCCTACCGATTACAAACTGCGGGCTGAGACTTGACGATGAATCCCTGAGGGTGGCGGTGGGTTACAGACTTGGGTTACCTGTCTGTTTACCTCATTGCTGCCCATGCGGTGCCCTGGTCGAGAGAAACGGATATCACGGTCTTTCATGTGGCCTGGGCCTGGGACGCTGGCCTAGACACGCAGCCCTGAACGACCTTATTTATAGGAGTCTAATCCGTGTAGGGATCCCCACTGTCAAAGAGCCGGTGGGTTTGACCCGATCTGATGGTAAAAGACCAGACGGACTCACTCATATACTATGGCGGGCGGGGCTGTGTTTGATATGGGACGCGAGTCTCAGATACAATGGCAATGTCGTATCTGGCAGAAACATCACAAAGAGCGGGCGCAGCGGCCGAGTGGGCGGCGAACCTCAAAACTCAGAAATACGCCGAGCTAGCCTCCACGTACGTCTTCACACCGGTGGCATTCGAAACCTTTGGCCCCATCACTTCCGAAGGCCAAAGCTTCCTTTCAGAACTGGGACACAGACTGAGCGCCGTCGCTGGGGAGCAGAGGGAGACGACTTTTCTCTACCAGCGCATCTCGATGACTATTCAACGCTACAACGCAGTTGCTTTCAAGGGAACTTTTGCTGCTCATGAGTCCAACGAGCACGGCTACTCCGGACGACATCACCATTAATTAACATTGAAGACCATAATAATAATAATAATAATAATAATAATAATAATAAATTTAAAAATAATAATAATAATAATAATTATGCTGATGATGATGATGATGATAATAATAATAATAATAACAACTCGTGACCCGATTGATTATATTCACCACATCTTGTTCGCCAAGACCACAACACGATTGGTTTGTCAAACTTTCGTTTCAACTTATATGTAGCCGTGCATTTGAATTGATGGCCGCTTGCCATGCTTTAAGGCCAGCGACGTCAACGTTGCCAATGGCAACGATTACTGTTTAAATGGCGGCGCATTTGAAAACGCGCAGCTAAGACGAAGAGGGCCAAGTATTCCACCATAACCAACACCCACGACTTCGTAGCCCTCTCCTTGGAATCCGGCGGCGCTTGGAGCAGTGAAGGACTGGAGTTCATCTCAGAGTTGGGTAGTCGAACGAGTGCTGCAACCCACGATCCAATGGAGACGTCATTTCTGTTCCAACGTATCTCGGTTGTTCTTCAGCGTGGGAACGCCGCCTGCCTCTTCGGGACATTGCCAACACTCACTTAGCTCATCATGGGCGATAACAGCATAATGTGAAACATATATAATAATAATAATAATAATAATAATAATAATATTAATAATAATAATAATAATTTTGGTTTATTTTGCAGGCTGACAACAGACATAGTATGAACGATTGATGTCGGAAACAATGCAAGGCACCTATTAAGCTACAGACCTGCATGTCGACTTAATTTTTCCAACGCCGCAGCCGGATTTCCAATTTGGTTCCACAGCTCTGCGCCCAAGTGTTTTATCCTTTACTCTACGCCCACCCTAACTACGCCCACCCTACCTACACCCAACCTACCTACACCCAACCTACGCCCACCCTACCCCGATATGGTAATAAAGTGCAATAGAATGGTAGACTTTAATATGTAACGCATTGTGTTATCAAATGATCGATGCATACGACAATAGAAATGTTCAGTTAACTTTTTGCTGTCATTATAAGTTTGAACAGCAGCAACAACATCATCGTCATCAATAGTCAAGATATTGCATATCTGGCGCTATAGATGCGTGCATATGTTGCTTCTAAATTAGCCATGAAAGAATCAGTCGAACACTGCCATCATCAACTAATGCGTTTCGGAAACCAATGGACGTCGTCGTCAGGTAATGTGGCTGAGTGCAGATGATTTAGTCAGATCATCAGAGGAAACCAAATCATGTAATGAAACATTGATAGAGAGCAAACAGCGCTATATAAACAAAGGGTCCACTGAGAATCTTTCCAGAACTGATTATAACGGGGTATTTCGAACGACGACTGACAACGGTTGAAAGATTGATGACGACGACAGAGATGAGACTCATCAGTGACGTCACTAAGATGACAGGACGGACAACGTCATCTATGTCCAGCTGAAGTCAGATTCTCGCTACAGATGATGTCATCGTGGCTGCCCATTGTTATAAGGTGTCAACATTATTTCAGCGTCTAGATTCGAATTGTCTGTTTCCTCTACTGTCAATGTTTTCATCCATCCTGAATAGATCGCTGTAATTCTTCTTTTATTGATCTACCAAAGGTTCGTCTGTCTCCTCTTCAGTCTGCTCTAAATGTTGCAGCTAGACTATAATATAATCTTGCTGCATAGTAAATAGCTAATTATTATTTGCTATTTACTATGTAACTAGGGTAAATTGTGTGGCACAGTGGCCGATCGGTTAGAGCGGTCAGCCCGTAACGTTTAATGTGCCCTGAGCGAGCGGGTTCGATCCTCGTCAGAGTAGTCACTGTGTAGGGACCTTGAGCAAGTCCACGCACAATTGCTCTGCAGTACAACTGCAATTGCGCCGTCGAGGCGTGTGTATGCACTTCTGAGCAAAAAGATGTTGGAAGAAACGCGGTATCAAGTTCGGTAATAAATAAAATACATAATTAAAATGAATTAGTTTAGCTAAATGGCTCGATCATCTCGCCTGTTTCAGATCTCTCTTTTCATGTTTGACCACCTTCATTGACTCCACATTTTTTTTAGTTCAACTCAAGGCTTTCACATTAATCTATCATTCGCATAATGACCGAGTTCCAAGGAATCTACGTGACTTCATCCGCCACTTTTTTCGCCAGTTACGCTCACTAGACAGAAGTGCATAAACACACCTCGATCGCTTTGTCCCGCAGGCGAGGACTGCAATGGCTAAGGAACATGTCTTTACATTCATTTGCGCTGCACTATGAAACCAATGCCCCCTTCGACAAGAGAGGCACTATATAAATTTATAGCTTCAATACAGTACAATACTTTAAACCATCAATCGACTCCGTATACATTGGTAAAGTACAATAAAATTTGATATCGTTTTCTGATGCCAGACTTTTAAGGTGCAGACGCCACGATACATTTCGTGCATTGATAAATGGTCACAATGGACCCAGTTCGCCTCAGATAAGATTCGATTATAGCAACTCATTTCAATTCCACAGATTCTGTCAGATGATATATCAATTGTGAATGATCATCGACGTATCACAGATTGACAACAGTGCCATACGCTATTTAAAAAATCCATTTAAGTCCACAGAAAGAGAACAATTACGTACACCCGTGGAATCGAGATACAATAAATTGGTCTCTTGTGTATATATTGTACATATATATATGTATATATATATAGGGCTGATCTATTCTGCTCTTTTTACACAGTCGGATAACATAAGAATTCAGTCTGTACGTTTATTCATAGACCAGGAAATTAGATCGTTCGCCGTCTTCCAGTTCCTTGCATCTGCTTTCGGATTCATTTCACGCCAACTGCGCTAAGTGTGTTTCTTTCCAGAATACTAACGAAGACACTTCTGTAGGTCTGGAACTCCTCGTACGTGGAAGAAAACTCCTTGGGCTTAAGATGGAGATTAATCCAAGCAATTCTTATGCATGTTCAAGGCGTCGGATTCTCGCTGATTCCTCTTATGCTTGCCAAACAATCTCGCCTTTCCGAATGGATGTCTCTGTCAATGCTTACTATCCTCCCTGCCCGTGTCTGTCTGTACGACTCTTCGCTGATGACGTGTTTGATGACGTAGTTGATTTAATTTTTTATATTTGCGCAACGATTGCAGCTCGAACACCAACAGCGTAAAAAAAAGACCGACCAAATAACGTCTTACTCGTCCACAATGAAATGTTGTAAGGTTTCTCGATCTTAAAATCCAATACGAAACCGGCTCATTGCTCTAAAATATTAGCCCGAACTGTGAACTGTAAATATTATCCTTAAGCAGGAAACTCTAAATCGTACCCCACCCCTCCCTTGATTCTGAAATCACTTAGTCCTCGTTTGGATTGCGACATGACAGAACGATCGTCATTAATCACGTGTTCTGCTTTTCTAGCGCTATCGGCCGTCGACATTGTTTGCACTGTGCTACATTAACATCGATATTTTCATCCGCAATTTCTAGTCTGTCAATATTTCCCAACAATTCTGAAAGGTTCGCCAATATTTGTAGGAAAACAACCTTAGATGACATCAAGAGCGACTCGACCATAACAGGTCTATTTACCTCAGCCATCTCATCGTTCATGCGCCCGCCCAGTCGCCCTTTCCGGCCAAATGGCCGCTCTCGGTCACGGAAATGTACCATTTCCGCTTCCGGTTGGTGTGAAAACTGAAGAGTATGCCTGTCAGCGAATCATTGCCTAAACCATAAAGTCACGTGGGGTACGCCTGATAATAACCTGATTAAAACCCGAGAAATCTTCGGCGCCAGCAGTAACAGCAAGAGCATCAGATGTGGACGAACGAACATACGGACCAACAGACGGACCAAATATACGGACCAACAGACGGATCAAACATACGGACCAACAGACAGACAGACCAAACATACGGACCAACATACGGACCGACAGACGGACCAACGGACGAACCAAACATACGGACCAACAGATGGAACAAACATACGGACCAACAGACGGACCAACAGACGGAACAAACATACGGACCAACAGACGGACCAATAGACGGACAAACAGACGAACGGGCAGACAGACGAACAGACGGACCAACAGACGAACGAGCAGACGTACCAACAGACGGACGAACAGTCGGACCAACAGACGAACGAACAGACGGACCAACAGACAGACCAACAGACGAACGAACAGATAGACGAACAGACGGACTATCAGACAATGAACGGCCTTTATGCCAAATTGACGACTGTAATATCCATCGAAGCCAGATTCTGACCTAAATCAGTCCGACAGGACGACACTGAGACCAATAAGACGACCTTTCTGGGCGATGACCTATAGTATTGAAGCCGACCCACCTTTCCATCTGTGCCCTTGAATTGATGGAGCGCCAGTTAACAAACGGGTAGTCTGTTCAGTGCCCACTGGAAAGAGTTGAAGTATTAACAATTGTTCAGGGCATAACAACCTTGACAGACTGCTCCAAGGGACATAGAAGGTGACTAGATTGGTGTCCTTGAGATAGCGTTTATTTGGCGCTGATATATTTAGAAGATCTGCGTCACATTATATTACGTGATTCATTACATTACGTGATTTATGAGATCGATCATAATGAATTAGGAGCCTTGGTTAAAAGGATAGCGAAAATGCTTTCTCAAAGTGGCACTAAGTTTAAAAACGACGTGTTTTCTTGACATCATTGTTTAATCAGGGCATTGTCAATATACAATATATAAAGAGTACGCATAAATATGGCTCATATGTGCACACCTACATGCAAATAAGTATTGTTGACGAGCTACATCAGTGATGATGATGAAGACAACACACACGCACACACACACGCACACACACACATATATATATATATATGCTGTGGCTTTTGTGGGCGCTACAAAAATTATGAAGATTTACATGACATTACATTACAATATTATTTGAATAACTACAAACTAAAATAGGAATTGCATTTTTATATCTGTATGGAGACATGGAATGGGACTATTTTCATGGAGACCATCCCATTTATGGATCTGCTTCCATGAAGACCGCCCCATTTCGCTGAAAATGATACTGCGACAGTTATACTTTTTCCGTAATAATGACATGTTTTGGTGGACAACGATCACGGACGGCTCTCTCGGTTTCTTCTTCGCTCCCAACAAAGAAAAAAATCGAAGAAGGAAAAAATGGAGATAGTTCTTCGCTGCCTCTTCCCCGCTCCTTTCATCCGCCGTTCCACCGTCAAGGACAATGTATTGTTTTATACAGGAAGGGCTTGTCAAACACTGCTGCGCCACACAAAGACATGCTTCCTGCCTTATAGGGCTGTTTATTAGATTTGCAAGTATTTATATATTAGTTTCCAGATCAGTAAACATGTTTGATTATTCCTCAGTGCATTTTTGTAGCGCTACTGTAACATTTATATTGACTAACATTGCTGACATTATTAGATAATTTTATGCGTCCGGTCGTATATTATACGATTGTAATTCGGCAAACAGTTTCTTAAATGCCTGCAGAAAAATGTCCGCAAGATTAGGTATCACTAGCAACTGCCAATTGGAATAAATACCAAAAGTAATCAACTGGTTGAGCAGATCTATGCGAGACCGCTTCGTCGAGCATATGGTTTGAACTCTCTTTTCTCTGTCAAAATTAGTATAAATAATTTAAGTGTAGCCTGGCTGCCTGGGTTTATTCTAACAATTGAGTAGATATTAGGATATCTAAGCCAACGACTTCAGTTTGATGGATAGTAGTAACCACCTGATGTGATTGAAAATGGCTGATGGTTAAATTAAAATGTCTCTTACCTCTGACTAGGGTGTAAATTGCCCCGAACCCTTCAACTCTCATCTGACCGCAGATGCTTTGAAGGGCTTCCCTGCCGATGCAGTAACCTGTAAATCATGACATCCGATAGCACAAATCACAATAGGCAGTCACAGAAATCACCAGAAAGCAATTAAATGATTGGCTAGCGTCTATTAAACTAGCTACCGTCATTATTATGCTCGCATTTACTTATTTGTATGTATGGTGTAATTACGAATCAAGGTGAGAGAACTATATAGGATTAATGTATGACACTTCTGTATGTAGCGGAAAGCGATTTAATGAGTTTAAAAGTTTCGTCAACAATAGCAAATTTATATATATATATAGTGATACTAGTCACCGTCATATATATATAGTGATATATATATATATAGTGATACTAAGAACTCATAGCGCAATTTCATGTGACTGTATATTCTACTTGTGATCAACAGCGACGTCTCAGCCAAAGGTGATGCAACGTCTAATAGGGTCAGAGGTCACGTGACCGTACAATTCATGGCGTGTTACATTCTGAGGCGAAATTGCCTGCGTCTGTTTTGCGAGTACGAGAAAACATCTCTGCATGCAAACAACCTTGTGGCTGATTAGTTCACGCATCCCAAGACCTTTTGTTTGTCGCAATTAGGTAGAGACGTTTCATTTGGTAGATTAATCGATTTCACTGATAACGAGTAAAATCTTGCTTTGTATATAACATACAAGTGTATGTCTGTGGAATAACGCAGCTCTATAACTAACATACTGAGCTTCATAACTTCATCAAAAGTTAGAGATGAAATAATTTCTTAACTCCTTTGTTAGTCTAAGAAACTGTTTGGAATGCATCCAGTGTGTAGTAAAATCATATCAAACTATGAAAGTACGAGGCTTAAAATTAAAAAGATGTGCTCTTTGTGTTACTTGTGTGTTGATTTATTAACGACACCGTTCCATATCGAAGATGATTTAATGTCGCCCTCCTCCTTTCTCCAGGCTTGGGACTGGCACTGTCAAAGTCCAAACAGTGGCGGAGTCCTTTGTGTAACTTCTTAAGTTGTTGGATATATAACAGCCAACTGAGTTGGTAATCATGGTGTATAAATTGAAGGAGAGCAATTGGCCAACTGTGTTGCTTCTTTTTACACGAAACTCAGGAATAAATGAAGCAAGGATTATTATTTGTTGCAGCTGAATAGGCTTAACTGAACGACACAAATCTACATTGGAATAATTATAATTATTAAGTATTGACATGCGTTTGATTGTCTGAAAGAAGTAGGCAAGATGTGGCAACTATAGGATTACACGTTCATATGATAGTCTGACACGATTCGAGTCCAGGGTGAAACATGTGAGGCGTTGATAAAGGATTGAGGTTCTCAAATTCCAAGTAATACTTATTACTGAAATACAATACTCTGTTGTTCGCATTCCTGCAGCTTAGAACTCGATCATCGCTCGGCTTAGAGCATATGAGACGGAAAGCGGGTGAGAAGGAATTAAAAAGAGACATGGAATGGGAGATCGAGATAGAAAGAGAGAAAGAGAGAGAGAGAGAGAGAGAGAGAGAGAGAGAGAGAGAGAGAGAGAGAGAGAGAGAGAGAGAGAGAGTGAGAGAGGAAGAAAAAGTAGAAGTTGGTGTCAACAGGAATGGGAGTATGAGGAATGAAGGTGAGACAGAGCTGTGTAGAGCGACGACAAAAATTGTGTAAACATGGATAGATTAAAAGATGGATGGATGGGTGGATTAATGGATGGATGGATGGATGGATGGATGGATGGATACATAGTTGGACAGATAGATAGATAGAAAGATAGATAGATATATAAACAGATAGATAGATAGACAGATAGACAGATAGATAGATAGACAGATAGATAGATAGATAGATAGATAGATAGATAGATAGATAGATAGATAGATAGATACATAGATAGATAGATAGATAGATAGACAGACAAACAGACAGGTGGATGGATGGATGGATGGATGGATGGATGGATGGATGGATGGATGGATGGATGGATGGATGGATGGATGGATGGATGGATGGATGGATGGATGGATGGATGGATGGATGGATGGATGGATGGATGGATGGATGGATGGATGGATGGATGGATGGATGGATGGATGGATGGATGGATGGATGGATGGATGGATGGATGGATGGATGGATGGATGGATGGATGGATGGATGGATGGATGGATGGATGGATGGATGGATGGATGGATGGATGGATGGATGGATGGATGGATGGATGGATGGATGGATGGATGGATGGATGGATGGATGGATGGATGGATGGATGGATGGATGGATGGATGGATGGATGGATGGATGGATGGATGGATGGATGGATGGATGGATGGATGGATGGATGGATGGATGGATGGATGGATGGATGGATGGATGGATGGATGGATGGATGGATGGATGGATGGATGGATGGATGGATGGATGGATGGATGGATGGATGGATGGATGGATGGATGGATGGATGGATGGATGGATGGATGGATGGATGGATGGATGGATGGATGGATGGATGGATGGATGGATGGATGGATGGATGGATGGATGGATGGATGGATGGATGGATGGATGGATGGATGGATGGATGGATGGATGGATGGATGGATGGATGGATGGATGGATGGATGGATGGATGGATGGATGGATGGATCGATCGATCGTTGATCGATCGATCGATGGATGGATCGATGGATCGATGAATCGATGGATCGATGGATCGATGGATCGATGGATCGATGGATCGATGGATGGATCGATGGATGGATAGATAGACGGACAGATAAAGAATGATACGGTCCCTGCTGCTTACTTTCTCGATATTGTATGATATTCGGATGACGGCGCACTATCATCATGCACTGGTGACAATGCTCGTTTCTACAAATACAAGTAATAGCAATTAATAAATTTGCGATGAAATTCAATTAACAGTTGTTCAGGCTTGTAAGAGTACAACTGTTATTTGATATCGCCCTTCTAACAGTTTAACTCAGAAATGCACACACGCCTCGTCGGCGCAATTGCAGTTGTAATGCAGAGCAATTGTGTGCGAAGGACTTGCTCAAGGTCTCTACACAGTGACGCCCCGGACGAGAGTCGAACCCGCTCACTCAGCGCACATTGAGTGTTACGGGCCGACCGCTCTAACCAATCGGTCACCTTGCCACAAAGTAGGTCTCACTCTCGACTCATCACGATCATTTTTTTTAATATGCAGAACATAATTATGTCATATATACATATATATGTATGATATTATATTTATATTTATATAATGTATAGTAGCTCAAGTAACCGTCTTCGTCCGGGTAGTCCTTACAATTCTTAAATGTATTGAACAATACTTCCCATGCTCGCCTGTAAGGAGGCATTTACAATATGTGCAAATGACTGGCCACTTTTGGCAGGTATTTGCACATATTGTAAATTCCTTCTTATAGGCGAGCATGGGGAAGGGATACAATTTTTGGGTCTGCGAACCCCCTCCTATGTTTTTTCTCGGCTGCAAATAAGTATTCGTGCAAAATTTTTCAGCAATCGCTCGAGTTGATCAAACGTTTTGTGGAACATACATTGTTACATATATAGACTACATTTCTTTTTTTTTACATATAGACAGATCATAAGTAGTATCAACCTCTGCAAAATCATTCAATGGTTCTTGCTAGCATTCACTATTGTCTGCGGTAGACCGTTGTTATACTGAATTACGTCAATAGGCCGACGTCTAGTAGAACAGCATCAACATAACAGTTAGCATCAGCGCATCTGCCATTGTCACATTATTGTTGCAGCTGTTATCATTGTACTAAATTTTTCACTATGATGCCCAACTCATTGGTATCTGTGCCAATGTTCGTTATGTTGCGTTTTCCACTTTTAGAGAGGATCGGCGGAAGCCTTTGTGCTGAATAGTCTACGATCTGGGACAAAAGATGGTCAGTCTGAGGACCAATCCCTATTCCCTTTAGTCCTTCCCATTCCACCAGCGAAAGCCATTGATTTTATTGCAGAGCGCATCTGTTCGACGATTCAAATCCGCCCGCAGACCAACCGACCGACCGACCGACCGACACGCTTTGACGCATAGCTCTACCATTCATTGGCGGATTCTAGGCGGCTGGTTGAGCGGACGCGTGGGGTTTTGGGGCAGTTGGTGTTTGAGTGGGCGGATGAGTGGATTGGAGTGTATAGGATGGAAAGAGAAGCAATTGCTCTATAATAGCTCCAAGATTTTCTATCTTGTTTCGCGTGACAGCTTCTGCGTTGGTCCGATACAGAAGAGAGGCCGCTCTAGGCCTAGCGCGGTACAATTGGCGAACGGTTAGAGCATGTTCCTATATGCGCATGGAATGGTTGAGAGTAGACAGAGCGCGGACTGATGGTCGGCCTAAATCCGTCACTTAACGGATAAGCGATTTGTCCATTAAAGAGAACACTCTTCCTCTGCCTCTTGCCATTTAGACGCAGCGTTGGCATAGACAGGCGGCAGTTGGCTGTCATTTAGCTCAGACACATTACTGTCTTGTTCTCAGCGCTGTCTCGTTCTCAGCGCTGTCTTGTTCTCAGTGCTGTCTTCTTCTCAGCGCTGTCTTCTTCTCAGCGCTGTCTTCAACTCAGAGTTGTACACGGGTCCAATTTTCATGACCCGACCCAACCAGACCTATCTATAATGAAATCGACCCGACCCGACTTCTTAAGCCAAATATCTGACCCGACGCCACAGATGACGAGCATGACCCGACCCGCCTTTAGTGCTAATTGTACCTATTTTATATATCGTCAAACTATAATGTCCCAAAAACGCAACACAGTCAGACCCCATATAAAATAATAATACTTTATTGACCTATGAGAACGTATTATTCCATTTATTTTAGCCTAAACTTTTTATCTCCATAAATATATGCAAAAAGAATTCCGGATGTTGGTAGATGCGTATGAGTCCGTATTTTTTCATAAAATATAGATGAATTATTTCATAAGGCATCTTGAACCGCATTCGTTGTCAAAGGAAAAAATCCGATGTTGCCCTTAATTTTAACGCTAATTCCTTCGACATATTTAATTTATTTGATTGTAACTGATTAACACCAGGGTCCGATGTCGACCGCGGTTCGCAAAAGCGATGCTGGCTTATGTAAAAGAATGTAATCTCGGGCTGTTATCCATGCACAATGAGAAAGAGTAGCATGAAATTGCGCGATTGACTGCTGAGTCAAAGAATTGGGCACTTAAAAGGGCGTCCGATTATTTGTCTCAGACGTCAGCCCCGCGTATCAAGTTCAATCGGTTTTGCTATAGCTAAGGGATGTCTTCTGCTGCTCTTTCTTCACTCAGGTGCCTTAAAGATCTCTTGCCAATGAACGCATGCACAGAAGATGTAAACCTCAACGAATCATTGTGAAAAGCATAGAGTTGAAAATAAAGCTCTGCAAAAATTGGTGGGTCGAAATGGGTCCGGGTGTAGGACCAGACCCAACCCGACCCAAGAGGATCTCGACCCGACCCGACCCGACCCGACCCGACCCATAAGTCTACAGATATTCGTGACCCGACCCACCCAGCTCGACCCGACCCACGGGTCGACCCGACCGGTGGGACAACTCTGCTTCAACGTTTTGTTGCTGTGTATTCGAAGCGCTTAGCTGTTTAAGGAATCGTCCTTCAATGCTTCGCAATCGTTATTATTCCCCCTTAATTATGGCTCGTTCTAATGATCACAGTTGTCAATCAATCGAGCAATCAATCAATCAAAAAGTTCTTTCGTTGAGCACTTATAATGACTCAATCAGTTTCGATGCTAGTTGATATTGTCCGTTATTTCATCATTTTGCTCGGTTTGGCTATTAAATATTTGGCCTTTACATTAATAACCTTTGAGTGGTGAGCGCAATGTCCACTTTCCTGCAGGCTCTGGTCTGACTTATCAACTTACCTCGGTATACACGGAGGTCGAAGGCGATTGCGTTTGCATGAACACGCCAGTTGCGGGCAATGTCCATGACAAGGAATAAATCAATCGGAAATCAAGTATTAAATTCTCTTCGGATAGACAATTTCGGCTTCCGGCTACAGGTAGTCAAGTCTAGTATATATGAGAAAATTACCATATTCAATATTTGACTTGTCTATTCTTGTCAGCTATTGTCTCATCTTCTTCGCTAGTCTTGTCATATTTTGGCATCTTTTCTCGCCTCGTTTGTCCCGTCTCACAGTTCTTTGAGCGTCTCCAGCAAATTTATGCAAATCCGAGTCACACAAGGCTGACAAGTGACGCAAGCTTTAAGTAGTCCTTTGTCCGTAAACGGACTAGAATGCCAATCATTTTGACAGCGTAAATTCCTTCATCGTGCCTGTACTATAGAGTAGTAAAACTTTGAAATATTCCTCAAATATGTCTTCCGGTAGTTTGTGACAGTAAAGATGCATTCCGACGCACAGCATAGGCCTGATGAAGTTTGAATTTGGTTGAATGTGATGGGTTCGTCAACGTTAACATTATTAGGTACAAACATCCGCTCAGATCCAATTTATTTCATTGATCACAAGTGAATCAGTTAAATGCTTTTATCATTTGACTCTATAAATGATGCAAATGAATGACGACTCGAACAGCCGTAATGTGATGTAATCAAACATTTATATAGCGCCCCTTCAAGATATCTACTCAGAGGCTGTCATTGAAAACCTACTTATGTTGAACAATAGGACGAGAAGGTGGTCCGAAGAATGGTCTGGAAGACCAAATGGGTTTCCAGCAACTGAGGAGAAGGTGGTCCGAGGAATGGTCTGGAAGACCGAATGGGTTCCCAGCGACTGAGGAGAAGGGGGTCCGAGAAATGGTCTGGAAGACCTAATGGGTTCCCAGCAACTGAGGCAGTTTAGGCTACTGCAGGTTGTACTGTTTTATAGGGTTTCCAATGCACATGTCTTACGTCCAACACGCTTAATTCATGAACATATTTACCTCTTACTATTGATATTGCTATTGCTATTGCCACTGTAGTCAGTATCACTGTACTAGAACTATACTACTATTGTCAATATTATTACTAATCTTATCATGCAATCATAATTATTTATAGGCCTAATTATGCTCACGGAATATATGCATGCTCATAAATGTACAAATAAAGGCACACACTCACACCCACAATTGCTCATATACTTATGTTCGCATTCACAAATGCTCACACTAGTCACAAATGCTCACATTCTTCACAGATGCCACACTACTCACAACTGCTCTCGCTCCTCACAACTACTCACAAATGCTCACATTACTCACAAATGCTCACATTCACAAATACTCACAAAGGCTCACATTCACAAATACTCGCAAATGCCTACACTGAAAAATTCTCACAATCACAAGTGCTCACTAGTAAAAATCAGCGCATCGATAGTTAGTTTGAGTCGATATATTGAATTTGATTGCTTGGGTTGTATAATATCGATGCAGTCAATGTATAACTGCGCATTCGCCTACTCATCGATCGATCGCTCAAAGGACATAGCCAGGAAGTTTACTGAGACATATGGACACAGCGATAGATACAGATATAGACACAGAGAAGGACACAGAGTTAGACATACAGAGAGACAGACAGACAGAAAGAGATACAGAGATACGCATAGAGGTAGACAGAGAGAGAGAGACTCAGAGATAGATGAAGCGCCCTTGTAGCGGCATGGCTGCGTTACGGCACTGTATAACAACAGACACAAAGATGGACACAGAGATTTACACAGAGATGGAAACAGAGGTAGGCACATACATAGACAAAGAGATTGAGTTGCTGTCAGGAGAATTGCGCATGGAGGTTGTTCAATGTTCTCCTACGTGTTGAACCAGTTTATACACGGAATCTCAAATTCTCAGCTGTCTCCCTTGCTGATTCATCTACTGAGCTCACATTTACGTAATGCATAATACATTTTCTAATTAGGTCATGATGCGCAATTTCGCATTGGAAAGATATTACTCCGTTGCATGATGGACCAGAGCGTGTTTTTATTCCGTTTTTCTTTTGACTTTGCTTTCTCTTGCGCACCTGTAGAACGATTTGTATTCTAATGTCAGTGCTTTCAAGGTGCACCTCATTAACCGAAGAGTTGAACTGCTCTGAATATAGACACACACACACATATATATATATATATAGATATATATATGAATACATATATATTAGTAGACTTATGTATGAATATATATATATATATATATATATATATATATATGAATACATATATATGAGTAGACTTATGTATGAATATATATATATATATATACATATATATATATGTGTGTGTTGGGCGCAACGTTTGACGTACTTTATCTCTCACAATTTTCGTATCGTATACACATCAGTTCACTTTACATTTTGGCTTGTCATAGAATCATAAATAATGCCTTAGACTGTTACAGTTACAATGCCAATGGATCTGGGTTTTTTTTATTACCGACTGCGTTATAACCACTCACTTCTCAATGGTATCGCTAGAGTGCAGAGATGAACGAACAACAAATTATTCAAAAATCCTCCCAATCCGCCATTACAAAAACCACGTACGTCATTCCTGTACAGGACTGCGCTGGCTTCCCGTCGAGCGAACGAATTCAGGTTGAAATCTGTCTCATAGTTCACAAAACATCGCACTAAAATCAGTCGATTTATCTCCGCTACTTTGCTCACCCGTCAGCCCAGCAAATACTGCACTCGATCAACTGATACCCTGCTGTGCCTCGCTCCCGAATAGTATTGGCCACCAGAGCATACTCAGATGCAGCGCAGAGCCACAAACGTACTCAGCAGCTGGTCTGAAGCGTTGGGATTCGCTGTCCAGTGTCGTGCGGTCTGGTCAGGCCTACATTTGGTCAGTTGTCTGACCTCATTCAAGATTGATCTCAGAACCCATCCGCTTCAGTTTGCTCTTCCTGCGTTGCTTGAGTGAATGGATGTCGCACGCGTGGCTGTTTGTGATTGCGAGATAAAGTGTCTGCATACTTACGGGACAGTATTTATGCTGTGTTCCATATCGCACAGTTAATGTCGACGAATATTTTTCTCAGCAAGTAGGGTTTCTTTGTAGTGTAGATGAGAAAGAGAGAGAGAGAGACAGACAGACAGACAGACAGACAGACAGAGACAGACAGACAGACAGAATGTGTACGAGTTTTATACGAGCGCTCTTAAAACCGAGAAAAGATGAAAATTCGGTCGACGCATTCGTTTAATGTCTCTACATTTGTTTTTTTTATAATTGTCACTGTATATATAACGACAATCCAATTAATTACAGGAATTAGCATAGCGTTCATCGCAGTATCCGCGATGACTCTATATGAGCTATATATATATATTATATCGCTGGGTGCTCGTGTAATATCTGGGAATTATAATTGTGGATGAGCATATATATTTGCATGCAATATTGCAATGATCACATCGTGCTTACTGTTTTACCAATACTACAATTTATTATTGCGCACTTGTTATACTTTGTTATTAATTAAGTGGACTTATGTTTCGCTGGCAATAATGATTCTAGATGTGATTAAGAACAAAAGTCATCAGTAGGAAAATAGTACTCAGAAGGCTATGAGAATGATCAGCGTCGTGTGAAGGAAAAATCCATCCACCCATCCATCGATGCATCCATCCACCCATTCATCCACCTATCTATCTATCTGTCTGCCTGCCTGCCCGCCTGCTTGCTTGCCATCCTGCCATCCTGCTTACCTATCTATCTGTCTGTCTGTCTACCTACCTACCTACCTACCTACCTACCTATCTACCTACCTACCTACCTACCTACCTACCTACCTACCTACCCACCCACCTACCTACCTACCTACCTACCTACCTACCTACCTACCTACCTACCTACCTACCTACCTACCTACCTACCTACCTACCTACCTACCTACCTATCTACCTACCTACCTACCTACCTACCTACCTACCTACCTACCTACCTACCTACCTACCTACCTACCTACCTACCTACCTACCTACCTACCTACCTACCTACCTACCTACCTACCTACCTACCTACCTACCTACCTACCTATCTACCTACCTACCTACCTACCTACCTACCTACCTACCTACCTACCTATCTACCTACCTACCTACCTACCTACCTACCTATCTATCTATCTATCTATCCGTATCTATCATCGTCCTCATTATCAACTGTAGTTTCATTACTCGTTCAATCTGTCTGAATATTTCACTCGTTCTGTCTCTCTTCCTCTCTCTGCTAACTGATTGTTTCTATATTCGTTTTCCCCCATTATGTTGCTTCATTTGCATCTTCCCTGCCTCTCCTCTTATTAGATTTGAACAATCCTTCAATTCATCCTGTTGATCTTAAGCTTGTATATACGGCCTCTTTCGCGCCGTCATCGTGTCCTTCCTAGTTTCTTCCTCGTCAATTCTTCCTCTTCGTTCTTCTCTTCCTTTTTTCTTTCCCCTTCCTTCTTCTTCTGCTGTTCTACTTTATCGCCGTCTCGTCTCCTGTTCGTCCACCTCCTGTTGTCCTCCTTTTTCATTTGGCTCCGTCTTTCAGTCGTATTCCCTTTCTTCTTCCGCACCCGAGTGTCCTTTGTCTTTTCTCTTCCTCGTTGGCCTTCCTCCTCTGCCTTCCTTTCTGCTGCTTCCTAGGTGGCTTTATTCTCCATCGAAGACCGGACACCGAGTGCGGCCACATCGGCCACCCACAGAGGGCGTTGGTGACGTTATTAGATTAGCCTTTGATTAGAAAGGAAGGCACCTCCCGTCAACATCCCACAGCCGGAGGAACCCAGTTTTTAGATGTCGCCATAATTGTTTGCCTGCCTCGGCAGAACGACGGGCTGGGTGGCTGGGCGGGTGGGAGGGTGGCCAATGGCCATAGGAGGGTGCAGATCCTAGGGGAGCCGTCGTGGCAACATCACTGGCCATCAGGATCCATGCAGACGAATCCTCTGGACCAGCTGACAAAACAAAATTATTCGGCGGGATCTGATCAAACGTCTAATTATTTCCTGCATATACTTTTCCAAAATGTCTATAGAGCTATTTATATTTTCTTCTTTCATATACACCTAAATATATTATGTCCATAATTAATATAAGTATATCACGCATGTGACCATGTTCTACGCATGTATTCATTTAGATGATATGCTGTAATAAGTCTGCGCATATGAAAAAATAAAGCCCCTCTTCACGGGATCCTTGTCTATTGATTCGTTTCATAGCATAGGCCTACACAGGAGCAAAATTGCCAAAAAATTCAGACAAGGTCGTATTTTTCTTTTAACTGCCTGTTTCCGTGACACAGCTGGCAGTTTCTCTTACCCTGCTGACGACCTATTTGTCTGGGACGATTCCAACTGCACCATTCCAGTAATTGCGCGTGCCACCGTTTGGAAACTTATAGCAATACAGCAAAAAAGGACATTATTCTGTGAATTTAACGGTTGAGAAACGATAGCAAATAAGAGCGTGGACCAAGAATACGAAGACCATACGAGCTTACTGACGGTTGGTTAGCTGCAACTCTAATGAAAGTAAGTATGTCTGACAGATTAAGACTATGAAAAATTGTCAATATTTAGATGTATATGTGGAGGATTGATTTTCAATTATACTAAGCATGCATGGGTGACAAATAAATTGAAACTTGGGTATAAGACAATTAAAAAAATAAAACGGAAATATTTTGGTGAATGCGTTTTTTCACATCTGACATCATACCAAAAAAAAATCTTAACATGGGACACAACGCCCTTGCTCTGAAGCAATTTTCTCTTGGAGATGAGTATGCCCTATACGATGTCCATTTTAATAAACATGTTTTCATGTCAACTATCTACAAATATTGTTCTGGTTAGCAAATGTTAATTTGGTCACGTGTTGTACTTTATTTTCCCATTATATTAATGTATTCAACATAATTCTCGTGCAGGCCTAGTTCAGTTTCCTGAAACTTAGAAAAATGCTTAAAAGAGACGCCTTAGAACACTCTATACTATTACAGATGTACACTGTGTCCCGATGAGAAGTAGACCCATAAGCGTTTGCCAGAAACTGCTTGAAGATTAAACTTATATTTTTATCAATGAAATTACACATGCACCATCAATTACACATGCAGTATCCCACATCATTTTCGATTGTAATCTTCAAAATTTGACCTAAATAAGAAAAGAAATTGAATGATTAAAAGTTGCTGGTAAATTGAAAGTTTCCAACATGGGTTAATTTATCACACGTTGGCGACGTCATTATCGATGGAATACGTCACTTATTTTGGTGTAAAAGATCAAGAAAAATGGCATACGCTGCGTCCTGATGAAAAGTGGACCCCAACAAAGGAAGATAAATTTCTGTTAAATTATTGTGACAAGAAAACGGTTATGGAGCAAACATCTGGAGCGTGCTGGAGTAACGTGTTTGTCATTTCCTCATTCGTAACGCGGATCATCTGAGGTGCGTATGATTGAAGAGTGGCAGCTGTTTGACCACGTGACCATCGATCAGGCCATCAAACAGTGGTGTCCCCGTCTGCAGTCGTGCGTATGTGAGCAAGGAGGATATTTTGAACACCAGATGTGACTAAACTTCAGTTCCTAATGGCTCTTGTGGGGCTCCTTAAGTTGGAAACTAACCCCTTTCTGTGCTGCATAATCTGCATTTCAAACGATCATAAACTTTGCAAAATCACCTACATTTCCAAATGGAATTAGCGTTTCGTGTTAATTGATATGCTCACTATTGTTGCTCTAAAAATTTCAGTCAAATGCTTCAAGTTTTGACCGAATTATGACACGTTTTGTTGGGGTCCACTTTTAATCGAGACACAGTGAGTGCATGTTCTTCATCGAGTTGAGGGAACCTCACTCGTCAATAAGCGGGTGCCCTGCAGTAGGTTTCTGAGGGTGCTTTAGATGTTTGGAGTTTACAGTTACTTTTAGCAAGAGACAACGTTCTCTGCGTCAATGCAATACATCTAATTTTGCCTAGTGATCTCTTGCAGCGTTCAAGGTGAACCATAAACAGAGTGGAAGAGAAACTCTTGGAGTAAAGAACAGAATATAGCTTTTCTAGGAAACTGGAAAACATTATGAGCTTGAGGGCTCCGGTTGGAGCGACCAACAAATGAGAAAAAGCGATTGACAAAAACAAGGAGTGTACATTATACAAGGAACAGTAGGTTGTTGATTTAAGCGAGGTTCCTCTTTTTCACAGGTCTACAAGATATTATCAAAAGGATGATGAGTGGAATGGAAGATGAATATACAGGTGTTCTGTATAGGCCTATAAAGAGGGTCATGTGGAAGGGAATCAAGGATCATCGTTAGAGACGTATGGCAGGTGAGGTCTCGTTTTCTTAATAGTACATGTCTACTGAAATTGCAGCATGAAAATAATGAGCTAACTTGATATATAGCACGTGAGGCGTTTGATTAAGGAACGAACTGACACTTTAATAACAAAAGCAGACTTTCAAGAATGTGATCCGCCCACCTGTTCTCGACGAGGAAATAGTCTCGATACTGTTCGTAACAGGTGCCCTTTGTACTGATTTCATTCGCCCGTATGATGAGTTCTCCGATGCCCGTCTGGTGCCACCGACCCCACCACTGACGAGGAAACTCACAGTCACTGTGCGATGTCCCTACAGCAACAGCAACCAGAAAACGGTACTCATTTATTCTATATTTATACTATATATTCATTTATTCTATATGACAATGTATCTGGATCAGCTGCAGCCTTGGAGTTGTACCCATTACACCAGGCTAGCAAGATAGAGAAGTACACGTATTAAGGCGTATACGTATGTTTGCATAATGATATTAATAAATAGGTTCAGCGCCTCTGTCTAGATATCTTGAAGAAGCGCTAAATAAATATTCAATTACATTAAATTACATTTCATATGGTGGGGTGTACGTGTGCATATATTGCGGCTATTTGTATAACACCTTTTATGAACCCAATGAACGCGCGAAATATGACTATCTTACCTAACTAGATGCGACTTCCTGATATGTTTGTGGCAACATAAACTAACGCACAAATTAATTAACAAGCGAATGTATCAGAACGATAATCGCACAGTGTGTTGGATATATTTGTAAGGGAAGCGCGAGATCCTAAGTGAATTAGGTCTATAAGGCTATAACTCGTAGCTGAATAACGATCATTAGGGCTGAAGGTAGGAACATGCAATTCTCTGATGTACTATTGGACCATCGAAGCTCGTTCCACGAGCAGAATCTTGAACTTGACCCCGTCCAAGAGCAGAGATGATCTTGAATCACATAGAAAAAATTGTGTTCAACTGTTCAGGCTAGCGGCCACAACCCGTGGTATGCCGCTCAGGAATTAACCGATCTGCCTAAACGATTGGACCTACATGTATGTCTTATCCATACTATGATTCGCTTAGTCAGGTCAGTGGGATGCTGTCTAGTGTGTCCACCTTATCATAGGGTGCGCGCTTCAAAGATTGTAAGCATCAGGGGGTGACTTAGGTCGACGACGATCCAGAGACCAGACATAAGCTGAGAACGAAAGCATTATATCAGAGTTGCAATATATACACTTACCTGCGTATACAACTATGCATAAATGCATGTATGAATGCATACAAGCTATGCATACTTACAATGTCATTCATCATTGAATTCGGCCATGCATGTACACAAATTAGCATCCATACATACATACATACATACATACATACATACATACATACATACATACATTTATATAGCTTCAACTGGAGAGTAAATATACAGCTGAATGTTGGACAATGAATTGTAGCCTGTCAGAAGTCAGTGTTGTATACGATATTTCACATAGCGAGAGACAAATCGAAGTCGCGATTGGCTTTGAGCCTAGATTACGATTTAAATATCATACATGAATCCAATTTAGAAGTATAAGGAGACTGAGATTTCATTCTATTCGATTTTACTTTATTACGGAGATCCTGAATTTTCTACTACTGAACGTCAACTCATTGACGGAATGACCAGAAAAGTTAGCCTTGATTTTACAAGAGCGAAAATAGGATTGACACGCAATTCATAACTAATATAAATGTTTACGTCGGTCAAGGTATTATTCTGTGAAAAAGAGGTTTCGCATTACCTCACATGGGAGGTAATTTTCCCATACAATAAGCTCCTACTCTTAGATCATTTCTCCGATGTTTTCAAAAATACAAATCATATACTGACTGATGCATCATGTACTAATAGTTTCGACCGTATACATACATGTACATTATGTCAACGCTTGTGGTTTGTGTATGGGGTTTGTGTATGGGGTTTGTGTATGGGGTTTGTGTATGGGGTTTGTGTATGGGGTTTGTGCATGGGGTTGTTACGTGCAGCATTAGTGACCAAACTGCTTTATGCTCTGTACGAGGGCTATTCTCCTTGTTCTGTCGATTCGTATAGTAGGATATTTTGCCCCGACTAATTGCCATCAGCGCTACTGGGAGTCAAGACGGCGACAAACGAGGAACATCGTCGAGCATTCAGCGTCTCATGCAAAGCATCGAAGAAGAAGCAATGAGATCTATAGGCGTATACACTCGTGAACGCGAAGAAGAGAGAGAGGGGTCCAATCGGAACCGTTCTCACGTACGGGCCGTTAATGAACCGACATCGGACGTCGTTAACGAGGTGCATTATGGGGTCTTACACTTCCGTTGCCTGAGATCTCCATCGAGCCACTCAGTCCTGACGAACGGGCGACGCCCAGGCATAAACCAACGCCATCGCTTCCGATATATCACGCCGGTTTAACAGTTCATCCTTCCGGTCTTAGCATAGAATGGATCGGTGACTGGCAGCTGAGGCTTAGCGCGTCACTTGGACGGCGACTAACGCCAGTCGACTGTCTTGTCACCAGTGACCGTGACAGCCGCGACTGGGGAGGGGACAGAAGAACCTGGCGGTTTCGACGAGTCACCGATGAAAAACTTGGGATTGATGACGCCAAGGCGGCTCTGGATGTCACCACATGACGCCCCTTCCCCTCCCTGAAATTCTTCGCTTCCCCACTGACGTCGTGGATTTGAATCGAACTGGAGAGAAGATGGTGTGACCGATTGGTGGACTATATTTAGCGTCGACTTTCTAGCAGTGAGTGAGCAAGAGCAGGACCGACAGGCGATTGGCCATGGCCATGGGAGCGATATAGACGCACATCACAGCGTTTTTATGGACTCGAAGTTTAGGCAATGTTATGGAATGATACGGGTCAAACGGTACAACAAGAATCTGACCAGAAATTATTTGAACATTTCGACACATTTGTCCGTATTACTCGAATTCTTTCTTTCTGTATTTCCAGCCGCTCTTCGTTCTTATAAAATATGTAGGCCTATGTAAAATCTTGAGCCCAACTTTGGAGCTTCTGTTGCGTAAGCACTATAGATGCAGACTGTCAATTAAAATCACAGATTACATTACAAAATATACGATTCTGCTGTTGCTGCAATAACGAAAGAGTTTTTGTTTATTTCTTGTGCAATGTCTGCTTACTAACTTCAACGCAGTATTTCTGCCTTCTGTGATTATCTGTCAATCAGTTCTATTTGGTCGGAACGAGGTTCTTAAAATGGCCGATGGTGGCCTATATGTGGTTTCCATTAATCCAGATTCGTCATATTCCGCCAGCCGTCTGTCTAAAGCCGTCTCTCAAAGGGACTTATTCGTCTATACATCTACATGCATATATTATATACATGTATACGTGCTTCGTAGCACAGGCATACTATGTATGTTTAAGAGCAGATGTATATAAATATAATATATATATAATGATATGCATATATATATATATATTTATATATATGCATTTCAGCATATTAGATCCGAACATGTATGGTCTGACATATTGGCCTACATGTATATAGCAGGTATATATGCCGCTCTGACGGAAATGCGGACATACTATTGCAACATTATGTAATTATATTTATATACATATGCCATTTGTCGGTCTGTACTTACGACAGACCGGATAATTGTATGTCTACCCATAGATTGGTAGATGAATGAATGTACGTTTGTCTCTGTGTTATAATACATATTATGTCTACATGTTTCTTGCTCATACGTTTCGATTATTCCGCCCATTACTAACATGTACCGGAAGTCTGAAAGAAATAACACGAACCGTATACATTGCAATATGGCGGTGGATAGCAATCGAGATAGTAAATATAAACACATATCAGGTTGATTACTTGAACATTTTGAATTTAAATTATTGGCTAATGGAAATATCAAAAATGCTGATAACGTTTATTGCATTCATTGCGACAAATCGTTTGCATACCATGGATCTAACGATTAATTAATCGTTAACTTCCCCAGCTCTAAATAATAATAATTATAATAATAATTATAATAAAAAAAATTATGAGACTCGGTGACCTAATCCTGGCTCGTGGCGAATGGGCCGGTGCCTGGTCTGGGATGCGACCGTGACTGACACCTTGACCGCATCTTGTTTGTCAGACGCATTTCAGATAGTCGGAAAGAGATCCTATCTCATCCAATGTCTGTCGACCGTCATCCAACGCTTCAATGTATATAACCATTTATATAGCGCCTTATGAGAACCTCACGAAGCCTTTAATGCGGTTGCCTTCAGAGGCACATTTGTCCAACGACTCACTTCAGTCGAATGAGTTGCCGTTCCAGAGCGTCATTTGTCACATCTTCAAACATAATTTGGATCGTCTGCGAGATAATTATTACCTCGGGCAAAATAATGATAATTTGTTATTTGCTGCAAATAGACTCTTTCGTCGCTGTCCGAAGTTCCATCGAGTAATCTTGAAACAATTTTGTCAGGTCTGTCTCTCACAATAATTTACAACTTTTTCTCAGTGTTTTATTTTCTACTTTGCTGGTTGTTTGGCTCGGTCACGTCCCTTGTGCCGCTCTGTGATTGCAACGGACTGGCCCCTAATGGCGCTATTTGTTCCTTTTGCACACGCCCGCCGCCGCCTTGTAGGCTGAAGTTGGGATAGATTCTACTCTTAGTCAGTCCTAGCAGATCCCCAGGGCCTCACAACAGTCAAAGAGCATTTGCAGTGTCTATCGGACGACAGGACAGTTGCACTAGAAAGAGGGTCCGATTCACCCACAAACCACGATCCGGCTCACATTAACCGCGTCATAATGATTTTCGTTCAGTTCGACCAACCTAAACGTTCAACCACACAAAGTCTTCTGTCTCAGACCCAGATACCCCGAACATAACTGATGCAAAAAGCACAGCCTGATTGTTCTCAAGGTAAAAGTTACCACCATTTTCTGCAGACTAACCTGCTTAAGCGTATCTCTAAGGAAGTTACAGCAAGTGTTGGCATACACAGCTTATCCCGTGATCAACCGCACTCTGCTAGATCTGCTACCGTCCACTAGTTGAGTTGGCAGCGTCCCCCTTGCTTTCGGGCCATTATTTTTGAAGCAAGCAGTTACAGAAGGTAAACGCCACAACCTTTACGACCACCATCCGAAAGCTATATGAATTCTTCACCGTATGGCCCCTTAAATCAGCCGAACTGTTTTATTCCAGGCCCCGCATGTATAGCCAACAGCCTGGGATAAATACAGTCTACTTCTGGCAGCACATAATTTGTTCCTCTGGCTTTTGAAACTCTTGACCTCATCAATGGCGCTGGCATCGCATTCATTTCTGATCAGGGACGCAGTTTAACTCGAATTTCTGGAGATCTTACAGAAACATTTACATTTCAGCGAATTTCAATAACTATTCAGCGTTTAAATGATGTTGTTCACCTACCGCAATATATCTTAACTCGCCAGAAGTGCATGAATCGTATTCGCAGCCTGTTTCAGAAATTATTAACTGTCAATGGACAATTATTGCTTCCTGAGGGATTTTAGAGCTACTTCGGTTACAAAATTAGAACTAAAAACAATATACACGATTATATTTATATACATAATTGCATGTAGCATCTATATATCAATATATACGGTTTTGGAATTTTAAAAATCTAAGATTATTTACTATTTATTTCCATATTTCCATATTACGGGTCTCTTTATTTCCGTATATTTGTGTATATATTTGTATATTTGTATGTTGTGTATATTATGCTCATTCATTGTGTCTATGCTCTTTGTATACATGCATGCTACTTTCTTTCAGTAAGTAAGCACAATTTGTCTTTAGTTTAAATGTGCATCACAACCGGCGCTGATTATGGCGCCCAGTGAGTGAACCAGCGGCAACAAAAACCAATGAACCTCTTGGCTTTGGAGTCTGATTTTGACTAATGGGCGATGCTAGCCGACGATCAGCCTATCTGAAACTACAAAAACAGTCGCAGACAGACGTAGGCCTACATATACATGTTGTGAAACATGCATGCATACAGACAGAACACAGACAGACAGGCAGACAGACAGACACACAGACAGACAGGCAGACAGACAGACACACAGGTAGGCAGGCAGACAGACAGACAGACACACAGGCAGGCAGGCAGTTGCTGATTGATCTGGAATGCGTCATCGGAAATTAGTCATTAGCGGATGAAAGATAAAACACGTGGTTGATGGACATCGTGCAATTGACCAGAAGATCCATCATACGTCCAACATGAATAATGTCTGCAGATAACAACAACGAAAGAGACACAATGGAGTTCCAGGCATTCCACAGACGCTGCATCCCACAAAGGGCGATCGGCGCCATTCTCCAAGACATCGACGTCATGAATAAATCGATGCAAGACTATCGATTGTGTGTTTTACGAGATTATTCCTCTCATCCCTCCAAATTCTTTAACACATCTAATATCTAACAAATTGTCTAATATATGAGCCTAAGCACATGTATGTGACAGATATTTTTTGCCAACCGTACGTAACAGTGTCTCTAATGTTGTATCAATTTGATAAATTTGTGCTGTTGACGACAGTTTACTTACAACCACAAATCTGAAAAGTTGACCTTCAAGACAAAACTGGTATGAATAGCAGAACTTTTGGAGGTTTGAAATAGTTTTAAAAATATTGTCAGCTGTTGATTTGTCCAATCAGATGGACTTGGCTTTTGTTTAGTCTGATTTTCATTTTACATGGCTGAAATGAGCCGTGCTTAGTGTTCCAAGGAATTGAGATTGCTCTGTTTAGCAAACTTCCAACTTTTTAGCGGCTCCTTAAAACTTGGTGGCACAGCCGAAGAATTGGCTTTTGCTTGTCTTGGAAAACAATACGTTTTTTGAGTCGATTGACGCTATGTGTGAAGTGTAATCGCGGAATAAGTTACATATTAGTTTAGTGAACATGTCTAGATTGTAGTAACAAGGTTGAACTTTTGCCGTTATTTGATTGGCTTGGTATGAGTATTCGTAATAAATTTACTAAAACACAAAATATAAATATAAAGCACAAAAAATACACAAAGCACAGATTCTTTTTCAAATCGACAGAATCAAGAAATCTATTGAAGGGCAACATCCATTTTGAATTGAAGAAGGCCTTATTTGTTTACTATGGTGGAAATGTTGCCTCTAAACGTTCAGGTCTTCTGGTGCAATGATCAAAATATGCTTTTCGATTTTATTGCACTTCTTGACTAGTACAATCGAATCGGTTCAGAAAAGTAGTTTGGAGCTAGGGTTAGGGTTAGGGAGCTTAGCAAAAATTATTAAAGAAAGTAGGGCTATATCATGCCGATGGCAATGAATGAGTGAAGCCCGAAATTTCCTGCCAGCAAAATGCTTTAAAATGGTCATCAAACAATAGCTGGTGTAATACAATAACGGATTTGTATGGGAACCTCGACAATTATTTGAGCCGCTTTTATAAATCGTTCTATGTGAACCACGATATATGTGAACCGCCATATTTTAACCGCTATATGGGAGCCGCTATAAGTGAACATTGGGCGTTCAATTTCAGTTAGGATTTAGTAGCCAATAGGCAGCAATGAAAACTGTTTTCGTCACCTGGGGAGTTGTCACATCGCGCGCTGTTTGTATAAGCAATGCTTAAAAGTTCCCGGAATGGATTGCATACATGACATCTGTGTCTATGAACCACATCGCAGTGTTATTGTCATCAGACATTACTCTTCAGAACTGCATTTGCGTTTATTATCGGATGAATAGAAGCAATTTTGTAAACGGGTTCCGTGCATTCGAGGGCCTCATAGTGTTGATGCACAGATATGAAGGCTCTTGACTGATGCCTCGTCCCCTGACAGGTAAAACTGACGATCTGCGATCGATCCCACAGGAATAGAGATCCATGATGGACGATAAATCATAGGAGAGCGAGAGACTGGCCGACGATCATTGTGTTCAGAGCCAGCGATGGAAATTCTTTCGATTCATTACGTTTCTTCTCTTTTTCGTCGTCTGTCGGTCTTTCCTTTGTCTTCCTTACAAACCAAAACAGCAGGAGGCTTTCGATAACGAAGAGATTGTCAATTGCGGATAAGGTGAAGACCTCTGCCGGTGTCAATCTTGCTTCTACTTGCTGTTCTGGATGGCATACGATTAAGTGTCGCATGAATGGGCACGTTCCTGTGCCCTCGTCAAGGTCATTTGGGACTCATGCAGACAGCATGTCAAGTCGAAGAAATTTCGTAATAGCATAACTTCATAGGATCTAGAAGAGCAATTACGAAGCTCATAAAGACGCCGTGCAAATGTCTGACTGGATCTCATTTCAATATTGTTTTGATTACAGGTTGGATTATATATATATTCTGCAGCTAACAGCGCATTTGTAACTGACTGGATTATATCATATATGTCCAGCAAAGCATTATTTACAGGTTGGATTACATTGTTTGTCTAGCTTTCCATTAATAACTGGCAGGATTACATTCCGCATCTAAAAGGCATTAGTAACCGGTTATTCATTGCCTGAACATGTCATGCCACAGAAGAATGATTGCTCTCTTCTGTCAGCGTTGTCAGCTGCTATCCAGTTCCGCCTTGGAAAATGTATGTCACCGAGTTTACCCATTGAGGGCAGCATTCGTTCAGTAGTTATAACCAACCATCCATTTTATCGCCACCCACCCACCCACACACATACCTACACACGCATACACGCATACGTTTATTCTGTATATGTTTCGTGTCTTAGCGCGCCTGTGAACCATCTGTTAACTGACGGATGAGTTATAATGCACAGTCATATTATTTACGGCCTTGGTAGGCAAGTGTAACTCATGCAGTGACCATACACAGGCGACAATTTTCACATATACCTGCCGGTGACCAAACCCTAGCTGAACTCAACCACTCATCGTTCATATCATATGCCATATATACATATATATATCATATATGTATATATATCATATATGTATATATATCATATATCATATATTTATAGTGTGCCTGCAAATAGCGACGGCATTAATTATTAACCCTTGCTTTGTCGAGCTTATCTCCCATGTGTGCACAGCACTCTCTAATCTAGTTCGCTTGCCTAACGGGCATCTTCCGCAACGTTCCATGATCGACAGCTGGATGCGGTTCCGAGCGCAGCTGCATTCATTTATCTAGCAGGCGCCGGCTTTTATAAGGCAATGATTGCTCTGACCCTCCACTGACCTCGAAACGCACAACTGTTCGCTTGCTGTGTAGCATTCGCGATGGTTGTCGTCTGTATGTTACGCTATACGAGCACCTGCTTCGTGGTTTACAATACCCATCGATCGCACGTTCCAGCACTGGCCTCTCTTCTCTCGTTCAATGTCCTTCACCAGGCCTTCGTCTTTTATATATCCTTTACAATTGCTTTTTAAAATTCTGGTTTTCGTCAATCTTCGTTCTGCAATTGTCTTTTTCTATTTCCATATGCAAATCGTTTCTCTATAGTTCATGTTTTATCACTCGTCATCTTTTCCTTATGGCTTGGGCGTCGTATTTCACAAACGTTTTTTTGTGTTTCACTCGTCGCTTCTTTTATTTTCTTCCATCCTTCTTTTTTCGTCTTTTCTAGTGTTCTGCCTGTTTGTCAGCTTCATTTTGCGTCCTTCTGTGTGTGACTGTCTGTCTGTTTGCGTGATACTTTATCGTCAGTGTTTCATTTCTTCACTTCCCAGTTATTCATTCTCCATGTCGCAGTAACGATATTCATTTCGCTGATTGTCTTCTCAGTTTCAATAGTTTCAAAGACAACTCTCTGTCTCTGTCTCTCTGTCTTTGTCTCTCTTGCTGTCTGTCTCTGTCTCTCTCTCTGTCTTTGTCTCTGTCTCTGTTTCTCTCCTTTCATCTTCGTTTCTGTCTTCCTCCCGTTCTTTCCCTGTACTTTCTCCTCCAATTCCATTTTATTCCTCTTTGCCTGTCTTTCGAAATCCGTGACTGCGTTGCAGGCGGCCTTCCCTCGCGACAAGATAATCATCGCAAAAGTCTTCCTACTTTGTCCTCCAAAGGCAGAGGAAAAGGTAATCCAAACGAACAATCCTGCAATCCTGGGATCACGATCGGTGCCTAAACTCTGCTGTCTTACATCTTACATGCAAATCCTCTATAAAACCACCATAAAGTGCTCGGCACTGCAACAGATTCTATTTCTATAGTCATTTCTCTCTTTCTCTCCTTATATATATAAAAATAAATATATAAATAAGGAGTTTATGATTAATAGTTAGTAGTTCACATATATATATACTAATGATATGTACACTTATAAAAACACACGGGTATGCACACCATTTTACTGCTCTCTGTGAAAGCCTTTCGGATTGCATAGGGGCCAATGTAGCCCGCTGAATGAAAACGTAGAATAATTAGGTTGTGTATATCTTCTTTGATAATTAACTTTTGAACGGACGTAGCTCCTTTCCAATAAACGATCATAGGGTTCAGATTGCAGTAGTAATAGGTCAGTGTGTTTCAGAGCTGCACAAAGTTGTAGTAATTTGAGAATAAAAATCAAAGTGATCTTGTTTAGTAGTAAAGAGAGTAATATATTTTTCATATCTAGACAGCTTTATATTACACAGACACAAGTAATCTGACTGAACATCCTGACCATCTTCGAGATGAACTCGCTGCGAACTGCTTCGAAGACAGTAACGATGACGATGACGATGACGATGACGATGACGACGACGATGACGATTACGATAACGATGATGATGATGATGATGATGATGACGACGACGACAACGACGACGACGATGACGAAGACGATGATAGCAGTGATAAAAACATTGTATCTGATACTTCAGAAGCTATTTAGCTATATACATCATGTGGTGTTTTAAAATCTCTTTCGTCACATCTGTTCACGGCCAACTATTTACACCTGTAGTGATATAACTGGTTGATAAGCTTCACAATCATTTCCTTAGACTACAATGTCGCCTTTGCCTTTTACCCATAATAGGTCCTAATTATCTTCGCAATCCATGATTAGCCAGCGGCAATGGTGTTTGTTCCCCGAATATTAGCCACTATACAAGCGGAAAAAATATGTGTCAATGGCCAGAACTTACTCTGATGAATAACCTGTTACCACTGCAAGCAGTTTAATTAGTCAAAATATGATGCAAATCCTCTAACAAGTGTTCTTTGATCAATCTTGACAAAAACCTGTTGATCATCGGTGACTATGGCAACTGCATTTTGACTAGATTAAAGCCACCCAAAAATTAAGCTTCCTGTGTTGTAATTCGGTGTTGAAATTAATAGTTAGCAATTATGACATGGAAACTTTGCATAAAGTGGCAACGACTTTAAATTACTGGCGTTTGAGCCCATGGATAAAAGATTCTTTAATGTGAGAGTAGGCCATCATTATGGTTCTAAGTCTTTTGATCCTCCGTCAGTTGATCCCCGCCAGTTGATCTTCCAGTCAATTGATCCCCTCGTCAATTGATCCCCTGCCTATTGAACCCAGCCCAATTGATACACCACATGCGACCTTCTCCATTTAATAAAAGAACGACGTAACAGACGCACGAAATTTTAAAATGATAAGAAATTACAAGAGTGAGAATCATAATATGATTAATTTATTTATGTTGTTTCACTCGGGTTTTCCATGACTGGGTGGAATATCAATATCTCGCTGCTTGAAATATAATTTAATTAATTTTTTAAAGTAAGAAACTCAACAATTCTTTTAAGGATTTGATATTTCATACTTGTACAAAGTTGTACAAATTTGTACAACTGGCGGGTGGTGTAGCACAGTGGCCGATCGGTTAATGCGGTCAGTCCGTGGCGTTCAGTGTGTGCTGAGCACCCGGGTTCAAGTCTCGTCCGGGGCGTCAGTCACTCTGTAGGGACCTTGAGCAAGTGTTTTGCGCACCATTGCTCTGCAGTACAACTGCAATTGCGCCGTCGAGGCGTGTGTATGCACTTCTGAGCAAAAAGATGTTGGAAGAAGGGAGGCATCAAATTTCGGTAATAATAAAAGCTATAGTCGTAACAATGGACAACTTTCGGAGAGCAGTTTCTTAGATATTTGAAATTTTATAAATAGATTTTCTCAGACCTTAAACTGTAGACCCACAAACATCTCATATTTTACATGTACATACATCTTATATTTTATATATATGTATACATCTTATATTTTATATATATATATGTATACATCTTATATATTATATATATATATGTATATAAAGATCATGCTCACCACGGTCAAAATGCTCAAGATGCATATATACATTTTATATATTTACATAATATTTACCTGTTTCGTGGTAATCTTGCGCGTTGGACAATATCTTCACAGGAGAATAGTAAACTATACACAGGCTGGAACGTGATGCTATTATTTATTCAAGATGAGTAAATTCGTATCAGGATAATATGTAATTATATGCCAAAGAGTTGAGAATGAGAAAAGATATATAAACCACCGGCATCATTCTCTCCGAAGACTTGCTTCGCACTTGTGCTGTTATTCCATTCTGACGCGTTTATCTTCTGCTAACTCATACACAGCAAAGGCGTCTTCTCTCTTCTAATGTGAATACTTCGACAACGTCTCGTGAGTTCTTTTTTTTCGTTGCCTTATAACTAGAATCAATTCGGTCTTGTGGTCTTGACACGTTGGATGATTTATAAAACGTTTGATTACGTGTTGTTTCTTTGGAAAGAACTATAGACCGAACTTTGTTTTAATACAGATGAAAATTAATAATATCTTATTCGTGCAATTCGTTCAAAACACACCGTTCATCACTGGGAAGATAAGATGAGATATCATGAGATAATTGAGGTGGAGTGGGGTCTGATAAGATAGGGGACGGTATCAGAAAGAGGGGTATAATGTTAGGGTAGGTTTAGGCAAGCCATCCCTTTTTAAGCGCAGTAGTGCGTTCTGAAGGTCATGGTAGGGATTCTGGGAAAAGTAAGGTAGGCTGAAGTAGGGAATATCTGGAAAAATATAAGGCAATGTAGTCTATGGTATAGCTAAGGTAGGCAATCATTTAGCAATGAACGAACAGTAAGACATGGTAATAAAAATATTACATCTTGGGTTTTTTTCAAGATGAATTAGGGCACGTGGAATAAGGTTGACCTTGCCAAGGCATAGTAATATAAAGTAACCTACTGTAGATAATGATAAGACACAGGAAAGCGGTAAAGTAAAATAAGTTTAGGTGAGGCAATGTAAGAATAATGTAATGTAATCGAGCATTTGTATAGCGCCCTTTTGATATGTACTCAGAGGCGCTCTCTGTACTAGCCTATATTGGAATTATGTTAAATGTCGTAGTGAACGAGTAAAATGCATCTATCAGCATGACTAGCAAGACATAGCAAGACATAGCAAGACATGACAAAATAAAACGATGCAGTACAACAAAAGCCTAATATAATACAATGTACAGGACAACAGAAGATCAGATAAGTTAAGATATGCGAGTTGTCAAGTGCAGGCAATGTCAGATAAGTTATGGACAATGTCATACGAGAAGCAATAACAACGTATGCCACACTATACTCCGAAAGCTAGTTGAAAATCTCATCCAGATAGGAATTCACGCTGATGCGAATATCTCTCGCTGTGATCGCTGTCGTAAAACGTCGCTTGTTGGTCGATGAAAGTGTTGCTTTTGCTGGCAGAGTGAAGAAGGCGTAGTCATCCTAAAAGAGCGTTTATATTCGGATTCGAATCCTGACGTAACGACGGAAATCTGTAATCCGTTGTATACCACAGTCTGTTAGTATATCCTGAAGAATTTTTTCGCTCGTTACGTGTATATATATATATATGTTTGTATATAGATGTTTTTGAATGTACATGTACTTGTACATTTTTCTGCACATGTCGTGCGTTTGCTGACGTCTCATTGAACAAAGTTCTTACTTATTTACTTGCCTAACTTCGCTGTCAGTTTGAGAAGATTTTAAGATTGTTGACTGATTCTTCAAGTAAAATCTCGATACGATAGACGTATATTCACATAGATAGCGGCTTTCAATTTCTTTATCTATTTATTTTCTGATGAATTTGCGCGAAGTGCAGACGTAACATAGACAGGAAACTAGGGACTTGACAGTTGAGCCAGTGAACAAAACAAGGACAGCAAGAACCTGAGAACGGGAAATGTTTAAAGAGCACTTTGGAGTCTAGAATGACGGAAAGAGAATGAGTTAGAGCTGTGACCAATTGAATGTAAACGATTATGAATGTGTCCTTAGAGACGCCGAATGAGTCAGTTTCTGTCTAAACGTAGTCCCAATGCCGATCTGCTGATAGTTAGGCGGTCACCAGATAAAGGGCCTCGGGTGGCGCCGGAGAATGTAGACGAACAGTCGTTGTGTGACATTATCTCGTGTCCCAGCGCCATTGTTCTCGTGTCGTAAAATCCACTTCGGCCATTTGAAGCCATCCATTTTTAAGCGCAGTAGTGCGTGCTGTGTTTTGGCAAGAGTGGGGGAGTGGGGGAGGTGACCGGTCTACAAAACATAGGATGGTACACATCGCGTGAAACGCAAGTTGTGGTCGTCGCAGAAGTCGACCTAATCTCGCGGGTTTTCCTCGAGAGTAAACAAGTTAAGCGCCGCGCGGGGATCGCGCTACGCTAGATAAATTCAGTCATAAAACCCTGTACAAGCAGAACGTTTATTGTCACTTTCTATCCGACAATAAAGCAACTGTGGCCACCTCACAGACACTGCTGTCTTATTTTTCCATAAGATGGCAGATTAATGCAGAGCGCTGGTGCGTTGCAAATGTAGGCCCTAAACATAATTGTAATACTTCTTCACGCACCTTTGCCAGGCAACTTCCCAGTATCTCATCATAATTGTCATGGCTCTAACCGGCGTAACCGCAGTTGTGTCACTAACATAGACTGCCCTAGCATCTATAGGATTGCTCATTCGTTCGCAAGTCTTAATCTTTCTTAACTTTCTTCAGTTAAAAATAAACGTTCTTTTTATTATGTACCAACATGAAATAATAAATCATAACTTATAATAAATAGTAAATTATTTTTGCTTCTAGTCGTCTTCTGGAGTTTTCGTTGTCCCTACATATGGTTCACTCTTTGCCTCAGCAATGTATGATTTTTAGGATGTGAGGTTGACTACATGATATGACTCCACGACCTGACCTAACTTTTGAACTCTTAAGCCTAACAGAAGAGCTAACAAAATTATCATATTACCCACGCACCTTACTGTAACCGGTGTGACTGTCCTTCAGGCCTTTGTTCACAGATGTCAGATAACTGCACTTCAATGCAGCGGAGCTTGATCGAACCTTAGGAGCCACTCTAACCGTTATGATACCGAATGAGGTGTCTCCGAAAGTCACATGAGAAATGACGTCTCAACATCAGCGTAGTTGACGAGAGTCACGAATACCATCGGGCGCCGTATAAATAATTCCTACCGTCATTGCGCACGTGCGCCGGTTCGGAGAACTCGAGAAGGAAGAGCGTCTCGAGTTCATTTCCTGTCGTCTGGGGATTGCTCAGCTACCAGTCGCCTGCTCACGTTCAACGGTCTTCCGGTCTACACGTCTACACTCAAAGAGTTGCACATAACTCATTGTGCTCAATTTCTCACATGTTGCAGCTGCAATCCTACCCAACCAATTTGACCCTATCCCCCCCACACCACCGTGCTTCTAAGGTACCTATAGATACATCGCAAAGAGTAAAGAGCGCACAGAGAGGGGCCTCGACTGGTTGTGTTCGATAGGTGAGAATATACAATAAGAACGAATGTTGTCGTATATCATTAGAGAGCGTAATACGTGGTTGGAAGACGATGCGTGGCCTCCTGGTTAGCAGAGTGCGGGGTTCAATCGGACGACGGAGAGAGTCTAAATGCGCCATCGAATGCCCATAGACGACGAAGACCAATAAATAGCGCTACATAACCGGATCGATGCGTTCCAACGCTCTTTGTCGACGCTTATCTGTGTCCCACTACTGTCTGCCTCGTTCTGACTTTCCTGGTATAATACCCATAATTCCAATTCTCGGTCTATCGATTTCAGCGTATTCTGTCTCTTTCGCTGTGTCTGTCTCTCTGTCTCTGTATAAGTCTCTGCCTCTGACACTGTCTCTGTGTCTGTCTTTGACACTGTCTCTGTCACTATCACTGTCACTGTCTTTGTCTCTGTCTCTGTAGCTCTCGCTCTGTATACCCTCACCTTTCGTTCTGGTATTTTCCGACTGTTTCTCTATTCTTTCGATATCTCAGCCCATCTTCCATTTCCTGTAAAATCATTATTAGTCTGTATCGGCATCAATGTCTCCCTCCCGGAACTTCTAAGCCAGTCACTTTGTCTCTCTTCATATCCTTTTTCATCCTTCTTTCGCTTTCCTTTCCTGTGTCTACATTTCCGCCCGCTCTCCCTCCCTCCCTTTCTTTCTCTCCCTCTCTTCCTCCCTCCCTTTCTTTCTCTCCCTCTCTTCCTCCCTCCCTTTCTTTCTCTCCCTCTCTTCCTCCCTCCCTTTCTTTCTCTCCCTCTCTTCTTCCCTCCCTTCCCCTTCCTCTGTCTGTCTCTCTGTCTGTCTGCCTGTCTCTCTCTTTCCAAGTTTTTCTATGTCTCTCTTTATCTGTTTTCTATAATTCTCCATTCCAACTTTGGCTTTATCTGATGGTCTCTATTTATGTCTCTCTACACTATCTCTCTCTCTCTCTCTCTCTCTCTCTCTGTCTCTGTCTCTGTCTCTCTATGTCTCTCCTTCTCTCTCTGACTCTCTGTCTCTTTCTGTCTCTTTCTGTCTCTTTCTGTCTCTTTCTGTCTCTCTGTCTCTGTCTGTCTGTCTGTCTCTCTCTCTAAAGCACTCTATGGTGGCCCATACATCATTCTGACTTGCTCTGTCTTCAACACGTCACCTCTTGCACCGCTGGTTCCCTTCTCGCGAAATGCCAGTCTCAGACACTTGTTTCCAAAGCCGACGTAATCGGCGCTAGATTCAATTACTGCTATGAATGAATTATCTCTGGCGTTGCCTGGTTTCCTGACTGTTTTACATTTCCGATTAGTCGAACATCTATGGTGGTAATGAAATAGGACATGGCGTGTAGCTGCTATTGATTACTGATCAAACTCCCAAGATCCCGTGCATTTGTATTCTCCTTGTCATAGAAAAAATATAGGCCTACGCTCGTATTTTTGAATGAATCAATGAAAATGATTCAATGAAACTTGGCATAGCGCCTCTTCAACAAATCTACTCAGAGGTGCTCTCTGCGCTAGCCTACATTATGTTAAGTGTTATTTCAGCGAATGTTAGTACAGGTCGGAAAATAGTACAATAAGCTAAAAGAGTCATTAAGAATGTCAAAATATCGAGTTTTAAAGTAAATTGTTTGCTGAAAATATTCACGTTGACTTAGAAATCTGGAGAAGGACGTTTTGAAGAAATTTCGCATCGTCGGAGCGTTCCCTTCGTGATCCTACTTATCTTTACCTTATAATATAATTATGAGATAAGAAACATTACTTTGTAGGTTCTTTTATAGACCTAACCTAGTCTTGAGCTGATTATGTAAGCAGGCGTGGTGTCGTTGTCGTCGGATTCTTGCGAACATGTATCTTCTGCCATGCCTGCAACAGATGACTAGTGCTTCTTCGGTGACAAATGCCGATCTAAGTTGCTTATCGTGCGTCTTAAGAGCGGGTTGGACCAGAGATAGACGGTCAACACACAGTTAGATGCTTTTATGCTGCAGATAATCAGCATTTCCTATAAAAGTTGCAATTTTTTCGCTAGAGTTTACAAGCATGCCCTTCACGCCCATTCCGTGTTTGAAAGAAAACATTCAGACTTAAGTGCTGTAATGGGAACCAGTATATTTGCGGCATTTTTGTCTTTCTATGCAATAATTTTCTATCTTATTCAGTTTCTTTGAGATTATAATAATTGTCGAAGCTTTGCCTTAGATTGAGTCGAGTAGAGACACTGACAGTTTTCTAAAGTTGTCAGGATGTCATGCAGCCAGTAAAAACAATTTATGTTATTTTCTGGAGTCCAAACTTATCAGCGGTGGTCTGGTGGTCAAGAAAATTGGCGTCTGGTTCGGTCGGTATCCGAATTACTGGGGGGAGGGAAACAATATTCTGCAAAAAGTCTGCCTCAAGATAAAGTGTCTGACTCTTCAACGAATCTATATATATGGACTGCTTCACGAAAACTGGCAAAATAAAGTATGATGTGTGTGCGTGCGCGTGTGTGTGTGTGTGTGCGCGTGTGTAGGCGTGTGGGTGTGTGTGTATGTGCGTGTGTAGGCGTGTGTGTGTGTGTGTGTGTGGTGTGTGCGTGTGCGTGCGTGTGTGTACCTCAGCAGTTTTAGCCAGAGCATTGTTGCGGATTCTGAATAGGAGATGGAATCATTGTGCGTATGGCGAATGGAGATGGCTTCTTTCGTGGATGGGACTGCCGTGGAGCGTAGGCCCTGCATGTACGTGTTGGCGTCGACGGTTGTTTTCGATTGAAATGGGAGACAGAGATGCCTTCGATGGCGTCGCTAATGGCTAATCCATCGTCCAACTAATTGCTTCTGATCTGATCAGGCGTCGTGTTCGAATGGAACAATTCTAGAACTACGTTCGATATAAAGATTTAATTAGACGCAATTGGAACAGTGCAGGAAGGTGAGGAGACAAGTGAACAGAGGGAGGAAGAGAAAGAAGCATATGAGGAGAAGGGAGAAGCAAAGAGATGCGGAAAGAAAGGAGTGGAAGACCTAGAAAGGAAAGATAGGACGAGCAAAGACGGCAAGACCAGAAAGTTTGACGAAGATGGAGATGAAATAGAGGTAGTAATAAACTTCACGTTCCTGGGAGCATCAGTAGGAAAAGAGGGAAAACGTGATATGAAAATAGAACGTAGGATAGCGAGAAGGAAAGCTGCAATGGGAAAGGTATGGAAGGACAAGCATATAAGCATAGACACGAAGAAAAGACTAGCGAGGGCACTGATCTTCCCTACAGTATTATATGGCTGTGTGACGTGGACACTGACAAAGAACATGGAGAAAATGCTCAGCGCATGTGAAATGTGGAGGAAGATGCAGAGAATATCGTGGACGAAAAAAGGGCATATGAAGAGGCGCGCTTGGAGATAGGAGTTGAAAATGATAAGACGATACAACAAACTGCGCTAAAAAAGAAGTTGGGATATTTTGGACAGTTTATGCGATCAGATAGTTTGGAAAAGGAAATGATGCTGGCGTGTGGTGAAGGAAGGAGAAGACGAGGGCGCCCATGGAAGAAATGGATGGACGAAATAGCATTAAAAAAAACCGGAATGAATCTCGCAGAATTAAGAGACATCGGTGGATGTTCATCATGACAGCCGCTAGAGTTCAAAGAACTGACAGCACACGGTGACAAGGTGAGTCGAGCGCATACATTACATACAGTTTATTATAAGGTCACAGGAACCATATTATAGACATACTGATCTTTCATGTAATTTCTTTTTTTCCTGCTCGCTTCGGCTAACAAGACTACGTATTATAGAAATAATTTAATATATTATATAATATAATAATATATTATATTATATGATGCGGCATCTTGAAATGTTCTTTTGTGTGCGTCGTAATGTTGGCAATCACGAACTGTAATCGTATGCGCAAATGAAGAGCATATGTTATGATTATGACCATAGACGAAAGGAAGAAGATGAAAGAAAAGAAGAGAAAAGATGAGGAGGAATAGGTAGAGGAGGAGGAGGAAGACGTGGAGAAGAGGAACCTAGACGACGAAGGAATGAAATGTTGACATAGTGGAGAGAGTAGGAATGCGGGGAGGATAATGTGAATGAAGGAGGTGGTGGAAAAGCAAGGGGAGAAGTAATGAGCGGAGAGTGGTAGAGATGAGAATCGAGAATGCAGAGTAGGTGGTGGAGGATTTGGAGTGAGAGATGGATATTGGAAAAGTGAGAGTTGAAGAGAAATTATATCTTGGGGAAAGGTGTGGAACGAAAACAGAGCATTGGTAGTTGATGAGTGTGGTATTACATAAAAAGAAGTGAGATTTAAGAAGAGATTGGAAGTATAAGCTAAGCAAACGCAATGGAGGAGTACAGCAAAGTGGCTCAGAATTAATGATAGATATCGGGATGAATATAAACAATGAGGAGGATATACTGAATGGAAAGACGATGCGAAAGAGTTGGAGAATAAGGCAGAGGAGAAGGAGCAGGAGGAACAGAATGTTTCTAGGGAAAAGAAGAAGAGTCAGTTTTGAAGTAAACAATGGTTTAGGGATTTTGTGGATAGTTAGTATCGCTATCTGGTCCAGTGTTTATTTTGTATTGTTGGCTCTGTTGCTTCTAACGATGATGACGATGAAGTTAGCGGGATAATGACGATATAATGTAAATGATAATAATTGCTAAAGTAAAGAAGATATTTATTGTGGCGATGACGTTAACGATTGTCATGGTGGTGATGAAGACCGTGGTGCTGGTGATGGCAACGATGGCGGGAACAGTGAAGATAATGATGGTGACGAGGGAGAAGTGAGTTTTGAGGATGCGATAATGATGTTGATGACGATGACTGACCTTTGGAGCAAACAAGCAGCAAATCATCGAAGCACATATCTGTTGCAGAGGAGCAAATGACTTTTTGCTAATTAGAGAGAAAATTGTAGTCGACAAATCCCTCTGCCTCGTGAGCCTCCAATTCGCGCTCTCGGCTGAGGATTAATATAGCGCCTGTATATATGCGCGTAGAAAGGCATGAAGGCAAGTCTGACGAAATATTTAAAGAACAGTATCGACGTGTAGAACACAATGCTATAGACCCTTATATATAGTCAGAATAGAGAGAAGGGTTGAGTCTCATTCGCACGGGTTCGGGCGTCATCTATAGACACGATGCGTGAGACAGGGTCTGCTCACAAAGGCCCTATCGAAGGCCCTATCGTTACAATCGCCCAAATTATACAGACAGTTTTATTGTTTACAGTTGCTAACACCTACGCAATGGTTGTTTACAATTCATAAGGTTGACGAAATGTTATGTGCGGCGATGTAAGAAAAAAAATATGTTAGCAATGGGCGAAATTAGCTCAACTTGCGCTGCATCTAATTATCATCATGTCGCTATCATGCATGCCATGCAGTGTCATCTCAAGCGATGAGATGCACCGTCATATATCGCGTTTTTTTCCATGTTACAAGTCACGATTCTTATGCCTTTTGGGTTTGTTTAGCTCTTGTTATGATCGAAATCCATATCTACAATCTACTCTGTACAATAAACTTGTATCTGCTGCAAGTCATCCGTTATAGTCTTCTGTATTGGTCTCCTCAAAATCTCCGCCGGTTTGGACCCCATTGATCACAGAGTGGAAATGTTATACTTAAAAATTGAATTAAAATTTGGTCGGACTCTGGTCTATTTATTGAATCTTTTTACCAATTGCCGAAATAATACAATTGCTTTTCTATCCTTCGTTGTATACAAAGAAGCATGCAAGCATATGTAAATATGCATGCATATAAAATTATATGCATGTAAGCAAGTATTTATATGTACGTGTGCATGTATGTATCATGGAAAATACATATTATGTATGTATGTATGTAGGTATGTATGTATGTATGTATGTATGTATGTATGTATGTATATATGTATGTATGTATGTATGTATGTATGTATGTATGTATGCATGTATGCATGTATTTATGACTGTATGCATAAGTATATCTGTACGAATGCTTGTTGCTTGCGTTTATGTATGTATGCATGTATATAATATAACAAGACATTTGATATAGCTCCTTTTGAGTGCCTCTCGGAAGCACTCGCATATAAACTTAGACGATCGATGTCTGTTCATACAACACGGGACACTGAAACCGTGCATTTGTGCAGCGGATCTGCCGCTGGTTCCCTGTTCGTGACATCTCGGAATCAGCAGCAGCAGCAGCATCCGTGTCTTTCGGGTACCATCGCTTGGCTCATTTGCTTCCTAATGGCCCATGTCTCATGCATCAGCTTACAACAGTTCAACGACGCCGATGCTATTTCAGATGCTGCTGCTGCTGTGGTCTGTGCTGCTGCTGATGCTGCTGGTACTGCTGCTGTTGCATGTCTATTTACAGACGATGCTATCAGGATGTGCGCCTCGTCGGATGCAGCTGCCATACATTTCCCCATCACCAGATTAAACACGCTCCACGTCATGATTTCTCACAACGACACACAGGCTACATATGCATTATACATAGCACGGAACCACATAGGTCTATAAATATATGCATATGTTATGATATATAATAAATATATGTGTGTGTGGTAAATATATATATATAATTATGTGCTGAGGAAGGCGTCTAAGAAAGTCAATCAACGTGAAGCCCGTGAATTCCGTTCAATGCTACGGAAATAAGACGCTGCCAATCTCTGATGTGGCTGATTTAATAATGCTATCCTTTACAAATATATATATATACATATATATACGTATATAAATACATATATATATTATATATATATATGAATATAACAAAAAATGATTTATAAGCCATGCACTCAGAAGCACTTTCAATGTAATGTATATATATTATATATATATTATATATATATTATATATACGTAGATGTATATAGGCCTATACAATTCAATTGTGGATTCAGAGGAGCGTCGTGAGTGTTTGTTTACTTTAATCTGGCGGTTTAACCATTCAGAATTATTTTTCTAATTACCTTTTAATGTTCCATCGCTCCACGAGTCTCATCATCTGTGTAGAAGACAACATTAGTCTTTGTATTGGTAAAAGTAAGGGATTGAACTTATGGACTTCGTTAGAGCCAAAATGGCCATGATGTCGCCTAAGGTTCAAACAACTCTGCTGGGATTCTGTATTGTCAGATATAAGTAAAAAATATGACCTACGGAACACCAACCGATTTCTTATGATAAGAATATTTAGTGATAATATAAAATAATGTAACGTACACGGTGGTTCAATGAAAAAAAAGCCAAACTTTGACTAGCGATTTTTAATTTTATAAACAAATATTAAAACTGTAACTATATTCACCTCCAAATATAACTTCCCCTCCGCTTTCACCATCGTCTGCTACTTCTGCTAGTTTCCATTCACGACTGAAAATCGAACTCTTCAAGGTGTCCTATCCAGACTCTACTCCTCCGCATTACCGACTACCACCGTAGCTCCCTGCTGTCTCCTCGGCTTAATCTCCCTAACTTTCACCTGGCACCGGAAAGAAACGAGAGGATTGGCTATTGCGGACTTGATTTGGTATAGCGCCGGTGAATAAGTTGGTCTTCCTAACGTGGCTTTTTGTGGGCGCTGAGAAAATTTCGAAGATTTACACTATATTATATGTTATTATTGATAAATTGAAAAGAAAAATGATTACAAAGTTACTTTTTTATTTTGACGACTTCCGGTTTCTTTTAATTTCCTGATCAAAAGGCAGTCGATATTACGATAGAAAACACAAATAAAGACGTTGCCATGATAAGTCTTCTTTTATTAAAGAAGACTTACAAATGATAAAAGGTTTTAAGGAATCCAAGAATTACAGCAGCCGTCGATTTCTGCGACAGTTTCCAGAAAAAACATTGAACCAGAAGCGGATTAGGTAAATTGCTCAGCAAAATTAGGGTAACAGGGTCGGTCGACCGCTTCATTGGAAGTGGCAGACGAAGGTCATTGCGTACAGAAGAAAACGTTGTCCTTGTCGGAGATGTTATTGTGAGTCAAGAGGACGCTCCGAATATTCATAGAACAACACGTCAAATATCCAGAGAAACCGGAATTCATCGGTCCAGTATTGTTCGAATAATCCATTAAGACCTTCAACTCGAGTGCCTTTACAAGAAACCATTAACCCCAGCACAAGAACTGACGGAAGCTAATCGTCTGACACGTTTTAATAGAAAATATCCTCGTCATAATTATGGTTGACTTTATCTTCTTTGCTGACGAGAAGTTGCTCACCGTTGTACGACCAATCAACACCCGGAATGATCGCTAGTACGTCATGAGTGGCACTAAAAAAGGCAGGTCACTGCAAACAGACTGTTGCGTACGCGTATCCATTTAAGCAAGTCTGTTATATATCCGTTGCTTTTTGTACGATTGGTCGTTCCCATTTGGTTTTCATTTTTCCGGGAGTAAAAATTAACGGAGCCTATTATCGCTAGTAATATTATTATTATTAGTAGTAGTATTAGTATCGATATTATCGCTGTCACAACATCTTTTACCTGTCATGAGAAGTCTAGCCCAGAAGGCTGTTTTGTTTTTGAACAAGAAAGTGCCCCAGCCCACAGAACAAAGAAAACCATCGAACGCTTCAGGCTTGCGTGCAAGCAGTTGGAAGACATTTTTAACATCTTCTTTAATTAAATAATCAGATTATGCCCCGGTAGTACTGAAAGTTTCTTCACAAAAATACTAAAGACTGTCTTCATGTTAGAAGTACTTTGTTACAAAATCGAACAGAATATTGCCAGGCATTAGAGATATATGAAATTCAAACAGTGTGGCTTACTTTTCATTGAACCACCGTTTATGTTACATTCTAGTAGTCCTAGGTTCAATGTGAAAGAATTTTGTCTAACCTATCTTCTAGCTGCAAGTTCTTGACAATATTTAAAGGAAGGTAATTAGAATAAAATATGGTGGAACACAAGGCTAAGTAAAATTCACCCGTGAACGTTATTATTTCTTATAACTTCCATTAGAAAAAATCATGAGCACAAGTTATTCTACTAAAGCTTTGACATAGAAATCACCTCATTTTGCAGCCAGTTCAACACGTCACATCTTAAATTTCTATAGCGCCACTCAAACAGCAAGTGACGCATTATTATTTGATAATCTCGAAAGTGTCGAATAAATGTCCTGTCTCACAGGACTTCCACAGGACATGTAGGATAAACAATTCCTGAAATGTTCTTCTCTTGAAGCAGACCATAGAAGCGACAGTAATGGCAAAGAGTATGGAAATTGACACATGGAAGCGATATTGCGATCGCAATTATTGCTTTGGATGCATCAGAAAGTATATTCACCGTCGGCAGATCTTGTATTCATATATAAATAAAATATTACGCTTGTCAAGAGACGAAGCGAAACCTCCTGCGATCCAAGACTCCTAATAATCCTTCTGTAGGGATTCTGTAGATGGCCAATTAGTTTTTTTTTACGGCAAATGGAAGATAAAGCGATGCCAGGATGGATTTCAAAATGTCTGAAATATACTTCTTTAAGGTCTTCTTGCATAGCGTATTTCCAGTTTTATTTTTGCTTTGTCTTATTTTCTCCGTGTGCATCTTTCCGTTGGATTTCGTGTTACCACCCTACTCTCACACGTCGTCTGCTCTTAATGGAAATACAGAAGGTTTATTGCGGTAACTATTGTACGCAAACTTTCCATAATTGTTTCATTTTCGCATTTGTCTCATTCATTTGCTCCTCACCTGCAGCGTCTTAGTATTTGTGCTTCCTTTCAATTCACTTCATTTTGACAATCTCCATTCTCATTATCTTCCTCTTCAGTCGTATAGGCCTACACTCTTTCTGCACTCCGTGAATCTTCATTTCATCCTCGTTATTATCTGAACTCCTTCTACGATTCTCTTTTCGATTTTCCCTCTTAGGTCCTGCAATTTTTCCTCTTCTTTTTCCTCTGTATTCTCTTCCTCTTTCCGGGATATTCCTCGTACTCTTCTCATTCATATTTTTTAATCAATGTGTCTTTCTATTTTTTCGGATCCACTATTTACCCGCAGCCGTGTTGAGTGATTTAAGACGAATTGCTGCGGGATGTGAATTACGTTTCAGACCCGCTGCTCTATGCTTCCAAAGTGAACGAAATTACTGCGAATAAATCAAATATAAGATCTGTTCGGCATGGACCTTTCTTGGAAGACACAACTAAAGAGGCGGAGAGTTCACCCAATCTTCCACTCTGTTAGGTCACTCAGCGTCCAAGCTACTTGGTCCGCGCGGGCGACAGACGACAAGTTTTGGTTTTTATTCCTCTACCGGTACCCTTGAAAAAATCTCGTCATTACCTTCCTCAGGGATTAAGCTCGCATGAGGCATATATAGGCTACGCATAAGTAGAGATCTATCCAGGTGGGTCTCAGAATACCCACAGCATATGCCATGATATTCTACCCTGACAAGATGACATAATTATAATGCATTGCTTGGATCTGATTGACAAACAATTGCCATTCTGTCAGCCATCCATGCAGTGCCTCCTCCTTTGAGTGAACATTCGATGAGATTTCATAGAATAGAGGCAGCAGCGGCATTAGAAGTAGCACCAACATCATTGGACTGTTGTAACTGATGCATGGAACATTGGCTGTTATGAGCGCGAAACGATAGCACTCGAAAGACACGAATTACTTTACTGTCTGTAGGCTATATATACCACAAACCACCACAAGATTCCAGTTAAAAATTTGATTTCTTTCGCCGCAAACAGCTAGAACGACATTAGAGCTCAACTTAGCAGAACTCTTAGGTATTCATTTTAGGAGGTGTAAACTAGGTGCCATATAAACGAATCAAAACATTGCTCTGCATAATTAATTGATCATTGATGAACGGTGTACTGGGTCACCGCTCTCTACTGAGCGAGGCATGCTCATTGTCCCATTTGCCCGTACAACTACTAAACAGAATCGTGCCTTCTCAGTGGTTGGCCCCTCGCTCTGGAACATGCTTCCGTTGGCGTTACGGTTGTCGTCAAGGGTCCACTCAGACGCATTTATACTTGCCTTAAAACTGTTATTTATAAACGTGCTGGAGTCGGGAGCTCTCCTGAGTAGTAGCCTTGAAGGGGCGCTATATAAATCTCTGTATTGAATGAATGAATGAATGATTGATTGAATGAATGAATGAATATGTCTACGTATAAATGAAACAATAATGCATCGTAAGAAAGGGCTTACTTGCGAGCTATTTAAATATGGCATCGCACCATTCTAAATCAATTCATCTGAATAAATTATCATTATATCTGTATTGGGAGGCCTCACTATTAAATGAAAATGCCTCAAGTGATGGCTCTGAGCAACTACGGGCGTACAAGACTTTCTAAAAGTCTATACAAATCAACAGCTCAGCAAGTCGAGCTCTCACCCCGGCAGGCTGAGCACTGAGCAGACAACCGTTTTAAGCATCGTCTATTAAGACACGCATCCATATAAGTTTCGGGGCGTGCAGCAATGGTGAAAAACCGGTTGACTAGTCCTTTCGGCGTTGTTAAACTTTAAATAAGATGTATAGCACAATGCGCCCTGCGTGGCTGCCGACGGTTAAATCCGACTTTGCAATAACTTGTTATCACTCTTTCATAGTCTTCATAGACCTACGTTCCCTGTAATCATACTGCGTGGTGTTTGAGTTTGTAATTAAACGAAAATATATTTTTTTAGTAATGACGTTCACTTACTATAGAGAAAGACGTGAGTCATGACACAGAAAACGAGTTGTTCCGTCGAGAGCATGTCAATCCGATTGCTAGACAGCATCCATCGCCATTTAAATCGATTCCTCCTCCTCTTCTTCTTCCTCTTCTTCCTCTTCTATGCTCTACCACGACTACAACCACTGCGTCCACTCTCTGTCCCATAAAGCGCTTCCGAAACGCAACGCATGCTCAGAAGACCCGTTCTCAGTTCCGTAATGACAGCGTCCGTATCCGTCTTCAGAACTGGATGCTCACTCAGCCTCCGCATCATTCGGCGCCATTTGGCATCCATCGATACCAACAAACGCCTCCGTTGCCGCCTTCGCTGCGTCCTATTTACTAGATGGAACGGTGGATATACTGCTGCTGATGCGTCCAATGCTTCTGGCTTCCTCTTCGGCCAGATCATCGTCATTGCTCTGTAGAAGACACCGGCTTCCAGCGCTGCACGTTTCTTCACTGCGTGTCTACGATAATCAGTAAAGAAACATCCAAATAGCAACATGCCTTCACAAAAGGCCCTATATAAACGGCTGTCTCGAATCCTAAAGCGCCTGAATCAATTTAGCCATTTTCTTCTATTGCGGTTTTATGCTTCTGTCTCTCAGTTCGGTAGCACCACTGAATAATCCCTTTACAAGGGACAGAATAAAAAGCTAGGACTATAACATTATTGCTATGCTGGATGCATTGTGTCAGCTTTAGCAAATTCTATGGAGTCGATGTCTTTTCACAAGGCGTCAAACGATAGCCGCAGTTGAAAAGTACGAGCTCTAATAAAGTTCAGACAGAAATGACTTCAGACAAAACAAAAGAACAAACGCTGAGTGAGTGAGTGAGATAGAAAGAGAGACAGACAAATAGACAAACAGACAGAGAGGGAGAGAGAGAAAGAGAGAGAGAGGAGAGAGAGAGAGACAGAGATACTTCGTCGGCGATCAATTGGATTAACGTAGAAGTCGACATGAGAAACTACGAACTGCGACAACTGGATCAGCGCCTGTGAATAAGCTGGTGCCCTGCGCTCGGCTTTCACGTGGCGCTTTAGAAATTTCAGTTTGCTTTCTAATAAAAGAATAAAAAAAGTCTAAGATAATTTTCAGTCTCATAGTCAACGTTCCATCTAAGCGACTTGTAGCAGTGCGCCCTTCGCACGCATCTGAGCAAAGTTAACCGTCAGATGTGCAGAATTTTCATGCATTACACAAGGTCAGAAAACGCAAAGTAGGCCTATAATGAAAAAACCACATTAAAAAAAATATATGGCATAATTTTTCAATTTAATACGAAAAATCCCCAGACCCCGCCTTTCCTATCTAATTCCCTTCTATTTTTTTATTTTCTAAAATTTATATAGGCCTACTTTCTCAAGATTCATATACTCGATCGGTGTCTCGGTCCGCTTGTTGAAAAGAATTTTATCCGCATTATCCTGTCCTGATCCGGGCTGCAAACATGTTGATCTTTTTGGTTATTTGGTTTTTCACAAAAGATCAAAAGCTACGAAAACCGGCGCCAAATGTTTTTTTAAAACGAGTTGGAACTCTTTTTCATGCTGTGTTTGATGCATTTTTTAACAAAACTGTAGTGACAAAATCCAAAAGAAAAGTAAAAATCAAAAGGCCAAATGAAACCAAATAAAAAAAACAACTTTTGATTTTAAAAAATCTTGGGTTTTTGTACCTATGGTCCTGATGCCCCATCTGAGGTAAACGTGACAATTATGTTCAAATCAAGGTTGTTTTTAAAATACTTCAAATACACTTTTGATGAGTGATAAAATAGAGTAGACTGACTGTCAGACAGTCAGAGGCGGTGAGTTTTGCCGTGTAGGCCTACCAGCAAAAACCGCGCGTTGAGACTTCGTTCCTATACAGGACGATTTTCAATGTAGGTGATCAGCATTTTAGCTACGGATAAGTCCGTAGGCCTACTTTCGTCAACAATAATATTAATGCATGGAATTCAGACTACCGAATTTCCTGTCTCTCGAACTACTGAGTCGACACATTCAACAAATTGAAATTCATAATTTCTGTTACTATTTATCTATATACTATACTATCTTTATACTATTTATCGGGGGGAGTTTCACAGGTTATGCCGTGTGATCGTGAATCGCCGTAACTGACAGCATCGATGCCTTGTATTGAATGACCCAATAAAACACTGTCTATAAGAATATTTATTTTGCTCACCCATACTTCGCTGCCGATCAATGCGATCATCCACGTCAATCCGCTACTGTCGATTATCTTCCGACTCAGTGAGCAAGCAGCTTGTTCCATCTTCCAGCTCCAGCTTGAATTCTTTACAATTTGACTATTAGGACCCAAGTCTAGATGAATTTTCTAAGTATAATTGCCTATGTCTCTTCACACAATCCGGTTTCCACATATCCCAGGTTTACCCACTCGCAAAATTACAGAATACCCGCAAAATTTAACATGCTTTTTAATTCACTCGCGTGGGCAGTTTCTTCTCAACTGTTTCCGTTTCAACCAGCCATACTGATTTAAAAGAGGTGACAGCTCATATACACTTCGTGCTGAAGTCGTCTTCGCATTTTCGGTTTGCCATTAATAAATAAGCTGTAGACCCTATACAGCAAATAAAGTGAATTGGGCATGAAATGAAACGACAACGTACTTTGTAGTCTTTTTGTCCTACAAATAATTCAACATCAGCCAACTTTGTTTGTTTTGTGGAAATTTTGATTAGCTGTCCGGGAGACGTTGTAGATGCGCGAGCAGAGGCGTAGCTAGGGGGCAGGGAGGGACAGGTGTTCCCGGGCGCCGAGTTGGAGGGGGCGCCAAAATGAGGATTAAAACTATTATTTTTTCTTTCGAAACAAACTAATTCATCCCAAAAAAGTTAGTAAGATTACATTTTGACGCCCCCAAGATCCTCATTACAAACAGGTTGTCACACATGATTTTGGCGCCCCCGGGCCCCACTGATCTGTCATCACTAAGGGCTGGTAAGAGGCGACATAACATCATGTCGTAGTTCCAAATCAATTGCAAGCTGTGATCTGTCCTACAGCAAATTGAAGCTAATTTTATCGTATTTGCAGCTTCAATGGGACAAGATCATCTCAGCGATCCTGTTCTAAGCATCGAACGAGAAACATGGGATAAAACATATTTTGATGACGTCATCGACCAATTTGCGACAGTTAAATCAAGAAAAATAAATTATTTACAGACTGTCTATGACAGCCATGTATAAATGGCCCTTAAATGTATTTTACAAATGTGAAATAAGCAAGAAAGGGGCCGTGCATAAAATTCGTCACGCAATTATGGACCAATTTTGACCCTCTTCAGGCCATCCTCCTCGTCACACGTCGTGACAAAAGTCACAACCTCTGAAATATGACTTCTTAACGCTTTGCACCAACAAAAAAGCAGATATTCAGGACGTTATATGCACATTTTCTTATAATTATCACTCAACAAGTAATTATAACTGTACAAATACTTCAAACTAGGATAGTAGAACGATGACAAAATGGAGAAAGTTGAATTGTTACACTCATTATGCATTCCACAAGATCAGAAGCTCTGGTAGAATCATTGAATTTAAAAAAAATTGATAATAAAAACTTGAAATAAACCAAACTTTATGCTTCTGTAGCATTATGCTACGAGGTGCCATTTGCCCTGGGCCAGCGGCGATTATTCGTTATTGTGATGTATTGCGGCCTGAGAGTATTTTCTGTTGGGCGTGTTGGCCCGTCTTGGACCGCGCGTGCCGGGTCATGCTGGCCTAGCACGGACCGACTTTCGCCGGCGTGCCAATCTCGGCACGATCCTTCCTTCCAGGGCCCGTCTCGGCACGGCGTGCTGGCCCAGCACGAATCGCCCTCTCCTCACGTGCCGGCTCGGCACGGCGTGCTGGCCCGGCACGACTAGACTATAAATAGACGAGACCAGTTTAGTTGAACATACATTGAGAGAGATTGAGGGAGATTCGAATGCAGTAGCTCAGTCAGACCAGTTGGGCAGACATTCGATGATGACTATGGTAGTCGATGCGTGTTGAGTAGATCCGATGTGTTGACTATCTACTGCTGCTGTTACGTTGAATAAAGACAAGTTCGTTGATCAACACATTGACTTCGTCTGTACTTAAGTGCCTTTCGATCTCGTGGCTGTCTAGAAAACCTGCGTCAGACCGGGCAGGTCTTATTCAGCGGACGATCAAGAACACGGGAAACCTCGGCCGTGCTGGGGTACTAGTAAACAGAGGAGGGAGCCGAACTTTCCCAGAGCGTTGGTCGAATTCTGCAACTGCCTGGCCAACGCTCGGTGCCGACCTGATAGGAGTTCGCCACACTTCTCCATTCTCGCAAGAAGAAGCAAAATGCTCCTTCATATAATAAATGCAAGAGCTTGGACCTCATCTTCCCGTTCAATTGATATTCCCATTCGGATCCAGCTATTCTTCGTCGATCAAATCCACACTCTCTCTATTTTTCGTCGTTTGCGATCGCGACCATTAGTCCCGACGTGCAGCGTCTCTCGATATGTGGCCTATGCGTTTTGGCGGCATAATTGATTTCTGCTTGTGTGTTACAGAATGGCTGCCTGACTTCCAAAACCCCAAAATTGACGCCGAGCATAAAAGTGAACAGTTAAAAAATTAAAAATGCAGTAGGCTAATCATAATTATTATTACTAAATTGTGATAAACAACTACTTTTAAATAAGTGGAACTTGTTTAATTGAGCAAATGTTTAAAAATAAAATTATGAATTTTGATGTGATGATGTGATATCACATTTCTTTGGACCTCTTTCCCTCCTTACACATCGTCACAATTGTGTGACACCCCTCCCCAGGCGCGTGACGTCATGTATGGATGGCCACAAATGGGCGTCAATTCTATAGTTTGTCTCCGGGCGCAAAATCCCCAAACTACGCCTCTGTGCGCAAGAATGTCTGAGCAACTGCGCGCGCCCGGCTTAGAGGGAACGTTGCTCATAGTGTTACTTTGGTACAGTGGCGTAGGCAGAATTTCCCCAATGGGGGAGGGGGTTAGTGGGGCACTTTTGGGATAATCCTTTTCCCCACTAGCTCTACAATAAATTAGGGACTCAATGAGCCAGGATTTTTTATATCTTAACCTTTTTTGCACTGCAACAGTTTTTTTATATTACAAAGCATAAATACTCTTTATTGAAATCGGCAAAGGCGCATAGCTAGTGATTTTATAACAATGGACAAAAAATTACAAACATATACTCAAGCTTTAAAGTTGATATGATTATGAAATAGCCCTGCCTATGCAGGTCAGTCTCAGATTTTCTTTTCTTGACTTTTTCATAGGCTAATATACTTCTTCTGATTATCAGGGCCTATCTTATTTATTCATTGCTTAATTATAATGAATATTGGTCTTAACTTGCTTGGCTTCACGGAACGAAATCTAATCTTCGCTTCCTTAGTAGTTCATTGATTATTTCCTCGGTTGTGGGGTCATTTCACGGTGAAAATGAACGCTCACTTGTACAGATGGAAACAGGCATTGTAATGTTGCCAAGATTTGCAACAACTTTGTAATATTTGTATGAACTGTTGAATGACACAAATGCATTGCATTCAAAGCATTTTTTGGCACACTACCCGTTACTTTGCGTGAAAGACGACGGTACCACAGCCTTATGCCCCTAATGAATCCAAATACGTTGAGAGCCATTGCTTGTGGAATGATCACTTAGCTTTGTTTAGTGCTATTCTTGCCCCAACATCTTAGAGCATGAGATAACAATGTTTAGTTAAACTTACCACAACACCTTCCAGCGAGACATAACTCTGCTTAATGATTTTATAGTTGATCCACTATATATACAATGCAGCAATTTATATAATTTATCATTTACATTTAACTGTTTTAAACTCCTGAACACTAAAATTGGTATAACGCGTCTAATGATCGTGTCTAAGGATGAACTGGCGTATATACATAAGTCTCTCTTTCTATCTCTTTATATTTATATGTATATGTACATTAGCTAAATGCATAGACGAACACCCGTTTTATATAGTTATATATATATATATAGTACGCATAGAGCCTATGACAGCGGTCTTATATCTCTGTCCTATATCCGAAAATAATTTAAAGTTACATTGCGCTTGTCACATTATAGGCTATGTTCTGCTTCATTTACACCCTGCCAGAGGTTTACGGTTTCGGGTATACGTCAAATCTATGCCACAACTGTTGCCTCCGTGGAGTCGGCACGTATGCTGCACTCAGTGCACTGTGAGTGTCTGTTATTCCTCTAGCGTGAAACATCTTGGACGCTTTCAAACTACATTTGACAAACACTTTGAGGACGAGTTGGTCCAGTATTTAAAGGATATGGAGAGCAGATTTTTTGGAATCTCATTCCTTGACTTGCGCAACCTTCCATTTCAGCTTGCGGAAAAGAATAACTTGTTACATCAGTTCAACAAGGATAAAGGGCTGGCAGGGAAAAAGTGGGTGCGGTTATTCATGAAGAGGCAGCCTTCTCTTTCTTTAAGGCAACCAGAAGTCACTTCACACGCTCAAGCGACAGGATTTAACAAAGCAGCAGTGCAGAAATTCTTTGCTCTGCTCACTGAAATTGTTGACAAACACAAATTAGATGGGTCCAGAATATATACCTGTGATGAAAGCGGCATGAAGATCGTTCAGCAGAAACACAGCAAAGTTGTTGCTGGTAAAGGAAAGAAGCAGGTGGGATCCAGGACTAGTACTGAGCGTGGTAAAAATGTTACTGTTGTGTGTTGTACAAACGCTTGTGGACATTTCATACTTCCAGTGTTTATATTTGCTCGTAAACGTATGAATCCGGTGTGCATGGACCATGCGCCAACATCAGCTAAAGGCTTTGTGCTGGATGACAGCTGGATGACAATGGAATTGTTTAAATTGTACCTTGAGCACTTTGTGTTGATGGTGAAACCATCTAAGGAAGGACCAGTCTTTGGTTTTAGATGGACATTCATCTCACACTTGCAGCCTTGAAGCACTAGATTATGACAAGTCAAATGGCATTATTTTGTTGTCATTGCCACCACACACTACACATAGGTTGCAACCTCTTGATGTGGGATTTTTAAGCCGTTGCCGACATATTATGACAAGTACATCTCAACATGGTTGCACCTGTTAACACATCTAAACATGGTTTTATCATGACATTAATGATTTTGCCTACTCTTGTATTTGCTTAGTATTTGGAACCTCAACGTTTAGTTATATCTATTATGAACTAAGTGAGGAAATAAAAGTAGGCCCCTAGACCTAATTTGCCAAACTAGGCATAGATAGAACAGTTCATTTAAAATATCTTTGTCTTGACATGTTGTGACTAGACAAAGCTAATTGACGTAATTGATAGACCTAAATGACATAATTCTTATAGTCAGTGTTGAGGCATAGGTTTATCACATACGTTTATCATACATATTTACAGATGAATTGATTATTTTCACAGTGACACAATCTGAAGTCCATGGTGAGATGGTTGAGAAGGACGTGGAAACAGCCATTGTTAGTAATTCAGCCGATCCAACTGGTAGAGGAAACGATGAACAGGAGGCAGTGCTATTTGATGAACCGGCACTACCAACACAAACATCACTGACACCTGCTGAAATTATTCAATCCGTCATCACATATCGACCAGCCCCTCAGACGCCTGATTCTGCTACAATTGCTTCACCATTTGATAGTGTTCAGCATTAATTAAATTTGATATTAGGATGTTCCATTTCATACATTCCGGACGCTGAGATAGGAGCTTGCTTTAAACACATAGTTCTACCAGATAACTAAATTGTTTCAAAAACACAAAGGAATTCGGGATATGCAAGCGAATCCTGGAAGATGACAAAAATATGGGGGTTAGAAATGTCATCCACGACAGAATCGTAATGCGAGTCCGTTCGGAATTCAATTTTTGGAGCTTGGATTAAGGTTCGATCTCCCTTGCAATAACAGCCAGTAAGAACACGGGAGATGATAAAATGTTGCTGCTGGTTGATGTCTGGAGCGGCGAAGTGGACATCAGTGGCATAGTCAGGATCATCTGTAAAATAAACGCCGCTCCCGAGGGTTTTCCCTAAAAGTAAAAATGCATTTAGATACCATACACACCCAAAATAATCATAATGTTATTATTGACAGGATTAGATTTTCACACAGAGTAGCCTTTTTTATTTAATCCTCTGCACGGGTGATAGAGCAATGGTAACACTCAATCACAATCAGTGACACCACTCTTGCAATAAGAGCAGAGATCAGCACGGACCCGGGATTGATTGCCATTACCTTCCCAAAGGTGATTCAGCTTTTCATTTGCCATGATTGTGTGATGCTAAAATAGCAATAGGACGTCATTAGGTGCGTTGAATGGCTGCCTAATAGTAAAATTAGACTCCAATAACTTGTAATCGTCTGTTCACACTATGACTTCTAATCATACTGTGCATTTTGTTGGTTTGAATCAATAAAGAAGAATAGTTTTATTATTTTTATCTCATACATAAGTTTAGGATGCTGATTGCTTGGGGTGTTGTATCATATAGCATATGCATAGCTATGCATAAGTAAAAATAATAATATAATTATGCATAGCAACAGACAAAAATCTGCACCTGCAGAATTTCCAAAACTGATTTAAATCGGCATGTGCAACGTGAACTCCTTTAATGGTATACATTGTTCAACCTGTTCCATCTAATAATATTATGTTGTTATATTATAATATTATCATTATAGCACTGAATGAAATCATATAGAATAACACTAAGAGTTAGAAATTTGCAGCTAGAAATAGTTTCTGTCAAGAACGGTGCAGCCTACAAGTGCAAAGCACAGATCTGATGGTTCTGTGCTGCACGAGAACAGTCATTTTATGCTGTTATCAGATAGTGATGTCACATCGCATTTGTATCATATTTCTGCAGCACATTTAATATGACAAACTAACTTCCCACACTAGATTCACAAAGAGTGAGATATCAGGCCCTACCTATATTTTTTCCTGAGAACGACCGGTTGAATCCATGTCGTACGATCTCTGCCGCAGCCTCGGCCGTTGTTCTGTGGTAGAGGCGCCTTTCGAAGGTGTGTCCAGGTTGTGATTCAGCCCTCACACGATATTCATTTATCACAAATTGCTGAAAGAGATGTAGATTCTCTGTCCGGAATATCTGCAACCATACATTTGTGTAAATTGTTATTGTAAGTGATTTTGGTCATACAAACATTTAAATAGCAGAAACATAAAAGGAAGCAATAGATTAAAATATATGTTTTTCAAAAAAGACTCAGGAACTTGGGCGTCCAGAAAAGCAACTACTTCAGAAAGATGGCCGACCGAATGTAATGTAACGAAGCATTTATATAGTGCCGCTCAAATCAGCAGTGCTCTCAACGGGCGTCTGTGCTTGGGAACAGACAGGTCCTTAAGGCATCTCCGAAACTGGCAAGGTGAGAGGGTCAGTAACTGTGGATGACAGTTTCAAGCTGAAGGGCCAACATAGGCAAAGCTCTGCGACTGGGCCGTGGCATAGCGCATGCATGGAACAACACGAAGGCCGCGAGTGGAAGATCGCAAGGAAACCATTGCAGATAAAGAGGACACCCAGGTACAGAAAGATCATAGGTATGCTGTGGCCACCCCAAGTAGGCAGTTGCATGAAGTGAGGCTTTTGTATCACGAATGTGCATGTTCTGGATAAAACCTGCAGTTAGAGGTGGATGAAGCATGTCTCCATTCAGACATGTTGAAATGCAGTCCACAAAACAATAACAGCCATCCATTAAAGATGTAAACAAACTACAGATGCTCCATTCCTGTTAGTAAAATAACAATTTCATTTCCTACAACATATCTCGTTCTTATCAGTGACTACCCTGCAGATGGCAGCATAAGTCTTACTACATCGGTGGCGTTCGCCACCTACCCAGCTTGCCGGACTTTGTCGACTTCAGCTTGCTACTACAACTGGAGTCGCCCGAGTCACTGTCTTATCTATATTCAATGCAAAATGGTTGTCGTGTTCTATCCTAGACACTTCTCTACCATCTTCACTACTCATCACTTGTCTCTCGCCCATTTCTGCATACAGCATACTGGCCTCACACGTATAAATTATCATGCACCACAATTTGATGGAGTACATTGGTCCGACCCTTATACGTCCTCTGTGTTTGCAGAAACCCACCACGCAGTGATATATTCTGCTTCAATGAAAATCCACCGTCATGGTAGGCCTATCTACAGTATCTGATAGTGAGGGTCCTCTGACCTACGCACAAGGGGGCCCAACCTCAGACTTCAGTCAGTTCTTACAGCTGTATGTATTGACGAGCAATCAATTAACCTCAGTGCGCGACGACACACGTTCTCACACATTGATAACTTTGCTTGCCTGCGTTATTCTCCAAACCTTTTGGGTTTTTGGACTCTGTATCAAAAGCCATGTTCAGGGGAAGCACACCGACTCAGACTCGATTATATCATTGGAACCGAGGTATGTATCACAACATTACATCAATATATCACACACCTGCATAGCTACAATCACTTCCTCTGATAGAATTTTACTGTCTCTCCCACACCGGAACGAACCACGGGCAGATCTTTCTGAGAAGTCCCCTAACAGAGATTATGTACAGTCAAATCCACAAGAATAGACAAAATCAGTCAGAGTGCAGGGAGTTACAGCGGACAGGCTGCAGGCAGAAAAACTGGTGGAGGCGAGACGGCGGTGAAGGTGGCCCATAATCGCCTTGGTTACTCAGCAATTTTCGCTTCCCACTGGTCCTGTTCCTTTCTACGGTAGCGCCTGTGCATCTCACGGACGAATTGGATCCAGGCATAGCGATCCGAAGGCGATCCAGTCCTCCTGTATCGCCTGTCTAACCGATGGGTCCCAGGCCACAGAGACCGGCATTCCACATCACACAACGGCGAGAAAGTGGTGCCGGACTCTGGCCTGGTGGGCAGGGAGGAACCGGTCCAGAAGGTCCGTCGTGACGGAGAAGACCAGGGAGCAAGGATCACCGACAACTGGAACGTCGAGTAGTGCTGACCTGAGCATGGCCGAAACTCCGCCAGTCAGTTGTCTCTTAAGGCCACCGAGATCTTTCTTGGAATGTGCGAGCGGCTCCTTAGGGTCATGCGTCACTATGCAATTTTGCAGCGGGTTGTATTTATAAACCCCATTCATTCAGCACTTTCTCAAAAAAGGATATCTTAAGTGACTACATTCTAAGATTGACTCTTAGAGGTACCCTATCTTTGGTAATCGATTATTAAACTTGAAATTAAGTTGATTTATTGCATTAATTAGTAAAATAAAATGTTAAATGGCACAAATGACTGATATAAATCATTATAATTGAAAGTTTGAGTATTAATCAAACATGCGTACGAAACGCCTTTGCGCCTTCACCATTGCAAGGCTCAACATTGTGTACGACACAATTCAATATAACTCTATTATGGGCCAATTATTATACATAAATCCTTTTATTCAAGCCTTGTGGCATGTCCGCCACACATCCATAAAGTAATTCGTTAAAGTAGTTCGTTATCTGCACACACATGTTGGAAGAAACTTAAACCAAACTTACATTGATGATTTTAGCTTTCTTCTCGACAGGCTTCTTTTGCATAACCTTGTTCCAATAGTAGCTGAGATAAGATGTAACGAGGGAATTTGGATGGCAGTTGCTGAGAAGCTTCTGTATAATTTGGTATTCTGGGTTCGTGTTAGTGAGCATGGTTTGCTTCATTGGTCTTCCACTTTCGCACACTTGCCAGGAAGGCGGTGGATCAAATATACCTAGAAGTAAACAATGCCGCAGCTGGAAAGCAGAATGGCAGAATCATAAAACTCGAGCTGCATCTTCTGTCAGAAGTGCAATAAACTATAATCATGACGTTTTGTAATTTTCTTTAGAAAATAAGTGCGGTAGAGGAAGGAAGCTACAACCATGAGGTTGAGTAAAGGCACTTCACTTGTCAGTAAATATAATGAACTATGCTGAAGAAAATAATTATATATCATTTAGGCCGGATGTGCCATGTTCCAAAAAGGGCTGTGTACTCAAATTAGGCGATTTGACAACATATATTATACAAGGAGATTATTATCCCAAACATTTTTAAGAAGCGCAGTCATACAGAAATGCGAATCTGAGGCATGGAGAAATTCGAATATCCATTGCAATTATGTATTTAAGCCCACAATTAACAAAATGGACATCAAATCAAACTCACCGGCTGTTAAATTTAGCTTTCCACAAGAATAACATGTTAGGAATGTGCCATCATTAACATGCCCACAAGAGCAATCCCAATCAGAGGCTTGACGTTTCCTAGATGGTGCATCTATGGCTTCCTTCTGCAAAACAATAAAATGACAAACCTCAAAGTGACAGCTTCGGCAAAACCATATCAGATCTCTTTAGAGTACGTGCTTTGCCTAAGTATATGAGGTGTTAGTGACTTCGTTTTCTTAGTCATGGTAATGGAAGAGTGGTGGCCAGTCCTTCCCCTCACCATCTCATCTTCCCACAGACAGTGTATGGCAAGAAATGAGTTAACATGCAACTCTTCAATGTCATGATAATACACTTTTTTAGTGTGCGAGACAAAGTTCGCTGTTTCTAAAGCCAGATAATGTAACTGCTATATTGTATGGAGGTTTCACTGAGTAAATAGGTTATGGATGTTTCAGTCTAAAGCAGTAATGTAACATGATATAAAGAGATAATGTGTAGTTTTAAAGAAATTGATCAAAGCTAAGGCATTTAGAATATTGCATGCCTTTGTTGTAATAACAATGAATTTACCTTATTGCGTCGCTTTCTAGAGTTGTTGTTGTTGACATTGGCTTCATTCCTTTCCTAATAAAAGATAACAAAAGTCTTGAATAATTATCAATCTCGCAGTGTTACTTTGGTAGACTAACACCATTTCTTTTCACTTCAAATATCAGAATCATCGTAATCATCAACAGCACCATAAAAAATAAAACCATTCAATCACCATCACAATTCAAGGGGCAAAAGTTAAATACATATTATATATATATATTATATTTATATTATATATATATTATAACAAAATATATGTATGTAGGTTGGCCCTAACCATAATGGTAAAAATTTGCAATTATAGAACATATAAACATAAGCAGATAGATATATATCTGTACTTAGACAGATATACAGATAAATATGTATAGATAGAGAGGTAGACCTCAACTTGAACACTATGATTAAACAAGATTATTATTATATACAAGGAACAATAGGGAGAAAATACCCTAGAGGCCTAGAAGGACCGACGTCCTGTAAGCGGGCCCACCCACGTTGAAAAAGAAGGACATACAATCGGTCGGAGGTCGAACTAGTTAACCATAACACCATAGTTAAAGATTCAGTTAGCACGTTGACTATCTCAATCATTACAAAGAATGAACGATCATAACATATACATTTATGGTTATATCAAGAAGCACCAAAGCTATATCAGTCCAGTCTACACAAATGAAGTCAAATATATCAGTTAATACCAGATAATTGTATTCAAATGAAGTCAAACAGAATTTGCTAACGTACACTTGCCATATAGTATAGAGATTTTGGACATACTCCTTATAATAGTTTTCAAAAAATAAGTCATACACCTTATTAACTTAGAAATTATTACAGGCAATCTGTGCCAGAGCCCAGTCAATCTGACCCTTTGAGTTCAGGAACGAGTCAGTGGCAATGGGGAAAAAATTCCTTCTGACATGAGCAACTTGTGAGGGAAGACTCGTCGGGCTCTGATCAAATACTGCTAAAATCGGCAAGTGATCTGATAATACAAAGGCGTCACATAAATTCAAAGAAACACAGATATTTTCAATAGTGCCAATGGGGGGTTTTAACTCCCAAAACCCTCCCCCCTTGCCTACGCCACTGCTTTGGTAGACTAAACACAATTGTTTTCACTTCTTATATTTAATCATCGTAATCATCAAAATATTATCAACCACCCCTCACAGATTGATTCTTTAAGTTAGGCTTATAAGAATTGGTTAAGATTAGTAGATGTACGACTGCACCTTGAATATTTCGTAACCATTTTACGAAGCGCAATCTATACGATGGCGATTGAAGGTATCATAGATACTAGGCCGATATTCTTGACAAGACTTATCGCGAAGGCCATGGGTGCATGGACCAGAGCAAGGCAATTTACAATGAGTCATTTCCTCAAAGACTGTGATACGCCATCTATCGCTGACTGAGGACAAGCTAAGGCTCTTTGCCACTTAGCCTTCGCTTACGCTAAGTGTCCTTTAGTATGCCCATGTGAGGTCGGGTAAGAGGAACGTGGTAGATATCGTTCGGATCTCCATAACAATTTAATAGCTTACAGGGTTACAGTTGTATGGACAACTACTAATTTATCATACAACGTTGAAGCCTGCACACCCAATTTATCTTAAAGCTTAAAGTTTCTCGGTCTGCACCTACTCAGAAGTACGCATGCGCAGTGGGAACCATTACACTGAGAGTGACTTGGAGTGCATTTAGTTGGCAGGCATGGGACTACCTCAGACACTCGTCTACAAATCTATACACAACACACTGGCTCTGATTGCAGCAGCAACAGAAGCGCTGTATGCTATTGTACCCTATGCATGTCACTCAAATCTTTATTGCATGGCCTTAGCAAAATGCTTAAGTTTAAACTACCAGAACATAATCGCTCTGCTATACACACTGTCCGGATGAAAAGTAGTACCCAACAAAAAGTGTCACAACTCGTTCAAAACTGTAAGTATTTGTCTGAAATTTTAAACTCAACAACAGTGACCATATTTACACGAGATTCCAAAGCCGTTTGGAAATATTCGTGAAATTGTCAAATTTATGAGCGATTGCGATGGAACACTGAAAAATTAAAGTTTCCAACATAGGCCCTACTTACGCCGACGCTGTGATGTCGTCATCGATGATATACGTCACTTGGTTTGGTGTAAGCAATAAAAAAATGGCGTTTACAGAAGAAGATAAAATTTTAATTGAAGTACTCAGGCAAGAACATGGTTATGGAGCGAAAAGGTTTTGAAGGAATTTTCGAATAAAGGCTGGTGTCTTTCGTCTGTGATTAAGTTATTGAAGAAGAACGCTTTTGGTGGCTGGGCAAACTAAAATAGGTTGCCTAAAGCATGTACTTCCAGATGGGCGATGTTACGTTGTGCTTACATGAAAAATTGATTGTTTCACACTTCAGGCGAAGAGTGCACAATATGGAACAGGCTATGTGTGCCAGAGACGGGACATCTTAGGCATATGTAACCTGAACACGTCACATGCCAGTTGTACATTGTAGACTGAAGCAACAATTCTAAAACAGTAGGCCGATGTAGATCAGTGAGTGCCCGTTTAGACATACAATCACTTAGCAGCTCTGATGATGATGAGTTCTTTGCCCAAAGGATTAGATGAATGAGGTGGTTTCCCGTTGCCTTCTTTGCAGACAATTATGGATGAGCAACTTGTCCAAGGTCGCTACGCAGTGAGTCGGGGTGGGTTCGAACCTCCAATCCTCTGAACCCAAGACTCCGAACATCCAATCAATTAGCAGCTCTGACCGCACTAATTGGTGCTGTGCGTACAAGAATTCTAGATACGTACGCAAGACATCTCGTGGCTCGTGGTTGGAAGAAAACATGGAAAAGACCATTGAGAGAGTCTGTGAAAAGAAATTCGAACCTCCAATCCTCTGAACCCAAGACTCCGAACATCCAATCAATTAGCAGCTCTGGCCGCGCTAATTGGTGCTGTGTACTGTACAGTGTCTCCTTGATGTGCTTTTTAACAGACATGTCGTGCAAGAATTCTAGATACGTACGCAAGACATCTCATGGCTCGTGGTTGGAAGAAAACATGGAAAAGGCCATTGAGAGAGTCTGTGAAAAGAAAATGAGCATTGGATAAGCTAGTCGATACTATTACGTGCCGAAAAGTACTTTAGGAAGACGCATACTGGGTACAAATAAAGTTGCCACGGGTAGCGTGAAACATCTTGGACGCTTTCAAACTACATTTAACAAACACTTCGAGGACGAGTTGGTCCAGTCAGTATTTAAAGGATATGGAGAGCAGATTTTTGGAATCTCATTCCTTGAGTTGCACAACCTTGCATTTCAGCTTGCGGAAAAGAATAACTTGTTACATCAGTTCAACAAGGATAAAGGGCTGGCAGGGCAAAAGTGGGTGCGGTTATTCATGAAGAGGCAGCCTTCTCTTTCTTTAAGGCAACCAGAAGCCACTTCACACGCTCGAGCGACAGGATTTAACAAAGCAGCAGTGCAGAAATTCTTTGCTCTGCTCACTGAAATTGTTGACAAACACAAATTAGATGGGTCCAGAATATATACCTTTGATGAAAGCGGCATGAAGATCGTTCAGCAGAAACACAGCAAAGTTGTTGCTGGTAAAGGAAAGAAGCAGGTGGGATCCATGACTAGTTCTGAGCGTGGTAAAAATGTTACTGTTGTGTGTTGTGCAAACGCTTGTGGACATTTCATACTTCCAGTGTTTATATTTGCTCGTAAACGTATGAATCCGGTGTGCATGGACCATGCGCCAACATCAGCTAAAGGCTTTGTGCTGGATGACAATGGAATTGTTTAAATTGTACCTTGAGCACTTTGTGTTGATGGTGAAACCATCTAAGGAAGGACCAGTCTTTGGTTTTAGATGGACATTCATCTCACACCTGCAGCCTTGAAGCACTAGATTATGACAAGTCAAATGGCATTATTTTGTTGTCATTGCCAACACACACTACACATAGGTTGCAACTTCTTGATGTGGGATTTTTAAGCCGTTGCTGACATATTATGACAGATACATCTCAACATGGTTGCGCAGTAACCTTGGAAGGACATTTATCGAGTACTAGGTCGCTGAAGCATTCAATGATGCATTTGGCAAGGCAACTGTAGCGACAGCAGTCAATGCTTTTGCTAAGTGCGGCATATGGATACTGAATGCGGATATTTTCAGTAGCACCGTCTAATCTGCGGCAAAAACTACTGACAGACCTGAAGCAGGTCAACCTATGACAGTTGTTGGAAACAGCCACAGTCAAACAGGTATGTGCCTATGTTATGTTTGAATGCTATCGACTTGCCTAACAATGAAGGTTTTCTAGTAGGCCTGTTAACACATCTAAACATAGTTTTATCAGGACATTAATGATTTTGCCTACTCTTGTATTTGCTTACTATTTGGAACCTCAACAACGTTTAGTTATATCTATTATGAACTAAGTGAGGAAATAAAAGTAGGCCCCTAGACCTAATTTGCCACACTAGGCATAGATAGAACAGTTCATTTGAAATATCTTTGTCTTGACATGTTGTGACTAGACAAAGCTAATTGACGTAATTGATAGACCTAAATGACATAATTCTTATAGTCAGTGTTGAGGCATAGGTTTATCACGTACGTTTATCATACATATTAACAGATGAATTGCTTATTTTCATAGTGACACAAGCTGAAGTCCATGGTGAGATGGTTGAGGACGTGGAAACAGCCATTGTTAGTAATTCAGCCGATCCAACTGGTAGAGGAAACGATGAACAGGAGGCAGTGCTATTTGATGAACCGGTACTACCAACACAAACATCACTGACACCTGCTGAAATTATTCAATCCGTCATCACATATCGACCAGCTCCTCAGTCGCCTGATTCTGCTACAATTGCTTCATCGCTTGACATCGCCCCACATCGAGTGAAAGCTGGATGGAAAAGTTTGTAGTGCAATTATCATTCTTATTTTGTTGTATGACACAAAAAATAGGCAGGATCGTCCGTAAAGTAAACACCGCTACCAAGCACTTTCCCTAAAGGTAAAAATGCATTTAGACATCATACACACACACAAAATAATCATAATGTTATTATTGACAGGATTAGATTTTCACACAGAGTATACTTTTTTTATTTAATCCTCTGCACGGGTGATAGAGCAATGGTAACACTCAATCATAAATCAGTGACACCACCCTTGTCATGAAGAGCAAAGATCAGCACGGACCCGGGATTGATTGACATGACCTTCCCAAAGGTGATTCAGCTTTTTATTTGCCATGATTGTGTGATGCTAAAATGAGCAATAGGACGTCATTAGGTGCGTGGAATGGCTGCCTAATACAGTTTTATTATTTTTTGTCTAATACCTAAGTTTAGGATGCTGATTGCTTGGGGTGCTGTATCATATAGCATATGCATAGCTATGCATAATTAAAAATAATAATATAATTATTAATTATGCATAGCAACAGACAAAAATCTGCACCTGCAGAATTTCCAAATTTCCAAAATTGATTTAAATCGCCACGTGAACTCCCTTAATGGTATACATTGTTCAACCTCTTCCGTCTAATAATATTATGTTATATTATAATATCATTATAGCACTGAATGAAGAAATCATATAGAATAACACTAAGAGTTAGAAATTGTCAGCTAGAAATAGTTTTGTCAAGAACGGTGCAGCCTACAAGTGCAAAGATCTGATGGTTCTGTGCTCCACGGGAACAGTCACTTTATGCTGTTATCAAATAGTGATGTCACATCGCATTTGTATCATATTTCTGCGGCACATTTAATATGACAAACTAACTTCCCACACTAGATTCACTAAGAGTGAGATATCAGGCCCTACCTATATTTCTTCCTCAGAACGAGCGGTTGAACCCGTGTCTTATAATCTCTGGCGCAGCCTCGGCCGTTGTCCCGTGGTATAAACGCCTTTCAAAGGTATCTCCAGGTTGTGATTCAGCACATCTCGTTCTTATCGTATGACTACCCTGCAGATGGCAGCATAAGTCTTACTACATTGGTGGCGTTCGCCACCTGCCCAGTTTGCCGGACTTTGTCGACTTCAGTTTGCTACTACAACTGGAGTCGCCCGAGTCACTGTCTTATCAATATTCAATGCAAAATGGTTGTCGTGTTCTATCCTAGACGCTTCTCTACCATCTTCTCTACTTGTCTCTCGCCCATTTCCGCATACAGCATACCGGCCTCACACGTATAAATTATCATGCCTTGTGGCATGTCCGCCACACATCCATAAAGTAATTCGTTAAAGTAGTTCGTTATCTGCACACATGTTGGTAGAAACTTAAACCAAACTTACATCGATGATTCTGATATTCTTCTCTGATGGCTTCTTTCGCATGAACTTGTTCCAGTAAAAGCTGAGGTAGGATACAACGGTGGAATACGGATGGCAGGTATCGAGAATCTTCTGAATAATGAGATAGTCTGGGTCAATAGTGGTCAGCAAGATTTGTTTCATTGGTGTTCTTGCTTCACAAACTTGCCAAGAAGATGGTGGATCAAATATACCTTGAAGTAAACAATGCCACAGCTGGAAAGCAGAATGGCAGAATCATAAAACTCGAGCTGCATCTTCTGTCAGAAGTGCAATAAACTATCATCATGACGTCCTGTAATTTTCTTTGGAAAATAAGTGCGGTAGAGGAAGTTACAACCTTGAGGTTGAGTAAAGGCACTTTGCTTGTCAGTAAATATGATGAACTATGCTGAAGAAAATAATTATATATCATTTAGGCCGGATGTGTCATGTTCCAATAAAGGGCTGCGTACTCAAATTAGGAAATTTGACAACATATTATATTATACAAGGAGATTATTATCCCAAACATTTTTAAGAAGCGCACAGTCGTACAGAAATGCGAATCTGAGTAATTCGAATATCCATTGCACTTATGTATTTAAGCCCACAATTAACAAAATGGACATCAAATCAAACTCACCGGCTGATAAATTTAACTTTCCACAAGAATAACAAGTCAGGGATGTGCCATTGTTATCATGCCCACAAGAGCAATCCCAATCAGAGGCTTGGCGTTTCCTAGCAGGTGCATCTATGGCTTCCTTCTGCAAAACAATAAAATGACAAGCCCCAAAGTGACAGCTTCGGCAAAACCATATCAGATCTCTTTAGAGTACGTGCTTTGCCTAAGTATATGAGGTGTTAGTGACTTCGTTTTCTTAGTCATGGTAATGGAAGAGTGGTGGCCAGTCCTTTTCCTCACCATCTCATCTTCCCACAGACAGTGTATGGCAAGAAATGAGTTAATATGCAACTCATGGCAGGTATCGAGAATCTTCTGAATTATGAGATAGTCTGGGTCAATAGTGGTCAGCAAGGTTTGTTTCATTGGTGTTCCAGCTTCACAAACTTCTTTTGTTGTATGACACAATACAATTGATTTCTTCATTGATTTAATTAAATATTAGTTTTCAGCATTAAGTAAGAATTTGATATTAGGATGTCCCATTTTGGGCACCCCTGTGCCCAAGATGAGACAATTTGCAGATCAACAAAAGTCTACCATCTCCTTTAAAGAAAGATAAATTTTAATGCGGGATGAAGTAGCACATATACAATGGCATCCAGTAAGGCATCTTCGGGCACCCTCTCCTAAGAGCAGAACTTGGTTCTACCACATGACTAAACTGTTTCAAAAAGACACAAGAACTCGGGATATGCAAGGGAATCCTGGAAAATAACAAAGATATGGGGGTCGGAAATGTCATCGACGACAGAATCGTAGCGCGAGTCCCTTCTATATTCTATTTTAGGAGCTTGTACTAAGCTTGGGTCTCCCTTGCAGTAGCGGCCAGTGAGAACACGTGATATGAGAAGATGTTGCTGCTGGTTGGTGTCTGGAATGGCGAAGCGGACATCGGTGGCATAGGCAGGATCGTCCGTAAAGTACACACCGCTCCCAAGCACTTTCCCTAAAAGTAAAAATGCATTTAGATATCATACACACACAAAATAATCATAATGTTATTACTGACAGGATTAGATTTTCACACAGAGTATACTTTTTTTATTTAATCCTCTGCACGGGTGATAGAGCAATGGTAACACTCAATCATAAATCAGTGACACCACCCTTGTCATGAAGAGCAGAGATCAGCACGGACCCGGGATAGATTGCCATGACCTTCCCAAAGGTGATTTAGCTTTTTATTTGCCATGATTGTGTAATGCTAAAATGAGCAATAGGACGTCATTAGGTGCGTTGAATGGCTCCCTAATACAGTTTTATTATTTTTATCTAATACATAAGCTTAGGATGCTGATTGCTTGGGGTGTTGTATCATATAGCATATGCATAGCTATGCATAATTAAAAATAATAATATAATTATTAATTATGCATAGCAACAGACAAAAATCTGCACCTGCAGAATTTCCAAATTTCCAAAATTGATTTAAATCGCCACGTGAACTCCTTTAATGGTATACATTGTTCAACCTCTTCCGTCCAATAATATTATGTTATATTATAATATCATTATAGCACTGAATGAAGAAATCATATAGAATAACACTAAGAGTTAGAAATTGTCAGCTAGAAATAGTTTTTGTCAAGAACGGTGCAGCCTACAAGTGCAAAGATCTGATGGTTCTGTGCTCCACGAGAACAGTCACTTTATGCTGTTATCAAATAGTGATGTCACATCGCATTTGTATCATATTTCTGCGGCACATTTAATATGACAAACTAACTTCCCACACTAGATTCACTAAGAGTGAGATATCAGGCCCTACCTATATTTCTTCCTCAGAACGAGCGGTTGAACCCGTGTCTTATAATCTCTGGCGCAGCCTCGGCCGTTGTCCCGTGGTATAAACGCCTTTCAAAGGTATCTCCAGGTTGTGATTCAGCACATCTCGTTCTTATCGTATGACTACCCTGCAGATGGCAGCATAAGTCTTACTACATTGGTGGCGTTCGCCACCTGCCCAGTTTGCCGGACTTTGTCGACTTCAGTTTGCCCATTAGCATCTTTATCAACTTTCCAGACCCTGTAATGACAGCAGGACATCCCGTCTAGAATATATAGACAGCCAACCACATTGCAAGGTTCAATGGCTACAACATTTAGTCCACGGAGAGACAACCCAGCAGTTTGGTTCTTGAAATCGTCCACATTCCACATACTGAGTTCGTCCTGATCCGATGAGAAGAGGTAGACATCATTCTTCAATGTAGCATAACTTTTGACTTGAAAGAAAAGCGGTAATTGTCTAACAGTTTCCATGCGTAGGACGTCGGGAGCTAAAACATTCATTACAATCTTAATTGGACAAGGTAATAATATTCCCAAAAAATAACTACAGGTATATGTATGCTAAAAAATTATAAAGTAGAAGTATGATACACATGGTACGGAAATTGAATCTAAAACTTGAGCACGAATTAGTGAATATCACGAGTGAGTTTGTTCGTACAAACTCTAGTAAATTTTCCATTAGTTGTGCTGGATCATAATAATGAAACAAATACAATGTAGGTTACCTCAATACCTTCGCAGTATCTCAAATTTAAGGTTATTTAAGCATCGCTTACGAAAGTGAATTATTGCGCAGAACGTATAAATGGATTCTTACAAGGTTTACTGTGTTTTCAATGTTCAATTTTGTTTATTGTTCAATTTTGTTTATTGTTCAATTTTTTTTATTGTTCAATTTTGTTTATTGTTCAATTTTGTTTATTATATTTGCTTTTGTTTCACATTGTTGTCTTAGTTTTAATATTTAATGTCATCCTACAACTCTCAAATTCAGCATTATAAGCAAGAACTCTTCATTCATCCAGTTTCTGCTTAAGAAAACAATGTCGTTCATTAATCCAACGTCTATTTTATCCAATACAATGGGCGAATAATGACCCTTTGGTCGTGAACCTTTCGTGGATGTAGGCCATAGAATCTTAGGACTATCGAACCTCCGGATAACGACGGGACAACAATAATTATTCGAACTGTCGAACCTTCGGACTATCGAGTCTTGACAATATTGACCGTGTACTAATCTTCGGACTAACGGACCCTTACACTATCGACCGGACTCTCCAAACAAGACTATCATGCTTGAATTTTAAATAATTGCACACAATAATATTGTGTGCAATTATTTAAAATTTATACGGAAGTCACATTATACGGAGTTTATACAGAGGTCATAATATGACCTCCGTATAAACATGAATAATATTCAAACATACCAAGACACATAGGTAAATCTCAGCGTGAATATTGTATTGGATATGTTAATTATAGCGCTGATGTTAGCATAAAAGTTTTCAATTGCGGTTCAATACAGATAATGAATTCATATAAGTATTGAAATGTTCGGATTGCTTGAATAGCCTGTCATCGATAGACTCTGGCACCCAGGTAATTTCATACGAACGGAGTCCCAATCTAAGTTAATAGCTCAGCCATGGAGAACAAGTTTATTGTTCACGACGATTTGAAAGAACAGGGAGCAAGAGTGTGGACTGGACGATCATCAAACGAGGCTATGAAAGAAAGGTATCCATCAATAAGGTCGCGCACAAATGATCGCGCCTTACAAGGTCGCGCACAAAAGATCGAAGGCTACTAAAATCGCGGACTGATAAGATCGCAGCACTGGTGATCGCCAAACCAATGAGTCGTGAGTTACATTGTAAGTGCTTCATTTGACGTTCATGATATAAAGCCAATAGTTTTGGGTAATTAATTATTACATTTCATCTTCTTAGGTTTAGCGTAATTAAATAATTTTATAAACGCCAATAATGAAATTTTTTTCTATCGAACACAAATTTGCGTTCCATCTATGCAGAAATCAATCCAGGTTCTAGTTATATACAACTATTTTCATCAGTCCAACATCCATTTGAACGGCATTTTATAATCAACAATTTGGTCGCGTTTTAAAAGCTATTTCTCAAACATGCTAAGAGGAAATAACCAAATATGCCAAGATCTAAGAGGATGAACATGGAAATAATTAATTACGCTATAACCTAAGATTACCCATCTTTGCATCCAATTGTCCCGTCTAAGCAGGTTAATTGTCTGCTTCTTGATGCCTGTCACAATGTCACATGCTTATGCGTAGGCCTAATTCAAATTATAATTATTATAACCAAAAGTCTAACACAAATTCTATTTTGCTGAACAGCTGAGGAATTGTTAATTTATCCTACGTTAACTTTAAAGGGCAAAAAGTGCTAGTACAATGTTAGTGAATAAATCTTTAAAGTGTATGTATAATGACGACATAATTTAAAATATATATTTCGTGCAGACAGAGATAATAATCGCAGGTATTGAAATGCCATACACCAGATTTATGCATATTAGAGTTATACTATAACAGTAATACATCAAAAATTATTATTGAGTAATTTTAATATAATAGATTTAGCAAAATTCATAAATAATATTATAATCAATAGTCTAATTTAAGTAATCTATTCTAATTAAATAAATTACCTAAGAACGTTTCTGACAATTTTTTCTATTGGGGTAGGCACACAAATATTTTCTTAGTTTCGGGTATCAATAAAAAGACGGCTGGGAACCGTTGTCCTACTTCACTTAGTTTTTTCTAGGGAAAAAAGCAGGTATAGGCATCGTTATTGTTATTATAAAGAAAACAATTCTAACATTCAGCTTGTATACAAATTCATACAATTTTCAAGCGTTGCATGAATTTAAGAAATTATTTGCGACCGTCGATGCCGTTCGCATAAATAACATGCTAAATTATTGTACATGAAGACATCATTTTGTGGCGCGATCTTATTAATCTGAGATCTTATTAGTCTGCGATCTTTTGTGTGCGACCTTTAGCGGCGCGATCTTTTGTGCGCGACCTTATTGACGTAAACCTGAAAAATAAAGTTGGTAACACTTCATCGGTAACATTTTATAAGCTAACTTCACCACTCCTTGGATTCTAGCTGTGCCAATCCCAAGCCTGGATAAAAGAGGAAGGCGACGCTAATGATATTCGTTATCATGCAGTATTGTTAAGCTGTAACTACTAGAAAATACTACTTCATACAACCCATAAGGCTGTCTAAAGGTTCGTTTAAGAATTTATTACACACGAACCCTCGTCTTTTCAATGTCGGATCATAGTTAATTGTGTGCATAGAACTTAAATTATGCTCCTTATTGTATTATAAACTAAACAGTACTTTGTAGAACTCGGTGAACTTCATTCAGAAAGTAATCTGGTCCTAAGATAATGCTCCAGCACGGGCAAACGTTACTGAGCCTGTTCATCACAGCATTGGCTCTGTTATTCCAATTGATTTTCGCCACCTTGGCATCAAACACTTCTTGGACAACGGTTTTATTGAGGATAAAACCAAGCAATTCGACGGGTAGATTTTCCAACTATAGACAGAACGCAAAGAACCATATCTGTTCAAACACCATCAACTTATTTTAGTTGCAGGACAAATAATTAGAAATGTCAAGCACGTTCATTTACTCTAATAGTAAAATTGCCAAAAAGTTTACAAGAGGACGAGTTAGCCATCGGACCGTGATAATATTTATCGATTTGACTTTGATTGTCAATAAAAATAATGATTATCAGCATAAAGGACTCCTCTTCCGGACGGCATTACATCAGCTCATAAATAATTAGTCCAAGTATTTGCAATTTTCGACCGATTAAATGCACGTCAGCATGCTCAGAAGAGATACAAGTAGTGAGAGGGCGCTAAATTATAACGCTCAAAACGATTCAAGCAGTGATTGTGCTGCTACATGACGGACGCAACCCCTTCACTAAGTCAAGTATTGCATACAGCGGTGAAGCCTTTACGATGACATCGAGTAATTACTAAAATAACTTGGTCTCTAAGATAATGAAGATGAACAAAGAAGAATAAAGATGAACAAAGCAGAACAAACAGACAAAAGGAAAAACGAAGATGAATAAAGAAAAACTGAGAAGGACACAGAGAAACAAAGAACAAAAAAACAAAGGAAAAAGCAAAGACGAAGTAGAAGACGAAGAAGTAGAATGCGTAAAAGTACAATTATTAATTATGCATAGCAACAGACAAAAATCTGCACCTGCAGAATTTCCAAAATTGATTTAAATCGCCACGTGAACTCCTTTAATGGTATACATTGTTCAACCTCTTCCGTCTAATAATATTATGTTATATTATAATATCATTATAGCACTGAATGAAGAAATCATATAGAATAACACTAAGAGTTAGAAATTGTCAGCTAGAAATAGTTTTTGTCAAGAACGGTGCAGCCTACAAGTGCAAAGATCTGATGGTTCTGTGCTCCACGAGAACAGTCACTTTATACTGTTATCAGATAGTGATGTCACATCGCATTTGTATCATATTTCTGCGGCACATTTAACATGACAAACTAACTTCCCACACTAGATTCACAAAGAGTGAGATATCAGGCCCTACCTATATTTCTTCCTCAGAACGAGCGGTTGAACCCGTGTCTTATAATTTCTGGCGCAGCCTCGGCCGTTGTCCCGTGGTATAAACGCCTTTCAAAGGTATCTCCAGGTTGTGATTCAGCACATCTCGTTTTTATCAGTGACTACCCAGCAGATGGCAGCATAAGTCTTACTACATTGGTGGCGTTCGCCACCTGCCCAGTTTGCCGGACTTTGTCGACTTCAGTTTGCTACTACAACTGGAGTCGCCCGAGTCACTGTTTTATCTATATTCAATGCAAAATGGTTGTCGTGTTCTATCCTAGACGCGTCTCTACCATCTTCTCTACTTGTCTCTCGCCCATTTCCGCATACAGCATACCGGCCTCACACGTATAAATTATCATGCCTTGTGGCATGTCCGCCACACATCCATAAAGTAATTCGTTAAAGTAGTTCGTTATCTGCACACATGTTGGTAGAAACTTAACCAAACTTACATCGATGATTCTGATATTCTTCTCTGATGGCTTCTTTCGCATGAACTTGTTCCAGTAAAAGCTGAGGTAGGATACAACGGTGGAATACGGATGGCAGGTATCGAGAATCTTCTGAATAATGAGATAGTCTGGGTCAATAGTGGTCAGCAAGATTTGTTTCATTGGTGTACCTACTTCACAAACTTGCCAAGAAGATGGTGGATCAAATATACCTAGAAGTATAATTTGGTATTCTGGGTTCGTGTTAGTGAGCATGGTTTGCTTCATTGGTCTTCCACTTTCGCACACTTGCCAGGAAGGCGGTGGATCAAATATACCTAGAAGTAAACAATGCCGCAGCTGGAAAGCAGAATGGCAGAATCATAAAACTCGAGCTGCATCTTCTGTCAGAAGTGCAATAAACTATAATCATGACGTTTTGTAATTTTCTTTAGAAAATAAATGCGGTAGAGGAAGGAAGCTACAACCATGAGGTTGAGTAAAGGCACTTCACTTGTCAGTAAATATAATGAACTATGCTGAAGAAAATAATTATATATCATTTAGGCCGGATGTGCCATGTTCCAAAAAGGGCTGTGTACTCAAATTAGGCGATTTGACAACATATATTATACAAGGAGATTATTATCCCAAACATTTTTAAGAAGCGCAGTCATACAGAAATGCGAATCTGAGGCATGGAGAAATTCGAATATCCATTGCAATTATGTATTTAAGCCCACAATTAACAAAATGGATATCAAGATGTGAAGATGACAAAAATATGGGGGTTAGAAATGTCATCCACGACAGAATCGTAACGCGAGTCCGTTCGGATATCAATTTTTGGAGCTTGGATTAAGGTTCGATCTCCCTTGCAATAACAGCCAGTAAGAACACGGGAGATGATAAAATGTTGCTGCTGGTTGATGTCTGGAGCGGCGAAGTGGACATCGGTGGCATAGTCAGGATCATCTGTAAAATAAACGCCGCTCCCGAGGGTTTTCCCTAAAAGTAAAAATGCATTTAGATATCATACACACCCAAAATAATCATAATGTTATTATTGACAGGATTAGATTTTCACACAGAGTAGCCTTTTTTATTTAATCCTCTGCACGGGTGATAGAGCAATGGTAACACTCAATCACAATCAGTGACACCACTCTTGCAATAAGAGCAGAGATCAGCACGGACCCGGGATTGATTGCCATTACCTTCCCAAAGGTGATTCAGCTTTTCATTTGCCATGATTGTGTGATGCTAAAATAGCAATAGGACGTCATTAGGTGCGTTGAATGGCTGCCTAATAGTAAAATTAGACTCCAATAACTTGTAATCGTCTGTTCACACTATGACTTCTAACCATACTGTGCATTTTGTTGGTTTGAATCAATAAAGAAGAATAGTTTTATTATTTTTATCTCATACATAAGTTTAGGATGCTGATTGCTTGGGGTGTTGTATCATATAGCATATGCATAGCTATGCATAAGTAAAAATAATAATATAATTATGCATAGCAACAGACAAAAATCTGCACCTGCAGAATTTCCAAAACTGATTTAAATCGGCATGTGCAACGTGAACTCCTTTAATGGTATACATTGTTCAACCTGTTCCATCTAATAATATTATGTTGTTATATTATAATATTATCATTATAGCACTGAATGAAATCATATAGAATAACACTAAGAGTTAGAAATTTGCAGCTAGAAATAGTTTCTGTCAAGAACGGTGCAGCCTACAAGTGCAAAGCACAGATCTGATGGTTCTGTGCTGCACGAGAACAGTCATTTTATGCTGTTATCAGATAGTGATGTCACATCGCATTTGTATCATATTTCTGCAGCACATTTAATATGACAAACTAACTTCCCACACTAGATTCACAAAGAGTGAGATATCAGGCCCTACCTATATTTTTTCCTGAGAACGACCGGTTGAATCCATGTCGTACGATCTCTGCCGCAGCCTCGGCCGTTGTTCTGTGGTAGAGGCGCCTTTCGAAGGTGTGTCCAGGTTGTGATTCAGCCCTCACACGATATTCATTTATCACAAATTGCTGAAAGAGATGTAGATTCTCTGTCCGGAATATCTGCAACCATACATTTGTGTAAATTGTTATTGTAAGTGATTTTGGTCATACAAACATTTAAATAGCAGAAACATAAAAGGAAGCAATAGATTAAAATATATGTTTTTCAAAAAAGACTCAGGAACTTGGGCGTCCAGAAAAGCAACTACTTCAGAAAGATGGCCGACCGAATGTAATGTAACGAAGCATTTATATAGTGCCGCTCAAATCAGCAGTGCTCTCAACGGGCGTCTGTGCTTGGGAACAGACAGGTCCTTAAGGCATCTCCGAAACTGGCAAGGTGAGAGGGTCAGTAACTGTGGATGACAGTTTCAAGCTGAAGGGCCAACATAGGCAAAGCTCTGCGACTGGGCCGTGGCATAGCGCATGCATGGAACAACACGAAGGCCGCGAGTGGAAGATCGCAAGGAAACCATTGCAGATAAAGAGGACACCCAGGTACAGAAAGATCATAGGTATGCTGTGGCCACCCCAAGTAGGCAGTTGCATGAAGTGAGGCTTTTGTATCACGAATGTGCATGTTCTGGATAAAACCTGCAGTTAGAGGTGGATGAAGCATGTCTCCATTCAGACATGTTGAAATGCAGTCCACAAAACAATAACAGCCATCCATTAAAGATGTAAACAAACTACAGATGCTCCATTCCTGTTAGTAAAATAACAATTTCATTTCCTACAACATATCTCGTTCTTATCAGTGACTACCCTGCAGATGGCAGCATAAGTCTTACTACATCGGTGGCGTTCGCCACCTACCCAGCTTGCCGGACTTTGTCGACTTCAGCTTGCTACTACAACTGGAGTCGCCCGAGTCACTGTCTTATCTATATTCAATGCAAAATGGTTGTCGTGTTCTATCCTAGACACTTCTCTACCATCTTCACTACTCATCACTTGTCTCTCGCCCATTTCTGCATACAGCATACTGGCCTCACACGTATAAATTATCATGCACCACAATTTGATGGAGTACATTGGTCCGACCCTTATACGTCCTCTGTGTTTGCAGAAACCCACCACGCAGTGATATATTCTGCTTCAATGAAAATCCACCGTCATGGTAGGCCTATCTACAGTATCTGATAGTGAGGGTCCTCTGACCTACGCACAAGGGGGCCCAACCTCAGACTTCAGTCAGTTCTTACAGCTGTATGTATTGACGAGCAATCAATTAACCTCAGTGCGCGACGACACACGTTCTCACACATTGATAACTTTGCTTGCCTGCGTTATTCTCCAAACCTTTTGGGTTTTTGGACTCTGTATCAAAAGCCATGTTCAGGGGAAGCACACCGACTCAGACTCGATTATATCATTGGAACCGAGGTATGTATCACAACATTACATCAATATATCACACACCTGCATAGCTACAATCACTTCCTCTGATAGAATTTTACTGTCTCTCCCACACCGGAACGAACCACGGGCAGATCTTTCTGAGAAGTCCCCTAACAGAGATTATGTACAGTCAAATCCACAAGAATAGACAAAATCAGTCAGAGTGCAGGGAGTTACAGCGGACAGGCTGCAGGCAGAAAAACTGGTGGAGGCGAGACGGCGGTGAAGGTGGCCCATAATCGCCTTGGTTACTCAGCAATTTTCGCTTCCCACTGGTCCTGTTCCTTTCTACGGTAGCGCCTGTGCATCTCACGGACGAATTGGATCCAGGCATAGCGATCCGAAGGCGATCCAGTCCTCCTGTATCGCCTGTCTAACCGATGGGTCCCAGGCCACAGAGACCGGCATTCCACATCACACAACGGCGAGAAAGTGGTGCCGGACTCTGGCCTGGTGGGCAGGGAGGAACCGGTCCAGAAGGTCCGTCGTGACGGAGAAGACCAGGGAGCAAGGATCACCGACAACTGGAACGTCGAGTAGTGCTGACCTGAGCATGGCCGAAACTCCGCCAGTCAGTTGTCTCTTAAGGCCACCGAGATCTTTCTTGGAATGTGCGAGCGGCTCCTTAGGGTCATGCGTCACTATGCAATTTTGCAGCGGGTTGTATTTATAAACCCCATTCATTCAGCACTTTCTCAAAAAAGGATATCTTAAGTGACTACATTCTAAGATTGACTCTTAGAGGTACCCTATCTTTGGTAATCGATTATTAAACTTGAAATTAAGTTGATTTATTGCATTAATTAGTAAAATAAAATGTTAAATGGCACAAATGACTGATATAAATCATTATAATTGAAAGTTTGAGTATTAATCAAACATGCGTACGAAACGCCTTTGCGCCTTCACCATTGCAAGGCTCAACATTGTGTACGACACAATTCAATATAACTCTATTATGGGCCAATTATTATACATAAATCCTTTTATTCAAGCCTTGTGGCATGTCCGCCACACATCCATAAAGTAATTCGTTAAAGTAGTTCGTTATCTGCACACACATGTTGGAAGAAACTTAAACCAAACTTACATTGATGATTTTAGCTTTCTTCTCGACAGGCTTCTTTTGCATAACCTTGTTCCAATAGTAGCTGAGATAAGATGTAACGAGGGAATTTGGATGGCAGTTGCTGAGAAGCTTCTGTATAATTTGGTATTCTGGGTTCGTGTTAGTGAGCATGGTTTGCTTCATTGGTCTTCCACTTTCGCACACTTGCCAGGAAGGCGGTGGATCAAATATACCTAGAAGTAAACAATGCCGCAGCTGGAAAGCAGAATGGCAGAATCATAAAACTCGAGCTGCATCTTCTGTCAGAAGTGCAATAAACTATAATCATGACGTTTTGTAATTTTCTTTAGAAAATAAGTGCGGTAGAGGAAGGAAGCTACAACCATGAGGTTGAGTAAAGGCACTTCACTTGTCAGTAAATATAATGAACTATGCTGAAGAAAATAATTATATATCATTTAGGCCGGATGTGCCATGTTCCAAAAAGGGCTGTGTACTCAAATTAGGCGATTTGACAACATATATTATACAAGGAGATTATTATCCCAAACATTTTTAAGAAGCGCAGTCATACAGAAATGCGAATCTGAGGCATGGAGAAATTCGAATATCCATTGCAATTATGTATTTAAGCCCACAATTAACAAAATGGACATCAAATCAAACTCACCGGCTGTTAAATTTAGCTTTCCACAAGAATAACATGTTAGGAATGTGCCATCATTAACATGCCCACAAGAGCAATCCCAATCAGAGGCTTGACGTTTCCTAGATGGTGCATCTATGGCTTCCTTCTGCAAAACAATAAAATGACAAACCTCAAAGTGACAGCTTCGGCAAAACCATATCAGATCTCTTTAGAGTACGTGCTTTGCCTAAGTATATGAGGTGTTAGTGACTTCGTTTTCTTAGTCATGGTAATGGAAGAGTGGTGGCCAGTCCTTCCCCTCACCATCTCATCTTCCCACAGACAGTGTATGGCAAGAAATGAGTTAACATGCAACTCTTCAATGTCATGATAATACACTTTTTTAGTGTGCGAGACAAAGTTCGCTGTTTCTAAAGCCAGATAATGTAACTGCTATATTGTATGGAGGTTTCACTGAGTAAATAGGTTATGGATGTTTCAGTCTAAAGCAGTAATGTAACATGATATAAAGAGATAATGTGTAGTTTTAAAGAAATTGATCAAAGCTAAGGCATTTAGAATATTGCATGCCTTTGTTGTAATAACAATGAATTTACCTTATTGCGTCGCTTTCTAGAGTTGTTGTTGTTGACATTGGCTTCATTCCTTTCCTAATAAAAGATAACAAAAGTCTTGAATAATTATCAATCTCGCAGTGTTACTTTGGTAGACTAACACCATTTCTTTTCACTTCAAATATCAGAATCATCGTAATCATCAACAGCACCATAAAAAATAAAACCATTCAATCACCATCACAATTCAAGGGGCAAAAGTTAAATACATATTATATATATATATTATATTTATATTATATATATATTATAACAAAATATATGTATGTAGGTTGGCCCTAACCATAATGGTAAAAATTTGCAATTATAGAACATATAAACATAAGCAGATAGATATATATCTGTACTTAGACAGATATACAGATAAATATGTATAGATAGAGAGGTAGACCTCAACTTGAACACTATGATTAAACAAGATTATTATTATATACAAGGAACAATAGGGAGAAAATACCCTAGAGGCCTAGAAGGACCGACGTCCTGTAAGCGGGCCCACCCACGTTGAAAAAGAAGGACATACAATCGGTCGGAGGTCGAACTAGTTAACCATAACACCATAGTTAAAGATTCAGTTAGCACGTTGACTATCTCAATCATTACAAAGAATGAACGATCATAACATATACATTTATGGTTATATCAAGAAGCACCAAAGCTATATCAGTCCAGTCTACACAAATGAAGTCAAATATATCAGTTAATACCAGATAATTGTATTCAAATGAAGTCAAACAGAATTTGCTAACGTACACTTGCCATATAGTATAGAGATTTTGGACATACTCCTTATAATAGTTTTCAAAAAATAAGTCATACACCTTATTAACTTAGAAATTATTACAGGCAATCTGTGCCAGAGCCCAGTCAATCTGACCCTTTGAGTTCAGGAACGAGTCAGTGGCAATGGGGAAAAAATTCCTTCTGACATGAGCAACTTGTGAGGGAAGACTCGTCGGGCTCTGATCAAATACTGCTAAAATCGGCAAGTGATCTGATAATACAAAGGCGTCACATAAATTCAAAGAAACACAGATATTTTCAATAGTGCCAATGGGGGGTTTTAACTCCCAAAACCCTCCCCCCTTGCCTACGCCACTGCTTTGGTAGACTAAACACAATTGTTTTCACTTCTTATATTTAATCATCGTAATCATCAAAATATTATCAACCACCCCTCACAGATTGATTCTTTAAGTTAGGCTTATAAGAATTGGTTAAGATTAGTAGATGTACGACTGCACCTTGAATATTTCGTAACCATTTTACGAAGCGCAATCTATACGATGGCGATTGAAGGTATCATAGATACTAGGCCGATATTCTTGACAAGACTTATCGCGAAGGCCATGGGTGCATGGACCAGAGCAAGGCAATTTACAATGAGTCATTTCCTCAAAGACTGTGATACGCCATCTATCGCTGACTGAGGACAAGCTAAGGCTCTTTGCCACTTAGCCTTCGCTTACGCTAAGTGTCCTTTAGTATGCCCATGTGAGGTCGGGTAAGAGGAACGTGGTAGATATCGTTCGGATCTCCATAACAATTTAATAGCTTACAGGGTTACAGTTGTATGGACAACTACTAATTTATCATACAACGTTGAAGCCTGCACACCCAATTTATCTTAAAGCTTAAAGTTTCTCGGTCTGCACCTACTCAGAAGTACGCATGCGCAGTGGGAACCATTACACTGAGAGTGACTTGGAGTGCATTTAGTTGGCAGGCATGGGACTACCTCAGACACTCGTCTACAAATCTATACACAACACACTGGCTCTGATTGCAGCAGCAACAGAAGCGCTGTATGCTATTGTACCCTATGCATGTCACTCAAATCTTTATTGCATGGCCTTAGCAAAATGCTTAAGTTTAAACTACCAGAACATAATCGCTCTGCTATACACACTGTCCGGATGAAAAGTAGTACCCAACAAAAAGTGTCACAACTCGTTCAAAACTGTAAGTATTTGTCTGAAATTTTAAACTCAACAACAGTGACCATATTTACACGAGATTCCAAAGCCGTTTGGAAATATTCGTGAAATTGTCAAATTTATGAGCGATTGCGATGGAACACTGAAAAATTAAAGTTTCCAACATAGGCCCTACTTACGCCGACGCTGTGATGTCGTCATCGATGATATACGTCACTTGGTTTGGTGTAAGCAATAAAAAAATGGCGTTTACAGAAGAAGATAAAATTTTAATTGAAGTACTCAGGCAAGAACATGGTTATGGAGCGAAAAGGTTTTGAAGGAATTTTCGAATAAAGGCTGGTGTCTTTCGTCTGTGATTAAGTTATTGAAGAAGAACGCTTTTGGTGGCTGGGCAAACTAAAATAGGTTGCCTAAAGCATGTACTTCCAGATGGGCGATGTTACGTTGTGCTTACATGAAAAATTGATTGTTTCACACTTCAGGCGAAGAGTGCACAATATGGAACAGGCTATGTGTGCCAGAGACGGGACATCTTAGGCATATGTAACCTGAACACGTCACATGCCAGTTGTACATTGTAGACTGAAGCAACAATTCTAAAACAGTAGGCCGATGTAGATCAGTGAGTGCCCGTTTAGACATACAATCACTTAGCAGCTCTGATGATGATGAGTTCTTTGCCCAAAGGATTAGATGAATGAGGTGGTTTCCCGTTGCCTTCTTTGCAGACAATTATGGATGAGCAACTTGTCCAAGGTCGCTACGCAGTGAGTCGGGGTGGGTTCGAACCTCCAATCCTCTGAACCCAAGACTCCGAACATCCAATCAATTAGCAGCTCTGACCGCACTAATTGGTGCTGTGCGTACAAGAATTCTAGATACGTACGCAAGACATCTCGTGGCTCGTGGTTGGAAGAAAACATGGAAAAGACCATTGAGAGAGTCTGTGAAAAGAAATTCGAACCTCCAATCCTCTGAACCCAAGACTCCGAACATCCAATCAATTAGCAGCTCTGGCCGCGCTAATTGGTGCTGTGTACTGTACAGTGTCTCCTTGATGTGCTTTTTAACAGACATGTCGTGCAAGAATTCTAGATACGTACGCAAGACATCTCATGGCTCGTGGTTGGAAGAAAACATGGAAAAGGCCATTGAGAGAGTCTGTGAAAAGAAAATGAGCATTGGATAAGCTAGTCGATACTATTACGTGCCGAAAAGTACTTTAGGAAGACGCATACTGGGTACAAATAAAGTTGCCACGGGTAGCGTGAAACATCTTGGACGCTTTCAAACTACATTTAACAAACACTTCGAGGACGAGTTGGTCCAGTCAGTATTTAAAGGATATGGAGAGCAGATTTTTGGAATCTCATTCCTTGAGTTGCACAACCTTGCATTTCAGCTTGCGGAAAAGAATAACTTGTTACATCAGTTCAACAAGGATAAAGGGCTGGCAGGGCAAAAGTGGGTGCGGTTATTCATGAAGAGGCAGCCTTCTCTTTCTTTAAGGCAACCAGAAGCCACTTCACACGCTCGAGCGACAGGATTTAACAAAGCAGCAGTGCAGAAATTCTTTGCTCTGCTCACTGAAATTGTTGACAAACACAAATTAGATGGGTCCAGAATATATACCTTTGATGAAAGCGGCATGAAGATCGTTCAGCAGAAACACAGCAAAGTTGTTGCTGGTAAAGGAAAGAAGCAGGTGGGATCCATGACTAGTTCTGAGCGTGGTAAAAATGTTACTGTTGTGTGTTGTGCAAACGCTTGTGGACATTTCATACTTCCAGTGTTTATATTTGCTCGTAAACGTATGAATCCGGTGTGCATGGACCATGCGCCAACATCAGCTAAAGGCTTTGTGCTGGATGACAATGGAATTGTTTAAATTGTACCTTGAGCACTTTGTGTTGATGGTGAAACCATCTAAGGAAGGACCAGTCTTTGGTTTTAGATGGACATTCATCTCACACCTGCAGCCTTGAAGCACTAGATTATGACAAGTCAAATGGCATTATTTTGTTGTCATTGCCAACACACACTACACATAGGTTGCAACTTCTTGATGTGGGATTTTTAAGCCGTTGCTGACATATTATGACAGATACATCTCAACATGGTTGCGCAGTAACCTTGGAAGGACATTTATCGAGTACTAGGTCGCTGAAGCATTCAATGATGCATTTGGCAAGGCAACTGTAGCGACAGCAGTCAATGCTTTTGCTAAGTGCGGCATATGGATACTGAATGCGGATATTTTCAGTAGCACCGTCTAATCTGCGGCAAAAACTACTGACAGACCTGAAGCAGGTCAACCTATGACAGTTGTTGGAAACAGCCACAGTCAAACAGGTATGTGCCTATGTTATGTTTGAATGCTATCGACTTGCCTAACAATGAAGGTTTTCTAGTAGGCCTGTTAACACATCTAAACATAGTTTTATCAGGACATTAATGATTTTGCCTACTCTTGTATTTGCTTACTATTTGGAACCTCAACAACGTTTAGTTATATCTATTATGAACTAAGTGAGGAAATAAAAGTAGGCCCCTAGACCTAATTTGCCACACTAGGCATAGATAGAACAGTTCATTTGAAATATCTTTGTCTTGACATGTTGTGACTAGACAAAGCTAATTGACGTAATTGATAGACCTAAATGACATAATTCTTATAGTCAGTGTTGAGGCATAGGTTTATCACGTACGTTTATCATACATATTAACAGATGAATTGCTTATTTTCATAGTGACACAAGCTGAAGTCCATGGTGAGATGGTTGAGGACGTGGAAACAGCCATTGTTAGTAATTCAGCCGATCCAACTGGTAGAGGAAACGATGAACAGGAGGCAGTGCTATTTGATGAACCGGTACTACCAACACAAACATCACTGACACCTGCTGAAATTATTCAATCCGTCATCACATATCGACCAGCTCCTCAGTCGCCTGATTCTGCTACAATTGCTTCATCGCTTGACATCGCCCCACATCGAGTGAAAGCTGGATGGAAAAGTTTGTAGTGCAATTATCATTCTTATTTTGTTGTATGACACAAAAAATAGGCAGGATCGTCCGTAAAGTAAACACCGCTACCAAGCACTTTCCCTAAAGGTAAAAATGCATTTAGACATCATACACACACACAAAATAATCATAATGTTATTATTGACAGGATTAGATTTTCACACAGAGTATACTTTTTTTATTTAATCCTCTGCACGGGTGATAGAGCAATGGTAACACTCAATCATAAATCAGTGACACCACCCTTGTCATGAAGAGCAAAGATCAGCACGGACCCGGGATTGATTGACATGACCTTCCCAAAGGTGATTCAGCTTTTTATTTGCCATGATTGTGTGATGCTAAAATGAGCAATAGGACGTCATTAGGTGCGTGGAATGGCTGCCTAATACAGTTTTATTATTTTTTGTCTAATACCTAAGTTTAGGATGCTGATTGCTTGGGGTGCTGTATCATATAGCATATGCATAGCTATGCATAATTAAAAATAATAATATAATTATTAATTATGCATAGCAACAGACAAAAATCTGCACCTGCAGAATTTCCAAATTTCCAAAATTGATTTAAATCGCCACGTGAACTCCCTTAATGGTATACATTGTTCAACCTCTTCCGTCTAATAATATTATGTTATATTATAATATCATTATAGCACTGAATGAAGAAATCATATAGAATAACACTAAGAGTTAGAAATTGTCAGCTAGAAATAGTTTTGTCAAGAACGGTGCAGCCTACAAGTGCAAAGATCTGATGGTTCTGTGCTCCACGGGAACAGTCACTTTATGCTGTTATCAAATAGTGATGTCACATCGCATTTGTATCATATTTCTGCGGCACATTTAATATGACAAACTAACTTCCCACACTAGATTCACTAAGAGTGAGATATCAGGCCCTACCTATATTTCTTCCTCAGAACGAGCGGTTGAACCCGTGTCTTATAATCTCTGGCGCAGCCTCGGCCGTTGTCCCGTGGTATAAACGCCTTTCAAAGGTATCTCCAGGTTGTGATTCAGCACATCTCGTTCTTATCGTATGACTACCCTGCAGATGGCAGCATAAGTCTTACTACATTGGTGGCGTTCGCCACCTGCCCAGTTTGCCGGACTTTGTCGACTTCAGTTTGCTACTACAACTGGAGTCGCCCGAGTCACTGTCTTATCAATATTCAATGCAAAATGGTTGTCGTGTTCTATCCTAGACGCTTCTCTACCATCTTCTCTACTTGTCTCTCGCCCATTTCCGCATACAGCATACCGGCCTCACACGTATAAATTATCATGCCTTGTGGCATGTCCGCCACACATCCATAAAGTAATTCGTTAAAGTAGTTCGTTATCTGCACACATGTTGGTAGAAACTTAAACCAAACTTACATCGATGATTCTGATATTCTTCTCTGATGGCTTCTTTCGCATGAACTTGTTCCAGTAAAAGCTGAGGTAGGATACAACGGTGGAATACGGATGGCAGGTATCGAGAATCTTCTGAATAATGAGATAGTCTGGGTCAATAGTGGTCAGCAAGATTTGTTTCATTGGTGTTCTTGCTTCACAAACTTGCCAAGAAGATGGTGGATCAAATATACCTTGAAGTAAACAATGCCACAGCTGGAAAGCAGAATGGCAGAATCATAAAACTCGAGCTGCATCTTCTGTCAGAAGTGCAATAAACTATCATCATGACGTCCTGTAATTTTCTTTGGAAAATAAGTGCGGTAGAGGAAGTTACAACCTTGAGGTTGAGTAAAGGCACTTTGCTTGTCAGTAAATATGATGAACTATGCTGAAGAAAATAATTATATATCATTTAGGCCGGATGTGTCATGTTCCAATAAAGGGCTGCGTACTCAAATTAGGAAATTTGACAACATATTATATTATACAAGGAGATTATTATCCCAAACATTTTTAAGAAGCGCACAGTCGTACAGAAATGCGAATCTGAGTAATTCGAATATCCATTGCACTTATGTATTTAAGCCCACAATTAACAAAATGGACATCAAATCAAACTCACCGGCTGATAAATTTAACTTTCCACAAGAATAACAAGTCAGGGATGTGCCATTGTTATCATGCCCACAAGAGCAATCCCAATCAGAGGCTTGGCGTTTCCTAGCAGGTGCATCTATGGCTTCCTTCTGCAAAACAATAAAATGACAAGCCCCAAAGTGACAGCTTCGGCAAAACCATATCAGATCTCTTTAGAGTACGTGCTTTGCCTAAGTATATGAGGTGTTAGTGACTTCGTTTTCTTAGTCATGGTAATGGAAGAGTGGTGGCCAGTCCTTTTCCTCACCATCTCATCTTCCCACAGACAGTGTATGGCAAGAAATGAGTTAATATGCAACTCATGGCAGGTATCGAGAATCTTCTGAATTATGAGATAGTCTGGGTCAATAGTGGTCAGCAAGGTTTGTTTCATTGGTGTTCCAGCTTCACAAACTTCTTTTGTTGTATGACACAATACAATTGATTTCTTCATTGATTTAATTAAATATTAGTTTTCAGCATTAAGTAAGAATTTGATATTAGGATGTCCCATTTTGGGCACCCCTGTGCCCAAGATGAGACAATTTGCAGATCAACAAAAGTCTACCATCTCCTTTAAAGAAAGATAAATTTTAATGCGGGATGAAGTAGCACATATACAATGGCATCCAGTAAGGCATCTTCGGGCACCCTCTCCTAAGAGCAGAACTTGGTTCTACCACATGACTAAACTGTTTCAAAAAGACACAAGAACTCGGGATATGCAAGGGAATCCTGGAAAATAACAAAGATATGGGGGTCGGAAATGTCATCGACGACAGAATCGTAGCGCGAGTCCCTTCTATATTCTATTTTAGGAGCTTGTACTAAGCTTGGGTCTCCCTTGCAGTAGCGGCCAGTGAGAACACGTGATATGAGAAGATGTTGCTGCTGGTTGGTGTCTGGAATGGCGAAGCGGACATCGGTGGCATAGGCAGGATCGTCCGTAAAGTACACACCGCTCCCAAGCACTTTCCCTAAAAGTAAAAATGCATTTAGATATCATACACACACAAAATAATCATAATGTTATTACTGACAGGATTAGATTTTCACACAGAGTATACTTTTTTTATTTAATCCTCTGCACGGGTGATAGAGCAATGGTAACACTCAATCATAAATCAGTGACACCACCCTTGTCATGAAGAGCAGAGATCAGCACGGACCCGGGATAGATTGCCATGACCTTCCCAAAGGTGATTTAGCTTTTTATTTGCCATGATTGTGTAATGCTAAAATGAGCAATAGGACGTCATTAGGTGCGTTGAATGGCTCCCTAATACAGTTTTATTATTTTTATCTAATACATAAGCTTAGGATGCTGATTGCTTGGGGTGTTGTATCATATAGCATATGCATAGCTATGCATAATTAAAAATAATAATATAATTATTAATTATGCATAGCAACAGACAAAAATCTGCACCTGCAGAATTTCCAAATTTCCAAAATTGATTTAAATCGCCACGTGAACTCCTTTAATGGTATACATTGTTCAACCTCTTCCGTCCAATAATATTATGTTATATTATAATATCATTATAGCACTGAATGAAGAAATCATATAGAATAACACTAAGAGTTAGAAATTGTCAGCTAGAAATAGTTTTTGTCAAGAACGGTGCAGCCTACAAGTGCAAAGATCTGATGGTTCTGTGCTCCACGAGAACAGTCACTTTATGCTGTTATCAAATAGTGATGTCACATCGCATTTGTATCATATTTCTGCGGCACATTTAATATGACAAACTAACTTCCCACACTAGATTCCCTAAGAGTGAGATATCAGGCCCTACCTATATTTCTTCCTCAGAACGAGCGGTTGAACCCGTGTCTTATAATCTCTGGCGCAGCCTCGGCCGTTGTCCCGTGGTATAAACGCCTTTCAAAGGTATCTCCAGGTTGTGATTCAGCACATCTCGTTCTTATCGTATGACTACCCTGCAGATGGCAGCATAAGTCTTACTACATTGGTGGCGTTCGCCACCTGCCCAGTTTGCCGGACTTTGTCGACTTCAGTTTGCCCATTAGCATCTTTATCAACTTTCCAGACCCTGTAATGACAGCAGGACATCCCGTCTAGAATATATAGACAGCCAACCACATTGCAAGGTTCAATGGCTACAACATTTAGTCCACGGAGAGACAACCCAGCAGTTTGGTTCTTGAAATCGTCCACATTCCACATACTGAGTTCGTCCTGATCCGATGAGAAGAGGTAGACATCATTCTTCAATGTAGCATAACTTTTGACTTGAAAGAAAAGCGGTAATTGTCTAACAGTTTCCATGCGTAGGACGTCGGGAGCTAAAACATTCATTACAATCTTAATTGGACAAGGTAATAATATTCCCAAAAAATAACTACAGGTATATGTATGCTAAAAAATTATAAAGTAGAAGTATGATACACATGGTACGGAAATTGAATCTAAAACTTGAGCACGAATTAGTGAATATCACGAGTGAGTTTGTTCGTACAAACTCTAGTAAATTTTCCATTAGTTGTGCTGGATCATAATAATGAAACAAATACAATGTAGGTTACCTCAATACCTTCGCAGTATCTCAAATTTAAGGTTATTTAAGCATCGCTTACGAAAGTGAATTATTGCGCAGAACGTATAAATGGATTCTTACAAGGTTTACTGTGTTTTCAATGTTCAATTTTGTTTATTGTTCAATTTTGTTTATTGTTCAATTTTTTTTATTGTTCAATTTTGTTTATTGTTCAATTTTGTTTATTATATTTGCTTTTGTTTCACATTGTTGTCTTAGTTTTAATATTTAATGTCATCCTACAACTCTCAAATTCAGCATTATAAGCAAGAACTCTTCATTCATCCAGTTTCTGCTTAAGAAAACAATGTCGTTCATTAATCCAACGTCTATTTTATCCAATACAATGGGCGAATAATGACCCTTTGGTCGTGAACCTTTCGTGGATGTAGGCCATAGAATCTTAGGACTATCGAACCTCCGGATAACGACGGGACAACAATAATTATTCGAACTGTCGAACCTTCGGACTATCGAGTCTTGACAATATTGACCGTGTACTAATCTTCGGACTAACGGACCCTTACACTATCGACCGGACTCTCCAAACAAGACTATCATGCTTGAATTTTAAATAATTGCACACAATAATATTGTGTGCAATTATTTAAAATTTATACGGAAGTCACATTATACGGAGTTTATACAGAGGTCATAATATGACCTCCGTATAAACATGAATAATATTCAAACATACCAAGACACATAGGTAAATCTCAGCGTGAATATTGTATTGGATATGTTAATTATAGCGCTGATGTTAGCATAAAAGTTTTCAATTGCGGTTCAATACAGATAATGAATTCATATAAGTATTGAAATGTTCGGATTGCTTGAATAGCCTGTCATCGATAGACTCTGGCACCCAGGTAATTTCATACGAACGGAGTCCCAATCTAAGTTAATAGCTCAGCCATGGAGAACAAGTTTATTGTTCACGACGATTTGAAAGAACAGGGAGCAAGAGTGTGGACTGGACGATCATCAAACGAGGCTATGAAAGAAAGGTATCCATCAATAAGGTCGCGCACAAATGATCGCGCCTTACAAGGTCGCGCACAAAAGATCGAAGGCTACTAAAATCGCGGACTGATAAGATCGCAGCACTGGTGATCGCCAAACCAATGAGTCGTGAGTTACATTGTAAGTGCTTCATTTGACGTTCATGATATAAAGCCAATAGTTTTGGGTAATTAATTATTACATTTCATCTTCTTAGGTTTAGCGTAATTAAATAATTTTATAAACGCCAATAATGAAATTTTTTTCTATCGAACACAAATTTGCGTTCCATCTATGCAGAAATCAATCCAGGTTCTAGTTATATACAACTATTTTCATCAGTCCAACATCCATTTGAACGGCATTTTATAATCAACAATTTGGTCGCGTTTTAAAAGCTATTTCTCAAACATGCTAAGAGGAAATAACCAAATATGCCAAGATCTAAGAGGATGAACATGGAAATAATTAATTACGCTATAACCTAAGATTACCCATCTTTGCATCCAATTGTCCCGTCTAAGCAGGTTAATTGTCTGCTTCTTGATGCCTGTCACAATGTCACATGCTTATGCGTAGGCCTAATTCAAATTATAATTATTATAACCAAAAGTCTAACACAAATTCTATTTTGCTGAACAGCTGAGGAATTGTTAATTTATCCTACGTTAACTTTAAAGGGCAAAAAGTGCTAGTACAATGTTAGTGAATAAATCTTTAAAGTGTATGTATAATGACGACATAATTTAAAATATATATTTCGTGCAGACAGAGATAATAATCGCAGGTATTGAAATGCCATACACCAGATTTATGCATATTAGAGTTATACTATAACAGTAATACATCAAAAATTATTATTGAGTAATTTTAATATAATAGATTTAGCAAAATTCATAAATAATATTATAATCAATAGTCTAATTTAAGTAATCTATTCTAATTAAATAAATTACCTAAGAACGTTTCTGACAATTTTTTCTATTGGGGTAGGCACACAAATATTTTCTTAGTTTCGGGTATCAATAAAAAGACGGCTGGGAACCGTTGTCCTACTTCACTTAGTTTTTTCTAGGGAAAAAAGCAGGTATAGGCATCGTTATTGTTATTATAAAGAAAACAATTCTAACATTCAGCTTGTATACAAATTCATACAATTTTCAAGCGTTGCATGAATTTAAGAAATTATTTGCGACCGTCGATGCCGTTCGCATAAATAACATGCTAAATTATTGTACATGAAGACATCATTTTGTGGCGCGATCTTATTAATCTGAGATCTTATTAGTCTGCGATCTTTTGTGTGCGACCTTTAGCGGCGCGATCTTTTGTGCGCGACCTTATTGACGTAAACCTGAAAAATAAAGTTGGTAACACTTCATCGGTAACATTTTATAAGCTAACTTCACCACTCCTTGGATTCTAGCTGTGCCAATCCCAAGCCTGGATAAAAGAGGAAGGCGACGCTAATGATATTCGTTATCATGCAGTATTGTTAAGCTGTAACTACTAGAAAATACTACTTCATACAACCCATAAGGCTGTCTAAAGGTTCGTTTAAGAATTTATTACACACGAACCCTCGTCTTTTCAATGTCGGATCATAGTTAATTGTGTGCATAGAACTTAAATTATGCTCCTTATTGTATTATAAACTAACCAGTACTTTGTAGAACTCGGTGAACTTCATTCAGAAAGTAATCTGGTCCTAAGATAATGCTCCAGCACGGGCAAACGTTACTGAGCCTGTTCATCACAGCATTGGCTCTGTTATTGCAATTGATTTTCGCCACCTTGGCATCAAGCACTTCTTGGACAACGGTTTTATTGAGGATAAAACCAAGCAATTCGACGGGTAGGTTTTCCAACTATAGACAGAACGCAAAGAACCATATCTGTTCAAACACCATCAACTTATTTTAGTTGGCAGGACAAAAATAATTAGAAATGTCAAGCACGTTCATTTACTCTAATAGTAAAATTGCCAAAAAGTTTACAAGAGGACGAGTTAGCCATCGGACCGTGATAATATTTATCGATTTGACTTTGATTGTCAATAAAAATAATGATTATCAGCATAAAGGACTCCTCTTCCGGACGGCATTACATCAGCTCATAAATAATTAGTCCAAGTATTTGCAATTTTCGACCGATTAAATGCACATCAGCATGCTCAGAAGAGATACAAGTAGTGAGAGGGCGCTAAATTATAACGCTCAAAACGATTCAAGCAGTGATTGTGCTGCTACATGACGGACGCAACCCCTTCACTAAGTCAAGTATTGCATACAGCGGTGAAGCCTTTACGATGACATCGAGTAATTACTAAAATAACTTGGTCTCTAAGATAATGAAGATGAACAAAGAAGAATAAAGATGAACAAAGCAGAACAAACAGACAAAAGGAAAAACGAAGATGAATAAAGAAAAACTGAGAAGGACACAGAGAAACAAAGAACAAAAAAACAAAGGAAAAAGCAAAGACGAAGTAGAAGACGAAGAAGTAGAATGCGTAAAAGTACAATTATTAATTATGCATAGCAACAGACAAAAATCTGCACCTGCAGAATTTCCAAAATTGATTTAAATCGCCACGTGAACTCCTTTAATGGTATACATTGTTCAACCTCTTCCGTCTAATAATATTATGTTATATTATAATATCATTATAGCACTGAATGAAGAAATCATATAGAATAACACTAAGAGTTAGAAATTGTCAGCTAGAAATAGTTTTTGTCAAGAACGGTGCAGCCTACAAGTGCAAAGATCTGATGGTTCTGTGCTCCACGAGAACAGTCACTTTATACTGTTATCAGATAGTGATGTCACATCGCATTTGTATCATATTTCTGCGGCACATTTAACATGACAAACTAACTTCCCACACTAGATTCACAAAGAGTGAGATATCAGGCCCTACCTATATTTCTTCCTCAGAACGAGCGGTTGAACCCGTGTCTTATAATTTCTGGCGCAGCCTCGGCCGTTGTCCCGTGGTATAAACGCCTTTCAAAGGTATCTCCAGGTTGTGATTCAGCACATCTCGTTTTTATCAGTGACTACCCAGCAGATGGCAGCATAAGTCTTACTACATTGGTGGCGTTCGCCACCTGCCCAGTTTGCCGGACTTTGTCGACTTCAGTTTGCTACTACAACTGGAGTCGCCCGAGTCACTGTTTTATCTATATTCAATGCAAAATGGTTGTCGTGTTCTATCCTAGACGCGTCTCTACCATCTTCTCTACTTGTCTCTCGCCCATTTCCGCATACAGCATACCGGCCTCACACGTATAAATTATCATGCCTTGTGGCATGTCCGCCACACATCCATAAAGTAATTCGTTAAAGTAGTTCGTTATCTGCACACATGTTGGTAGAAACTTAACCAAACTTACATCGATGATTCTGATATTCTTCTCTGATGGCTTCTTTCGCATGAACTTGTTCCAGTAAAAGCTGAGGTAGGATACAACGGTGGAATACGGATGGCAGGTATCGAGAATCTTCTGAATAATGAGATAGTCTGGGTCAATAGTGGTCAGCAAGATTTGTTTCATTGGTGTACCTACTTCACAAACTTGCCAAGAAGATGGTGGATCAAATATACCTAGAAGTATAATTTGTATAAAAAGTATAAAAATAATAATAATAATAATAATATAATTATGCATAGCAACAGACAAAAATCTGCACCTGCAGAATTTCCAAAACTGATTTAAATCGGCATGTGCAACGTGAACTCCTTTAATGGTATACATTGTTCAACCTGTTCCATCTAATAATATTATGTTGTTATATTATAATATTATCATTATAGCACTGAATGAAATCATATAGAATAACACTAAGAGTTAGAAATTTGCAGCTAGAAATAGTTTCTGTCAAGAACGGTGCAGCCTACAAGTGCAAAGCACAGATCTGATGGTTCTGTGCTGCACGAGAACAGTCATTTTATGCTGTTATCAGATAGTGATGTCACATCGCATTTGTATCATATTTCTGCAGCACATTTAATATGACAAACTAACTTCCCACACTAGATTCACAAAGAGTGAGATATCAGGCCCTACCTATATTTTTTCCTGAGAACGACCGGTTGAATCCATGTCGTACGATCTCTGCCGCAGCCTCGGCCGTTGTTCTGTGGTAGAGGCGCCTTTCGAAGGTGTGTCCAGGTTGTGATTCAGCCCTCACACGATATTCATTTATCACAAATTGCTGAAAGAGATGTAGATTCTCTGTCCGGAATATCTGCAACCATACATTTGTGTAAATTGTTATTGTAAGTGATTTTGGTCATACAAACATTTAAATAGCAGAAACATAAAAGGAAGCAATAGATTAAAATATATGTTTTTCAAAAAAGACTCAGGAACTTGGGCGTCCAGAAAAGCAACTACTTCAGAAAGATGGCCGACCGAATGTAATGTAACGAAGCATTTATATAGTGCCGCTCAAATCAGCAGTGCTCTCAACGGGCGTCTGTGCTTGGGAACAGACAGGTCCTTAAGGCATCTCCGAAACTGGCAAGGTGAGAGGGTCAGTAACTGTGGATGACAGTTTCAAGCTGAAGGGCCAACATAGGCAAAGCTCTGCGACTGGGCCGTGGCATAGCGCATGCATGGAACAACACGAAGGCCGCGAGTGGAAGATCGCAAGGAAACCATTGCAGATAAAGAGGACACCCAGGTACAGAAAGATCATAGGTATGCTGTGGCCACCCCAAGTAGGCAGTTGCATGAAGTGAGGCTTTTGTATCACGAATGTGCATGTTCTGGATAAAACCTGCAGTTAGAGGTGGATGAAGCATGTCTCCATTCAGACATGTTGAAATGCAGTCCACAAAACAATAACAGCCATCCATTAAAGATGTAAACAAACTACAGATGCTCCATTCCTGTTAGTAAAATAACAATTTCATTTCCTACAACATATCTCGTTCTTATCAGTGACTACCCTGCAGATGGCAGCATAAGTCTTACTACATCGGTGGCGTTCGCCACCTACCCAGCTTGCCGGACTTTGTCGACTTCAGCTTGCTACTACAACTGGAGTCGCCCGAGTCACTGTCTTATCTATATTCAATGCAAAATGGTTGTCGTGTTCTATCCTAGACACTTCTCTACCATCTTCACTACTCATCACTTGTCTCTCGCCCATTTCTGCATACAGCATACTGGCCTCACACGTATAAATTATCATGCACCACAATTTGATGGAGTACATTGGTCCGACCCTTATACGTCCTCTGTGTTTGCAGAAACCCACCACGCAGTGATATATTCTGCTTCAATGAAAATCCACCGTCATGGTAGGCCTATCTACAGTATCTGATAGTGAGGGTCCTCTGACCTACGCACAAGGGGGCCCAACCTCAGACTTCAGTCAGTTCTTACAGCTGTATGTATTGACGAGCAATCAATTAACCTCAGTGCGCGACGACACACGTTCTCACACATTGATAACTTTGCTTGCCTGCGTTATTCTCCAAACCTTTTGGGTTTTTGGACTCTGTATCAAAAGCCATGTTCAGGGGAAGCACACCGACTCAGACTCGATTATATCATTGGAACCGAGGTATGTATCACAACATTACATCAATATATCACACACCTGCATAGCTACAATCACTTCCTCTGATAGAATTTTACTGTCTCTCCCACACCGGAACGAACCACGGGCAGATCTTTCTGAGAAGTCCCCTAACAGAGATTATGTACAGTCAAATCCACAAGAATAGACAAAATCAGTCAGAGTGCAGGGAGTTACAGCGGACAGGCTGCAGGCAGAAAAACTGGTGGAGGCGAGACGGCGGTGAAGGTGGCCCATAATCGCCTTGGTTACTCAGCAATTTTCGCTTCCCACTGGTCCTGTTCCTTTCTACGGTAGCGCCTGTGCATCTCACGGACGAATTGGATCCAGGCATAGCGATCCGAAGGCGATCCAGTCCTCCTGTATCGCCTGTCTAACCGATGGGTCCCAGGCCACAGAGACCGGCATTCCACATCACACAACGGCGAGAAAGTGGTGCCGGACTCTGGCCTGGTGGGCAGGGAGGAACCGGTCCAGAAGGTCCGTCGTGACGGAGAAGACCAGGGAGCAAGGATCACCGACAACTGGAACGTCGAGTAGTGCTGACCTGAGCATGGCCGAAACTCCGCCAGTCAGTTGTCTCTTAAGGCCACCGAGATCTTTCTTGGAATGTGCGAGCGGCTCCTTAGGGTCATGCGTCACTATGCAATTTTGCAGCGGGTTGTATTTATAAACCCCATTCATTCAGCACTTTCTCAAAAAAGGATATCTTAAGTGACTACATTCTAAGATTGACTCTTAGAGGTACCCTATCTTTGGTAATCGATTATTAAACTTGAAATTAAGTTGATTTATTGCATTAATTAGTAAAATAAAATGTTAAATGGCACAAATGACTGATATAAATCATTATAATTGAAAGTTTGAGTATTAATCAAACATGCGTACGAAACGCCTTTGCGCCTTCACCATTGCAAGGCTCAACATTGTGTACGACACAATTCAATATAACTCTATTATGGGCCAATTATTATACATAAATCCTTTTATTCAAGCCTTGTGGCATGTCCGCCACACATCCATAAAGTAATTCGTTAAAGTAGTTCGTTATCTGCACACACATGTTGGAAGAAACTTAAACCAAACTTACATTGATGATTTTAGCTTTCTTCTCGACAGGCTTCTTTTGCATAACCTTGTTCCAATAGTAGCTGAGATAAGATGTAACGAGGGAATTTGGATGGCAGTTGCTGAGAAGCTTCTGTATAATTTGGTATTCTGGGTTCGTGTTAGTGAGCATGGTTTGCTTCATTGGTCTTCCACTTTCGCACACTTGCCAGGAAGGCGGTGGATCAAATATACCTAGAAGTAAACAATGCCGCAGCTGGAAAGCAGAATGGCAGAATCATAAAACTCGAGCTGCATCTTCTGTCAGAAGTGCAATAAACTATAATCATGACGTTTTGTAATTTTCTTTAGAAAATAAGTGCGGTAGAGGAAGGAAGCTACAACCATGAGGTTGAGTAAAGGCACTTCACTTGTCAGTAAATATAATGAACTATGCTGAAGAAAATAATTATATATCATTTAGGCCGGATGTGCCATGTTCCAAAAAGGGCTGTGTACTCAAATTAGGCGATTTGACAACATATATTATACAAGGAGATTATTATCCCAAACATTTTTAAGAAGCGCAGTCATACAGAAATGCGAATCTGAGGCATGGAGAAATTCGAATATCCATTGCAATTATGTATTTAAGCCCACAATTAACAAAATGGACATCAAATCAAACTCACCGGCTGTTAAATTTAGCTTTCCACAAGAATAACATGTTAGGAATGTGCCATCATTAACATGCCCACAAGAGCAATCCCAATCAGAGGCTTGACGTTTCCTAGATGGTGCATCTATGGCTTCCTTCTGCAAAACAATAAAATGACAAACCTCAAAGTGACAGCTTCGGCAAAACCATATCAGATCTCTTTAGAGTACGTGCTTTGCCTAAGTATATGAGGTGTTAGTGACTTCGTTTTCTTAGTCATGGTAATGGAAGAGTGGTGGCCAGTCCTTCCCCTCACCATCTCATCTTCCCACAGACAGTGTATGGCAAGAAATGAGTTAACATGCAACTCTTCAATGTCATGATAATACACTTTTTTAGTGTGCGAGACAAAGTTCGCTGTTTCTAAAGCCAGATAATGTAACTGCTATATTGTATGGAGGTTTCACTGAGTAAATAGGTTATGGATGTTTCAGTCTAAAGCAGTAATGTAACATGATATAAAGAGATAATGTGTAGTTTTAAAGAAATTGATCAAAGCTAAGGCATTTAGAATATTGCATGCCTTTGTTGTAATAACAATGAATTTACCTTATTGCGTCGCTTTCTAGAGTTGTTGTTGTTGACATTGGCTTCATTCCTTTCCTAATAAAAGATAACAAAAGTCTTGAATAATTATCAATCTCGCAGTGTTACTTTGGTAGACTAACACCATTTCTTTTCACTTCAAATATCAGAATCATCGTAATCATCAACAGCACCATAAAAAATAAAACCATTCAATCACCATCACAATTCAAGGGGCAAAAGTTAAATACATATTATATATATATATTATATTTATATTATATATATATTATAACAAAATATATGTATGTAGGTTGGCCCTAACCATAATGGTAAAAATTTGCAATTATAGAACATATAAACATAAGCAGATAGATATATATCTGTACTTAGACAGATATACAGATAAATATGTATAGATAGAGAGGTAGACCTCAACTTGAACACTATGATTAAACAAGATTATTATTATATACAAGGAACAATAGGGAGAAAATACCCTAGAGGCCTAGAAGGACCGACGTCCTGTAAGCGGGCCCACCCACGTTGAAAAAGAAGGACATACAATCGGTCGGAGGTCGAACTAGTTAACCATAACACCATAGTTAAAGATTCAGTTAGCACGTTGACTATCTCAATCATTACAAAGAATGAACGATCATAACATATACATTTATGGTTATATCAAGAAGCACCAAAGCTATATCAGTCCAGTCTACACAAATGAAGTCAAATATATCAGTTAATACCAGATAATTGTATTCAAATGAAGTCAAACAGAATTTGCTAACGTACACTTGCCATATAGTATAGAGATTTTGGACATACTCCTTATAATAGTTTTCAAAAAATAAGTCATACACCTTATTAACTTAGAAATTATTACAGGCAATCTGTGCCAGAGCCCAGTCAATCTGACCCTTTGAGTTCAGGAACGAGTCAGTGGCAATGGGGAAAAAATTCCTTCTGACATGAGCAACTTGTGAGGGAAGACTCGTCGGGCTCTGATCAAATACTGCTAAAATCGGCAAGTGATCTGATAATACAAAGGCGTCACATAAATTCAAAGAAACACAGATATTTTCAATAGTGCCAATGGGGGGTTTTAACTCCCAAAACCCTCCCCCCTTGCCTACGCCACTGCTTTGGTAGACTAAACACAATTGTTTTCACTTCTTATATTTAATCATCGTAATCATCAAAATATTATCAACCACCCCTCACAGATTGATTCTTTAAGTTAGGCTTATAAGAATTGGTTAAGATTAGTAGATGTACGACTGCACCTTGAATATTTCGTAACCATTTTACGAAGCGCAATCTATACGATGGCGATTGAAGGTATCATAGATACTAGGCCGATATTCTTGACAAGACTTATCGCGAAGGCCATGGGTGCATGGACCAGAGCAAGGCAATTTACAATGAGTCATTTCCTCAAAGACTGTGATACGCCATCTATCGCTGACTGAGGACAAGCTAAGGCTCTTTGCCACTTAGCCTTCGCTTACGCTAAGTGTCCTTTAGTATGCCCATGTGAGGTCGGGTAAGAGGAACGTGGTAGATATCGTTCGGATCTCCATAACAATTTAATAGCTTACAGGGTTACAGTTGTATGGACAACTACTAATTTATCATACAACGTTGAAGCCTGCACACCCAATTTATCTTAAAGCTTAAAGTTTCTCGGTCTGCACCTACTCAGAAGTACGCATGCGCAGTGGGAACCATTACACTGAGAGTGACTTGGAGTGCATTTAGTTGGCAGGCATGGGACTACCTCAGACACTCGTCTACAAATCTATACACAACACACTGGCTCTGATTGCAGCAGCAACAGAAGCGCTGTATGCTATTGTACCCTATGCATGTCACTCAAATCTTTATTGCATGGCCTTAGCAAAATGCTTAAGTTTAAACTACCAGAACATAATCGCTCTGCTATACACACTGTCCGGATGAAAAGTAGTACCCAACAAAAAGTGTCACAACTCGTTCAAAACTGTAAGTATTTGTCTGAAATTTTAAACTCAACAACAGTGACCATATTTACACGAGATTCCAAAGCCGTTTGGAAATATTCGTGAAATTGTCAAATTTATGAGCGATTGCGATGGAACACTGAAAAATTAAAGTTTCCAACATAGGCCCTACTTACGCCGACGCTGTGATGTCGTCATCGATGATATACGTCACTTGGTTTGGTGTAAGCAATAAAAAAATGGCGTTTACAGAAGAAGATAAAATTTTAATTGAAGTACTCAGGCAAGAACATGGTTATGGAGCGAAAAGGTTTTGAAGGAATTTTCGAATAAAGGCTGGTGTCTTTCGTCTGTGATTAAGTTATTGAAGAAGAACGCTTTTGGTGGCTGGGCAAACTAAAATAGGTTGCCTAAAGCATGTACTTCCAGATGGGCGATGTTACGTTGTGCTTACATGAAAAATTGATTGTTTCACACTTCAGGCGAAGAGTGCACAATATGGAACAGGCTATGTGTGCCAGAGACGGGACATCTTAGGCATATGTAACCTGAACACGTCACATGCCAGTTGTACATTGTAGACTGAAGCAACAATTCTAAAACAGTAGGCCGATGTAGATCAGTGAGTGCCCGTTTAGACATACAATCACTTAGCAGCTCTGATGATGATGAGTTCTTTGCCCAAAGGATTAGATGAATGAGGTGGTTTCCCGTTGCCTTCTTTGCAGACAATTATGGATGAGCAACTTGTCCAAGGTCGCTACGCAGTGAGTCGGGGTGGGTTCGAACCTCCAATCCTCTGAACCCAAGACTCCGAACATCCAATCAATTAGCAGCTCTGACCGCACTAATTGGTGCTGTGCGTACAAGAATTCTAGATACGTACGCAAGACATCTCGTGGCTCGTGGTTGGAAGAAAACATGGAAAAGACCATTGAGAGAGTCTGTGAAAAGAAATTCGAACCTCCAATCCTCTGAACCCAAGACTCCGAACATCCAATCAATTAGCAGCTCTGGCCGCGCTAATTGGTGCTGTGTACTGTACAGTGTCTCCTTGATGTGCTTTTTAACAGACATGTCGTGCAAGAATTCTAGATACGTACGCAAGACATCTCATGGCTCGTGGTTGGAAGAAAACATGGAAAAGGCCATTGAGAGAGTCTGTGAAAAGAAAATGAGCATTGGATAAGCTAGTCGATACTATTACGTGCCGAAAAGTACTTTAGGAAGACGCATACTGGGTACAAATAAAGTTGCCACGGGTAGCGTGAAACATCTTGGACGCTTTCAAACTACATTTAACAAACACTTCGAGGACGAGTTGGTCCAGTCAGTATTTAAAGGATATGGAGAGCAGATTTTTGGAATCTCATTCCTTGAGTTGCACAACCTTGCATTTCAGCTTGCGGAAAAGAATAACTTGTTACATCAGTTCAACAAGGATAAAGGGCTGGCAGGGCAAAAGTGGGTGCGGTTATTCATGAAGAGGCAGCCTTCTCTTTCTTTAAGGCAACCAGAAGCCACTTCACACGCTCGAGCGACAGGATTTAACAAAGCAGCAGTGCAGAAATTCTTTGCTCTGCTCACTGAAATTGTTGACAAACACAAATTAGATGGGTCCAGAATATATACCTTTGATGAAAGCGGCATGAAGATCGTTCAGCAGAAACACAGCAAAGTTGTTGCTGGTAAAGGAAAGAAGCAGGTGGGATCCATGACTAGTTCTGAGCGTGGTAAAAATGTTACTGTTGTGTGTTGTGCAAACGCTTGTGGACATTTCATACTTCCAGTGTTTATATTTGCTCGTAAACGTATGAATCCGGTGTGCATGGACCATGCGCCAACATCAGCTAAAGGCTTTGTGCTGGATGACAATGGAATTGTTTAAATTGTACCTTGAGCACTTTGTGTTGATGGTGAAACCATCTAAGGAAGGACCAGTCTTTGGTTTTAGATGGACATTCATCTCACACCTGCAGCCTTGAAGCACTAGATTATGACAAGTCAAATGGCATTATTTTGTTGTCATTGCCAACACACACTACACATAGGTTGCAACTTCTTGATGTGGGATTTTTAAGCCGTTGCTGACATATTATGACAGATACATCTCAACATGGTTGCGCAGTAACCTTGGAAGGACATTTATCGAGTACTAGGTCGCTGAAGCATTCAATGATGCATTTGGCAAGGCAACTGTAGCGACAGCAGTCAATGCTTTTGCTAAGTGCGGCATATGGATACTGAATGCGGATATTTTCAGTAGCACCGTCTAATCTGCGGCAAAAACTACTGACAGACCTGAAGCAGGTCAACCTATGACAGTTGTTGGAAACAGCCACAGTCAAACAGGTATGTGCCTATGTTATGTTTGAATGCTATCGACTTGCCTAACAATGAAGGTTTTCTAGTAGGCCTGTTAACACATCTAAACATAGTTTTATCAGGACATTAATGATTTTGCCTACTCTTGTATTTGCTTACTATTTGGAACCTCAACAACGTTTAGTTATATCTATTATGAACTAAGTGAGGAAATAAAAGTAGGCCCCTAGACCTAATTTGCCACACTAGGCATAGATAGAACAGTTCATTTGAAATATCTTTGTCTTGACATGTTGTGACTAGACAAAGCTAATTGACGTAATTGATAGACCTAAATGACATAATTCTTATAGTCAGTGTTGAGGCATAGGTTTATCACGTACGTTTATCATACATATTAACAGATGAATTGCTTATTTTCATAGTGACACAAGCTGAAGTCCATGGTGAGATGGTTGAGGACGTGGAAACAGCCATTGTTAGTAATTCAGCCGATCCAACTGGTAGAGGAAACGATGAACAGGAGGCAGTGCTATTTGATGAACCGGTACTACCAACACAAACATCACTGACACCTGCTGAAATTATTCAATCCGTCATCACATATCGACCAGCTCCTCAGTCGCCTGATTCTGCTACAATTGCTTCATCGCTTGACATCGCCCCACATCGAGTGAAAGCTGGATGGAAAAGTTTGTAGTGCAATTATCATTCTTATTTTGTTGTATGACACAAAAAATAGGCAGGATCGTCCGTAAAGTAAACACCGCTACCAAGCACTTTCCCTAAAGGTAAAAATGCATTTAGACATCATACACACACACAAAATAATCATAATGTTATTATTGACAGGATTAGATTTTCACACAGAGTATACTTTTTTTATTTAATCCTCTGCACGGGTGATAGAGCAATGGTAACACTCAATCATAAATCAGTGACACCACCCTTGTCATGAAGAGCAAAGATCAGCACGGACCCGGGATTGATTGACATGACCTTCCCAAAGGTGATTCAGCTTTTTATTTGCCATGATTGTGTGATGCTAAAATGAGCAATAGGACGTCATTAGGTGCGTGGAATGGCTGCCTAATACAGTTTTATTATTTTTTGTCTAATACCTAAGTTTAGGATGCTGATTGCTTGGGGTGCTGTATCATATAGCATATGCATAGCTATGCATAATTAAAAATAATAATATAATTATTAATTATGCATAGCAACAGACAAAAATCTGCACCTGCAGAATTTCCAAATTTCCAAAATTGATTTAAATCGCCACGTGAACTCCCTTAATGGTATACATTGTTCAACCTCTTCCGTCTAATAATATTATGTTATATTATAATATCATTATAGCACTGAATGAAGAAATCATATAGAATAACACTAAGAGTTAGAAATTGTCAGCTAGAAATAGTTTTGTCAAGAACGGTGCAGCCTACAAGTGCAAAGATCTGATGGTTCTGTGCTCCACGGGAACAGTCACTTTATGCTGTTATCAAATAGTGATGTCACATCGCATTTGTATCATATTTCTGCGGCACATTTAATATGACAAACTAACTTCCCACACTAGATTCACTAAGAGTGAGATATCAGGCCCTACCTATATTTCTTCCTCAGAACGAGCGGTTGAACCCGTGTCTTATAATCTCTGGCGCAGCCTCGGCCGTTGTCCCGTGGTATAAACGCCTTTCAAAGGTATCTCCAGGTTGTGATTCAGCACATCTCGTTCTTATCGTATGACTACCCTGCAGATGGCAGCATAAGTCTTACTACATTGGTGGCGTTCGCCACCTGCCCAGTTTGCCGGACTTTGTCGACTTCAGTTTGCTACTACAACTGGAGTCGCCCGAGTCACTGTCTTATCAATATTCAATGCAAAATGGTTGTCGTGTTCTATCCTAGACGCTTCTCTACCATCTTCTCTACTTGTCTCTCGCCCATTTCCGCATACAGCATACCGGCCTCACACGTATAAATTATCATGCCTTGTGGCATGTCCGCCACACATCCATAAAGTAATTCGTTAAAGTAGTTCGTTATCTGCACACATGTTGGTAGAAACTTAAACCAAACTTACATCGATGATTCTGATATTCTTCTCTGATGGCTTCTTTCGCATGAACTTGTTCCAGTAAAAGCTGAGGTAGGATACAACGGTGGAATACGGATGGCAGGTATCGAGAATCTTCTGAATAATGAGATAGTCTGGGTCAATAGTGGTCAGCAAGATTTGTTTCATTGGTGTTCTTGCTTCACAAACTTGCCAAGAAGATGGTGGATCAAATATACCTTGAAGTAAACAATGCCACAGCTGGAAAGCAGAATGGCAGAATCATAAAACTCGAGCTGCATCTTCTGTCAGAAGTGCAATAAACTATCATCATGACGTCCTGTAATTTTCTTTGGAAAATAAGTGCGGTAGAGGAAGTTACAACCTTGAGGTTGAGTAAAGGCACTTTGCTTGTCAGTAAATATGATGAACTATGCTGAAGAAAATAATTATATATCATTTAGGCCGGATGTGTCATGTTCCAATAAAGGGCTGCGTACTCAAATTAGGAAATTTGACAACATATTATATTATACAAGGAGATTATTATCCCAAACATTTTTAAGAAGCGCACAGTCGTACAGAAATGCGAATCTGAGTAATTCGAATATCCATTGCACTTATGTATTTAAGCCCACAATTAACAAAATGGACATCAAATCAAACTCACCGGCTGATAAATTTAACTTTCCACAAGAATAACAAGTCAGGGATGTGCCATTGTTATCATGCCCACAAGAGCAATCCCAATCAGAGGCTTGGCGTTTCCTAGCAGGTGCATCTATGGCTTCCTTCTGCAAAACAATAAAATGACAAGCCCCAAAGTGACAGCTTCGGCAAAACCATATCAGATCTCTTTAGAGTACGTGCTTTGCCTAAGTATATGAGGTGTTAGTGACTTCGTTTTCTTAGTCATGGTAATGGAAGAGTGGTGGCCAGTCCTTTTCCTCACCATCTCATCTTCCCACAGACAGTGTATGGCAAGAAATGAGTTAATATGCAACTCATGGCAGGTATCGAGAATCTTCTGAATTATGAGATAGTCTGGGTCAATAGTGGTCAGCAAGGTTTGTTTCATTGGTGTTCCAGCTTCACAAACTTCTTTTGTTGTATGACACAATACAATTGATTTCTTCATTGATTTAATTAAATATTAGTTTTCAGCATTAAGTAAGAATTTGATATTAGGATGTCCCATTTTGGGCACCCCTGTGCCCAAGATGAGACAATTTGCAGATCAACAAAAGTCTACCATCTCCTTTAAAGAAAGATAAATTTTAATGCGGGATGAAGTAGCACATATACAATGGCATCCAGTAAGGCATCTTCGGGCACCCTCTCCTAAGAGCAGAACTTGGTTCTACCACATGACTAAACTGTTTCAAAAAGACACAAGAACTCGGGATATGCAAGGGAATCCTGGAAAATAACAAAGATATGGGGGTCGGAAATGTCATCGACGACAGAATCGTAGCGCGAGTCCCTTCTATATTCTATTTTAGGAGCTTGTACTAAGCTTGGGTCTCCCTTGCAGTAGCGGCCAGTGAGAACACGTGATATGAGAAGATGTTGCTGCTGGTTGGTGTCTGGAATGGCGAAGCGGACATCGGTGGCATAGGCAGGATCGTCCGTAAAGTACACACCGCTCCCAAGCACTTTCCCTAAAAGTAAAAATGCATTTAGATATCATACACACACAAAATAATCATAATGTTATTACTGACAGGATTAGATTTTCACACAGAGTATACTTTTTTTATTTAATCCTCTGCACGGGTGATAGAGCAATGGTAACACTCAATCATAAATCAGTGACACCACCCTTGTCATGAAGAGCAGAGATCAGCACGGACCCGGGATAGATTGCCATGACCTTCCCAAAGGTGATTTAGCTTTTTATTTGCCATGATTGTGTAATGCTAAAATGAGCAATAGGACGTCATTAGGTGCGTTGAATGGCTCCCTAATACAGTTTTATTATTTTTATCTAATACATAAGCTTAGGATGCTGATTGCTTGGGGTGTTGTATCATATAGCATATGCATAGCTATGCATAATTAAAAATAATAATATAATTATTAATTATGCATAGCAACAGACAAAAATCTGCACCTGCAGAATTTCCAAATTTCCAAAATTGATTTAAATCGCCACGTGAACTCCTTTAATGGTATACATTGTTCAACCTCTTCCGTCCAATAATATTATGTTATATTATAATATCATTATAGCACTGAATGAAGAAATCATATAGAATAACACTAAGAGTTAGAAATTGTCAGCTAGAAATAGTTTTTGTCAAGAACGGTGCAGCCTACAAGTGCAAAGATCTGATGGTTCTGTGCTCCACGAGAACAGTCACTTTATGCTGTTATCAAATAGTGATGTCACATCGCATTTGTATCATATTTCTGCGGCACATTTAATATGACAAACTAACTTCCCACACTAGATTCACTAAGAGTGAGATATCAGGCCCTACCTATATTTCTTCCTCAGAACGAGCGGTTGAACCCGTGTCTTATAATCTCTGGCGCAGCCTCGGCCGTTGTCCCGTGGTATAAACGCCTTTCAAAGGTATCTCCAGGTTGTGATTCAGCACATCTCGTTCTTATCGTATGACTACCCTGCAGATGGCAGCATAAGTCTTACTACATTGGTGGCGTTCGCCACCTGCCCAGTTTGCCGGACTTTGTCGACTTCAGTTTGCCCATTAGCATCTTTATCAACTTTCCAGACCCTGTAATGACAGCAGGACATCCCGTCTAGAATATATAGACAGCCAACCACATTGCAAGGTTCAATGGCTACAACATTTAGTCCACGGAGAGACAACCCAGCAGTTTGGTTCTTGAAATCGTCCACATTCCACATACTGAGTTCGTCCTGATCCGATGAGAAGAGGTAGACATCATTCTTCAATGTAGCATAACTTTTGACTTGAAAGAAAAGCGGTAATTGTCTAACAGTTTCCATGCGTAGGACGTCGGGAGCTAAAACATTCATTACAATCTTAATTGGACAAGGTAATAATATTCCCAAAAAATAACTACAGGTATATGTATGCTAAAAAATTATAAAGTAGAAGTATGATACACATGGTACGGAAATTGAATCTAAAACTTGAGCACGAATTAGTGAATATCACGAGTGAGTTTGTTCGTACAAACTCTAGTAAATTTTCCATTAGTTGTGCTGGATCATAATAATGAAACAAATACAATGTAGGTTACCTCAATACCTTCGCAGTATCTCAAATTTAAGGTTATTTAAGCATCGCTTACGAAAGTGAATTATTGCGCAGAACGTATAAATGGATTCTTACAAGGTTTACTGTGTTTTCAATGTTCAATTTTGTTTATTGTTCAATTTTGTTTATTGTTCAATTTTTTTTATTGTTCAATTTTGTTTATTGTTCAATTTTGTTTATTATATTTGCTTTTGTTTCACATTGTTGTCTTAGTTTTAATATTTAATGTCATCCTACAACTCTCAAATTCAGCATTATAAGCAAGAACTCTTCATTCATCCAGTTTCTGCTTAAGAAAACAATGTCGTTCATTAATCCAACGTCTATTTTATCCAATACAATGGGCGAATAATGACCCTTTGGTCGTGAACCTTTCGTGGATGTAGGCCATAGAATCTTAGGACTATCGAACCTCCGGATAACGACGGGACAACAATAATTATTCGAACTGTCGAACCTTCGGACTATCGAGTCTTGACAATATTGACCGTGTACTAATCTTCGGACTAACGGACCCTTACACTATCGACCGGACTCTCCAAACAAGACTATCATGCTTGAATTTTAAATAATTGCACACAATAATATTGTGTGCAATTATTTAAAATTTATACGGAAGTCACATTATACGGAGTTTATACAGAGGTCATAATATGACCTCCGTATAAACATGAATAATATTCAAACATACCAAGACACATAGGTAAATCTCAGCGTGAATATTGTATTGGATATGTTAATTATAGCGCTGATGTTAGCATAAAAGTTTTCAATTGCGGTTCAATACAGATAATGAATTCATATAAGTATTGAAATGTTCGGATTGCTTGAATAGCCTGTCATCGATAGACTCTGGCACCCAGGTAATTTCATACGAACGGAGTCCCAATCTAAGTTAATAGCTCAGCCATGGAGAACAAGTTTATTGTTCACGACGATTTGAAAGAACAGGGAGCAAGAGTGTGGACTGGACGATCATCAAACGAGGCTATGAAAGAAAGGTATCCATCAATAAGGTCGCGCACAAATGATCGCGCCTTACAAGGTCGCGCACAAAAGATCGAAGGCTACTAAAATCGCGGACTGATAAGATCGCAGCACTGGTGATCGCCAAACCAATGAGTCGTGAGTTACATTGTAAGTGCTTCATTTGACGTTCATGATATAAAGCCAATAGTTTTGGGTAATTAATTATTACATTTCATCTTCTTAGGTTTAGCGTAATTAAATAATTTTATAAACGCCAATAATGAAATTTTTTTCTATCGAACACAAATTTGCGTTCCATCTATGCAGAAATCAATCCAGGTTCTAGTTATATACAACTATTTTCATCAGTCCAACATCCATTTGAACGGCATTTTATAATCAACAATTTGGTCGCGTTTTAAAAGCTATTTCTCAAACATGCTAAGAGGAAATAACCAAATATGCCAAGATCTAAGAGGATGAACATGGAAATAATTAATTACGCTATAACCTAAGATTACCCATCTTTGCATCCAATTGTCCCGTCTAAGCAGGTTAATTGTCTGCTTCTTGATGCCTGTCACAATGTCACATGCTTATGCGTAGGCCTAATTCAAATTATAATTATTATAACCAAAAGTCTAACACAAATTCTATTTTGCTGAACAGCTGAGGAATTGTTAATTTATCCTACGTTAACTTTAAAGGGCAAAAAGTGCTAGTACAATGTTAGTGAATAAATCTTTAAAGTGTATGTATAATGACGACATAATTTAAAATATATATTTCGTGCAGACAGAGATAATAATCGCAGGTATTGAAATGCCATACACCAGATTTATGCATATTAGAGTTATACTATAACAGTAATACATCAAAAATTATTATTGAGTAATTTTAATATAATAGATTTAGCAAAATTCATAAATAATATTATAATCAATAGTCTAATTTAAGTAATCTATTCTAATTAAATAAATTACCTAAGAACGTTTCTGACAATTTTTTCTATTGGGGTAGGCACACAAATATTTTCTTAGTTTCGGGTATCAATAAAAAGACGGCTGGGAACCGTTGTCCTACTTCACTTAGTTTTTTCTAGGGAAAAAAGCAGGTATAGGCATCGTTATTGTTATTATAAAGAAAACAATTCTAACATTCAGCTTGTATACAAATTCATACAATTTTCAAGCGTTGCATGAATTTAAGAAATTATTTGCGACCGTCGATGCCGTTCGCATAAATAACATGCTAAATTATTGTACATGAAGACATCATTTTGTGGCGCGATCTTATTAATCTGAGATCTTATTAGTCTGCGATCTTTTGTGTGCGACCTTTAGCGGCGCGATCTTTTGTGCGCGACCTTATTGACGTAAACCTGAAAAATAAAGTTGGTAACACTTCATCGGTAACATTTTATAAGCTAACTTCACCACTCCTTGGATTCTAGCTGTGCCAATCCCAAGCCTGGATAAAAGAGGAAGGCGACGCTAATGATATTCGTTATCATGCAGTATTGTTAAGCTGTAACTACTAGAAAATACTACTTCATACAACCCATAAGGCTGTCTAAAGGTTCGTTTAAGAATTTATTACACACGAACCCTCGTCTTTTCAATGTCGGATCATAGTTAATTGTGTGCATAGAACTTAAATTATGCTCCTTATTGTATTATAAACTAAACAGTACTTTGTAGAACTCGGTGAACTTCATTCAGAAAGTAATCTGGTCCTAAGATAATGCTCCAGCACGGGCAAACGTTACTGAGCCTGTTCATCACAGCATTGGCTCTGTTATTCCAATTGATTTTCGCCACCTTGGCATCAAACACTTCTTGGACAACGGTTTTATTGAGGATAAAACCAAGCAATTCGACGGGTAGATTTTCCAACTATAGACAGAACGCAAAGAACCATATCTGTTCAAACACCATCAACTTATTTTAGTTGCAGGACAAATAATTAGAAATGTCAAGCACGTTCATTTACTCTAATAGTAAAATTGCCAAAAAGTTTACAAGAGGACGAGTTAGCCATCGGACCGTGATAATATTTATCGATTTGACTTTGATTGTCAATAAAAATAATGATTATCAGCATAAAGGACTCCTCTTCCGGACGGCATTACATCAGCTCATAAATAATTAGTCCAAGTATTTGCAATTTTCGACCGATTAAATGCACGTCAGCATGCTCAGAAGAGATACAAGTAGTGAGAGGGCGCTAAATTATAACGCTCAAAACGATTCAAGCAGTGATTGTGCTGCTACATGACGGACGCAACCCCTTCACTAAGTCAAGTATTGCATACAGCGGTGAAGCCTTTACGATGACATCGAGTAATTACTAAAATAACTTGGTCTCTAAGATAATGAAGATGAACAAAGAAGAATAAAGATGAACAAAGCAGAACAAACAGACAAAAGGAAAAACGAAGATGAATAAAGAAAAACTGAGAAGGACACAGAGAAACAAAGAACAAAAAAACAAAGGAAAAAGCAAAGACGAAGTAGAAGACGAAGAAGTAGAATGCGTAAAAGTACAATTATTAATTATGCATAGCAACAGACAAAAATCTGCACCTGCAGAATTTCCAAAATTGATTTAAATCGCCACGTGAACTCCTTTAATGGTATACATTGTTCAACCTCTTCCGTCTAATAATATTATGTTATATTATAATATCATTATAGCACTGAATGAAGAAATCATATAGAATAACACTAAGAGTTAGAAATTGTCAGCTAGAAATAGTTTTTGTCAAGAACGGTGCAGCCTACAAGTGCAAAGATCTGATGGTTCTGTGCTCCACGAGAACAGTCACTTTATACTGTTATCAGATAGTGATGTCACATCGCATTTGTATCATATTTCTGCGGCACATTTAACATGACAAACTAACTTCCCACACTAGATTCACAAAGAGTGAGATATCAGGCCCTACCTATATTTCTTCCTCAGAACGAGCGGTTGAACCCGTGTCTTATAATTTCTGGCGCAGCCTCGGCCGTTGTCCCGTGGTATAAACGCCTTTCAAAGGTATCTCCAGGTTGTGATTCAGCACATCTCGTTTTTATCAGTGACTACCCAGCAGATGGCAGCATAAGTCTTACTACATTGGTGGCGTTCGCCACCTGCCCAGTTTGCCGGACTTTGTCGACTTCAGTTTGCTACTACAACTGGAGTCGCCCGAGTCACTGTTTTATCTATATTCAATGCAAAATGGTTGTCGTGTTCTATCCTAGACGCGTCTCTACCATCTTCTCTACTTGTCTCTCGCCCATTTCCGCATACAGCATACCGGCCTCACACGTATAAATTATCATGCCTTGTGGCATGTCCGCCACACATCCATAAAGTAATTCGTTAAAGTAGTTCGTTATCTGCACACATGTTGGTAGAAACTTAACCAAACTTACATCGATGATTCTGATATTCTTCTCTGATGGCTTCTTTCGCATGAACTTGTTCCAGTAAAAGCTGAGGTAGGATACAACGGTGGAATACGGATGGCAGGTATCGAGAATCTTCTGAATAATGAGATAGTCTGGGTCAATAGTGGTCAGCAAGATTTGTTTCATTGGTGTACCTACTTCACAAACTTGCCAAGAAGATGGTGGATCAAATATACCTAGAAGTATAATTTGGTATTCTGGGTTCGTGTTAGTGAGCATGGTTTGCTTCATTGGTCTTCCACTTTCGCACACTTGCCAGGAAGGCGGTGGATCAAATATACCTAGAAGTAAACAATGCCGCAGCTGGAAAGCAGAATGGCAGAATCATAAAACTCGAGCTGCATCTTCTGTCAGAAGTGCAATAAACTATAATCATGACGTTTTGTAATTTTCTTTAGAAAATAAATGCGGTAGAGGAAGGAAGCTACAACCATGAGGTTGAGTAAAGGCACTTCACTTGTCAGTAAATATAATGAACTATGCTGAAGAAAATAATTATATATCATTTAGGCCGGATGTGCCATGTTCCAAAAAGGGCTGTGTACTCAAATTAGGCGATTTGACAACATATATTATACAAGGAGATTATTATCCCAAACATTTTTAAGAAGCGCAGTCATACAGAAATGCGAATCTGAGGCATGGAGAAATTCGAATATCCATTGCAATTATGTATTTAAGCCCACAATTAACAAAATGGATATCAAGATGTGAAGATGACAAAAATATGGGGGTTAGAAATGTCATCCACGACAGAATCGTAACGCGAGTCCGTTCGGATATCAATTTTTGGAGCTTGGATTAAGGTTCGATCTCCCTTGCAATAACAGCCAGTAAGAACACGGGAGATGATAAAATGTTGCTGCTGGTTGATGTCTGGAGCGGCGAAGTGGACATCGGTGGCATAGTCAGGATCATCTGTAAAATAAACGCCGCTCCCGAGGGTTTTCCCTAAAAGTAAAAATGCATTTAGATATCATACACACCCAAAATAATCATAATGTTATTATTGACAGGATTAGATTTTCACACAGAGTAGCCTTTTTTATTTAATCCTCTGCACGGGTGATAGAGCAATGGTAACACTCAATCACAATCAGTGACACCACTCTTGCAATAAGAGCAGAGATCAGCACGGACCCGGGATTGATTGCCATTACCTTCCCAAAGGTGATTCAGCTTTTCATTTGCCATGATTGTGTGATGCTAAAATAGCAATAGGACGTCATTAGGTGCGTTGAATGGCTGCCTAATAGTAAAATTAGACTCCAATAACTTGTAATCGTCTGTTCACACTATGACTTCTAACCATACTGTGCATTTTGTTGGTTTGAATCAATAAAGAAGAATAGTTTTATTATTTTTATCTCATACATAAGTTTAGGATGCTGATTGCTTGGGGTGTTGTATCATATAGCATATGCATAGCTATGCATAAGTAAAAATAATAATATAATTATGCATAGCAACAGACAAAAATCTGCACCTGCAGAATTTCCAAAACTGATTTAAATCGGCATGTGCAACGTGAACTCCTTTAATGGTATACATTGTTCAACCTGTTCCATCTAATAATATTATGTTGTTATATTATAATATTATCATTATAGCACTGAATGAAATCATATAGAATAACACTAAGAGTTAGAAATTTGCAGCTAGAAATAGTTTCTGTCAAGAACGGTGCAGCCTACAAGTGCAAAGCACAGATCTGATGGTTCTGTGCTGCACGAGAACAGTCATTTTATGCTGTTATCAGATAGTGATGTCACATCGCATTTGTATCATATTTCTGCAGCACATTTAATATGACAAACTAACTTCCCACACTAGATTCACAAAGAGTGAGATATCAGGCCCTACCTATATTTTTTCCTGAGAACGACCGGTTGAATCCATGTCGTACGATCTCTGCCGCAGCCTCGGCCGTTGTTCTGTGGTAGAGGCGCCTTTCGAAGGTGTGTCCAGGTTGTGATTCAGCCCTCACACGATATTCATTTATCACAAATTGCTGAAAGAGATGTAGATTCTCTGTCCGGAATATCTGCAACCATACATTTGTGTAAATTGTTATTGTAAGTGATTTTGGTCATACAAACATTTAAATAGCAGAAACATAAAAGGAAGCAATAGATTAAAATATATGTTTTTCAAAAAAGACTCAGGAACTTGGGCGTCCAGAAAAGCAACTACTTCAGAAAGATGGCCGACCGAATGTAATGTAACGAAGCATTTATATAGTGCCGCTCAAATCAGCAGTGCTCTCAACGGGCGTCTGTGCTTGGGAACAGACAGGTCCTTAAGGCATCTCCGAAACTGGCAAGGTGAGAGGGTCAGTAACTGTGGATGACAGTTTCAAGCTGAAGGGCCAACATAGGCAAAGCTCTGCGACTGGGCCGTGGCATAGCGCATGCATGGAACAACACGAAGGCCGCGAGTGGAAGATCGCAAGGAAACCATTGCAGATAAAGAGGACACCCAGGTACAGAAAGATCATAGGTATGCTGTGGCCACCCCAAGTAGGCAGTTGCATGAAGTGAGGCTTTTGTATCACGAATGTGCATGTTCTGGATAAAACCTGCAGTTAGAGGTGGATGAAGCATGTCTCCATTCAGACATGTTGAAATGCAGTCCACAAAACAATAACAGCCATCCATTAAAGATGTAAACAAACTACAGATGCTCCATTCCTGTTAGTAAAATAACAATTTCATTTCCTACAACATATCTCGTTCTTATCAGTGACTACCCTGCAGATGGCAGCATAAGTCTTACTACATCGGTGGCGTTCGCCACCTACCCAGCTTGCCGGACTTTGTCGACTTCAGCTTGCTACTACAACTGGAGTCGCCCGAGTCACTGTCTTATCTATATTCAATGCAAAATGGTTGTCGTGTTCTATCCTAGACACTTCTCTACCATCTTCACTACTCATCACTTGTCTCTCGCCCATTTCTGCATACAGCATACTGGCCTCACACGTATAAATTATCATGCACCACAATTTGATGGAGTACATTGGTCCGACCCTTATACGTCCTCTGTGTTTGCAGAAACCCACCACGCAGTGATATATTCTGCTTCAATGAAAATCCACCGTCATGGTAGGCCTATCTACAGTATCTGATAGTGAGGGTCCTCTGACCTACGCACAAGGGGGCCCAACCTCAGACTTCAGTCAGTTCTTACAGCTGTATGTATTGACGAGCAATCAATTAACCTCAGTGCGCGACGACACACGTTCTCACACATTGATAACTTTGCTTGCCTGCGTTATTCTCCAAACCTTTTGGGTTTTTGGACTCTGTATCAAAAGCCATGTTCAGGGGAAGCACACCGACTCAGACTCGATTATATCATTGGAACCGAGGTATGTATCACAACATTACATCAATATATCACACACCTGCATAGCTACAATCACTTCCTCTGATAGAATTTTACTGTCTCTCCCACACCGGAACGAACCACGGGCAGATCTTTCTGAGAAGTCCCCTAACAGAGATTATGTACAGTCAAATCCACAAGAATAGACAAAATCAGTCAGAGTGCAGGGAGTTACAGCGGACAGGCTGCAGGCAGAAAAACTGGTGGAGGCGAGACGGCGGTGAAGGTGGCCCATAATCGCCTTGGTTACTCAGCAATTTTCGCTTCCCACTGGTCCTGTTCCTTTCTACGGTAGCGCCTGTGCATCTCACGGACGAATTGGATCCAGGCATAGCGATCCGAAGGCGATCCAGTCCTCCTGTATCGCCTGTCTAACCGATGGGTCCCAGGCCACAGAGACCGGCATTCCACATCACACAACGGCGAGAAAGTGGTGCCGGACTCTGGCCTGGTGGGCAGGGAGGAACCGGTCCAGAAGGTCCGTCGTGACGGAGAAGACCAGGGAGCAAGGATCACCGACAACTGGAACGTCGAGTAGTGCTGACCTGAGCATGGCCGAAACTCCGCCAGTCAGTTGTCTCTTAAGGCCACCGAGATCTTTCTTGGAATGTGCGAGCGGCTCCTTAGGGTCATGCGTCACTATGCAATTTTGCAGCGGGTTGTATTTATAAACCCCATTCATTCAGCACTTTCTCAAAAAAGGATATCTTAAGTGACTACATTCTAAGATTGACTCTTAGAGGTACCCTATCTTTGGTAATCGATTATTAAACTTGAAATTAAGTTGATTTATTGCATTAATTAGTAAAATAAAATGTTAAATGGCACAAATGACTGATATAAATCATTATAATTGAAAGTTTGAGTATTAATCAAACATGCGTACGAAACGCCTTTGCGCCTTCACCATTGCAAGGCTCAACATTGTGTACGACACAATTCAATATAACTCTATTATGGGCCAATTATTATACATAAATCCTTTTATTCAAGCCTTGTGGCATGTCCGCCACACATCCATAAAGTAATTCGTTAAAGTAGTTCGTTATCTGCACACACATGTTGGAAGAAACTTAAACCAAACTTACATTGATGATTTTAGCTTTCTTCTCGACAGGCTTCTTTTGCATAACCTTGTTCCAATAGTAGCTGAGATAAGATGTAACGAGGGAATTTGGATGGCAGTTGCTGAGAAGCTTCTGTATAATTTGGTATTCTGGGTTCGTGTTAGTGAGCATGGTTTGCTTCATTGGTCTTCCACTTTCGCACACTTGCCAGGAAGGCGGTGGATCAAATATACCTAGAAGTAAACAATGCCGCAGCTGGAAAGCAGAATGGCAGAATCATAAAACTCGAGCTGCATCTTCTGTCAGAAGTGCAATAAACTATAATCATGACGTTTTGTAATTTTCTTTAGAAAATAAGTGCGGTAGAGGAAGGAAGCTACAACCATGAGGTTGAGTAAAGGCACTTCACTTGTCAGTAAATATAATGAACTATGCTGAAGAAAATAATTATATATCATTTAGGCCGGATGTGCCATGTTCCAAAAAGGGCTGTGTACTCAAATTAGGCGATTTGACAACATATATTATACAAGGAGATTATTATCCCAAACATTTTTAAGAAGCGCAGTCATACAGAAATGCGAATCTGAGGCATGGAGAAATTCGAATATCCATTGCAATTATGTATTTAAGCCCACAATTAACAAAATGGACATCAAATCAAACTCACCGGCTGTTAAATTTAGCTTTCCACAAGAATAACATGTTAGGAATGTGCCATCATTAACATGCCCACAAGAGCAATCCCAATCAGAGGCTTGACGTTTCCTAGATGGTGCATCTATGGCTTCCTTCTGCAAAACAATAAAATGACAAACCTCAAAGTGACAGCTTCGGCAAAACCATATCAGATCTCTTTAGAGTACGTGCTTTGCCTAAGTATATGAGGTGTTAGTGACTTCGTTTTCTTAGTCATGGTAATGGAAGAGTGGTGGCCAGTCCTTCCCCTCACCATCTCATCTTCCCACAGACAGTGTATGGCAAGAAATGAGTTAACATGCAACTCTTCAATGTCATGATAATACACTTTTTTAGTGTGCGAGACAAAGTTCGCTGTTTCTAAAGCCAGATAATGTAACTGCTATATTGTATGGAGGTTTCACTGAGTAAATAGGTTATGGATGTTTCAGTCTAAAGCAGTAATGTAACATGATATAAAGAGATAATGTGTAGTTTTAAAGAAATTGATCAAAGCTAAGGCATTTAGAATATTGCATGCCTTTGTTGTAATAACAATGAATTTACCTTATTGCGTCGCTTTCTAGAGTTGTTGTTGTTGACATTGGCTTCATTCCTTTCCTAATAAAAGATAACAAAAGTCTTGAATAATTATCAATCTCGCAGTGTTACTTTGGTAGACTAACACCATTTCTTTTCACTTCAAATATCAGAATCATCGTAATCATCAACAGCACCATAAAAAATAAAACCATTCAATCACCATCACAATTCAAGGGGCAAAAGTTAAATACATATTATATATATATATTATATTTATATTATATATATATTATAACAAAATATATGTATGTAGGTTGGCCCTAACCATAATGGTAAAAATTTGCAATTATAGAACATATAAACATAAGCAGATAGATATATATCTGTACTTAGACAGATATACAGATAAATATGTATAGATAGAGAGGTAGACCTCAACTTGAACACTATGATTAAACAAGATTATTATTATATACAAGGAACAATAGGGAGAAAATACCCTAGAGGCCTAGAAGGACCGACGTCCTGTAAGCGGGCCCACCCACGTTGAAAAAGAAGGACATACAATCGGTCGGAGGTCGAACTAGTTAACCATAACACCATAGTTAAAGATTCAGTTAGCACGTTGACTATCTCAATCATTACAAAGAATGAACGATCATAACATATACATTTATGGTTATATCAAGAAGCACCAAAGCTATATCAGTCCAGTCTACACAAATGAAGTCAAATATATCAGTTAATACCAGATAATTGTATTCAAATGAAGTCAAACAGAATTTGCTAACGTACACTTGCCATATAGTATAGAGATTTTGGACATACTCCTTATAATAGTTTTCAAAAAATAAGTCATACACCTTATTAACTTAGAAATTATTACAGGCAATCTGTGCCAGAGCCCAGTCAATCTGACCCTTTGAGTTCAGGAACGAGTCAGTGGCAATGGGGAAAAAATTCCTTCTGACATGAGCAACTTGTGAGGGAAGACTCGTCGGGCTCTGATCAAATACTGCTAAAATCGGCAAGTGATCTGATAATACAAAGGCGTCACATAAATTCAAAGAAACACAGATATTTTCAATAGTGCCAATGGGGGGTTTTAACTCCCAAAACCCTCCCCCCTTGCCTACGCCACTGCTTTGGTAGACTAAACACAATTGTTTTCACTTCTTATATTTAATCATCGTAATCATCAAAATATTATCAACCACCCCTCACAGATTGATTCTTTAAGTTAGGCTTATAAGAATTGGTTAAGATTAGTAGATGTACGACTGCACCTTGAATATTTCGTAACCATTTTACGAAGCGCAATCTATACGATGGCGATTGAAGGTATCATAGATACTAGGCCGATATTCTTGACAAGACTTATCGCGAAGGCCATGGGTGCATGGACCAGAGCAAGGCAATTTACAATGAGTCATTTCCTCAAAGACTGTGATACGCCATCTATCGCTGACTGAGGACAAGCTAAGGCTCTTTGCCACTTAGCCTTCGCTTACGCTAAGTGTCCTTTAGTATGCCCATGTGAGGTCGGGTAAGAGGAACGTGGTAGATATCGTTCGGATCTCCATAACAATTTAATAGCTTACAGGGTTACAGTTGTATGGACAACTACTAATTTATCATACAACGTTGAAGCCTGCACACCCAATTTATCTTAAAGCTTAAAGTTTCTCGGTCTGCACCTACTCAGAAGTACGCATGCGCAGTGGGAACCATTACACTGAGAGTGACTTGGAGTGCATTTAGTTGGCAGGCATGGGACTACCTCAGACACTCGTCTACAAATCTATACACAACACACTGGCTCTGATTGCAGCAGCAACAGAAGCGCTGTATGCTATTGTACCCTATGCATGTCACTCAAATCTTTATTGCATGGCCTTAGCAAAATGCTTAAGTTTAAACTACCAGAACATAATCGCTCTGCTATACACACTGTCCGGATGAAAAGTAGTACCCAACAAAAAGTGTCACAACTCGTTCAAAACTGTAAGTATTTGTCTGAAATTTTAAACTCAACAACAGTGACCATATTTACACGAGATTCCAAAGCCGTTTGGAAATATTCGTGAAATTGTCAAATTTATGAGCGATTGCGATGGAACACTGAAAAATTAAAGTTTCCAACATAGGCCCTACTTACGCCGACGCTGTGATGTCGTCATCGATGATATACGTCACTTGGTTTGGTGTAAGCAATAAAAAAATGGCGTTTACAGAAGAAGATAAAATTTTAATTGAAGTACTCAGGCAAGAACATGGTTATGGAGCGAAAAGGTTTTGAAGGAATTTTCGAATAAAGGCTGGTGTCTTTCGTCTGTGATTAAGTTATTGAAGAAGAACGCTTTTGGTGGCTGGGCAAACTAAAATAGGTTGCCTAAAGCATGTACTTCCAGATGGGCGATGTTACGTTGTGCTTACATGAAAAATTGATTGTTTCACACTTCAGGCGAAGAGTGCACAATATGGAACAGGCTATGTGTGCCAGAGACGGGACATCTTAGGCATATGTAACCTGAACACGTCACATGCCAGTTGTACATTGTAGACTGAAGCAACAATTCTAAAACAGTAGGCCGATGTAGATCAGTGAGTGCCCGTTTAGACATACAATCACTTAGCAGCTCTGATGATGATGAGTTCTTTGCCCAAAGGATTAGATGAATGAGGTGGTTTCCCGTTGCCTTCTTTGCAGACAATTATGGATGAGCAACTTGTCCAAGGTCGCTACGCAGTGAGTCGGGGTGGGTTCGAACCTCCAATCCTCTGAACCCAAGACTCCGAACATCCAATCAATTAGCAGCTCTGACCGCACTAATTGGTGCTGTGCGTACAAGAATTCTAGATACGTACGCAAGACATCTCGTGGCTCGTGGTTGGAAGAAAACATGGAAAAGACCATTGAGAGAGTCTGTGAAAAGAAATTCGAACCTCCAATCCTCTGAACCCAAGACTCCGAACATCCAATCAATTAGCAGCTCTGGCCGCGCTAATTGGTGCTGTGTACTGTACAGTGTCTCCTTGATGTGCTTTTTAACAGACATGTCGTGCAAGAATTCTAGATACGTACGCAAGACATCTCATGGCTCGTGGTTGGAAGAAAACATGGAAAAGGCCATTGAGAGAGTCTGTGAAAAGAAAATGAGCATTGGATAAGCTAGTCGATACTATTACGTGCCGAAAAGTACTTTAGGAAGACGCATACTGGGTACAAATAAAGTTGCCACGGGTAGCGTGAAACATCTTGGACGCTTTCAAACTACATTTAACAAACACTTCGAGGACGAGTTGGTCCAGTCAGTATTTAAAGGATATGGAGAGCAGATTTTTGGAATCTCATTCCTTGAGTTGCACAACCTTGCATTTCAGCTTGCGGAAAAGAATAACTTGTTACATCAGTTCAACAAGGATAAAGGGCTGGCAGGGCAAAAGTGGGTGCGGTTATTCATGAAGAGGCAGCCTTCTCTTTCTTTAAGGCAACCAGAAGCCACTTCACACGCTCGAGCGACAGGATTTAACAAAGCAGCAGTGCAGAAATTCTTTGCTCTGCTCACTGAAATTGTTGACAAACACAAATTAGATGGGTCCAGAATATATACCTTTGATGAAAGCGGCATGAAGATCGTTCAGCAGAAACACAGCAAAGTTGTTGCTGGTAAAGGAAAGAAGCAGGTGGGATCCATGACTAGTTCTGAGCGTGGTAAAAATGTTACTGTTGTGTGTTGTGCAAACGCTTGTGGACATTTCATACTTCCAGTGTTTATATTTGCTCGTAAACGTATGAATCCGGTGTGCATGGACCATGCGCCAACATCAGCTAAAGGCTTTGTGCTGGATGACAATGGAATTGTTTAAATTGTACCTTGAGCACTTTGTGTTGATGGTGAAACCATCTAAGGAAGGACCAGTCTTTGGTTTTAGATGGACATTCATCTCACACCTGCAGCCTTGAAGCACTAGATTATGACAAGTCAAATGGCATTATTTTGTTGTCATTGCCAACACACACTACACATAGGTTGCAACTTCTTGATGTGGGATTTTTAAGCCGTTGCTGACATATTATGACAGATACATCTCAACATGGTTGCGCAGTAACCTTGGAAGGACATTTATCGAGTACTAGGTCGCTGAAGCATTCAATGATGCATTTGGCAAGGCAACTGTAGCGACAGCAGTCAATGCTTTTGCTAAGTGCGGCATATGGATACTGAATGCGGATATTTTCAGTAGCACCGTCTAATCTGCGGCAAAAACTACTGACAGACCTGAAGCAGGTCAACCTATGACAGTTGTTGGAAACAGCCACAGTCAAACAGGTATGTGCCTATGTTATGTTTGAATGCTATCGACTTGCCTAACAATGAAGGTTTTCTAGTAGGCCTGTTAACACATCTAAACATAGTTTTATCAGGACATTAATGATTTTGCCTACTCTTGTATTTGCTTACTATTTGGAACCTCAACAACGTTTAGTTATATCTATTATGAACTAAGTGAGGAAATAAAAGTAGGCCCCTAGACCTAATTTGCCACACTAGGCATAGATAGAACAGTTCATTTGAAATATCTTTGTCTTGACATGTTGTGACTAGACAAAGCTAATTGACGTAATTGATAGACCTAAATGACATAATTCTTATAGTCAGTGTTGAGGCATAGGTTTATCACGTACGTTTATCATACATATTAACAGATGAATTGCTTATTTTCATAGTGACACAAGCTGAAGTCCATGGTGAGATGGTTGAGGACGTGGAAACAGCCATTGTTAGTAATTCAGCCGATCCAACTGGTAGAGGAAACGATGAACAGGAGGCAGTGCTATTTGATGAACCGGTACTACCAACACAAACATCACTGACACCTGCTGAAATTATTCAATCCGTCATCACATATCGACCAGCTCCTCAGTCGCCTGATTCTGCTACAATTGCTTCATCGCTTGACATCGCCCCACATCGAGTGAAAGCTGGATGGAAAAGTTTGTAGTGCAATTATCATTCTTATTTTGTTGTATGACACAAAAAATAGGCAGGATCGTCCGTAAAGTAAACACCGCTACCAAGCACTTTCCCTAAAGGTAAAAATGCATTTAGACATCATACACACACACAAAATAATCATAATGTTATTATTGACAGGATTAGATTTTCACACAGAGTATACTTTTTTTATTTAATCCTCTGCACGGGTGATAGAGCAATGGTAACACTCAATCATAAATCAGTGACACCACCCTTGTCATGAAGAGCAAAGATCAGCACGGACCCGGGATTGATTGACATGACCTTCCCAAAGGTGATTCAGCTTTTTATTTGCCATGATTGTGTGATGCTAAAATGAGCAATAGGACGTCATTAGGTGCGTGGAATGGCTGCCTAATACAGTTTTATTATTTTTTGTCTAATACCTAAGTTTAGGATGCTGATTGCTTGGGGTGCTGTATCATATAGCATATGCATAGCTATGCATAATTAAAAATAATAATATAATTATTAATTATGCATAGCAACAGACAAAAATCTGCACCTGCAGAATTTCCAAATTTCCAAAATTGATTTAAATCGCCACGTGAACTCCCTTAATGGTATACATTGTTCAACCTCTTCCGTCTAATAATATTATGTTATATTATAATATCATTATAGCACTGAATGAAGAAATCATATAGAATAACACTAAGAGTTAGAAATTGTCAGCTAGAAATAGTTTTGTCAAGAACGGTGCAGCCTACAAGTGCAAAGATCTGATGGTTCTGTGCTCCACGGGAACAGTCACTTTATGCTGTTATCAAATAGTGATGTCACATCGCATTTGTATCATATTTCTGCGGCACATTTAATATGACAAACTAACTTCCCACACTAGATTCACTAAGAGTGAGATATCAGGCCCTACCTATATTTCTTCCTCAGAACGAGCGGTTGAACCCGTGTCTTATAATCTCTGGCGCAGCCTCGGCCGTTGTCCCGTGGTATAAACGCCTTTCAAAGGTATCTCCAGGTTGTGATTCAGCACATCTCGTTCTTATCGTATGACTACCCTGCAGATGGCAGCATAAGTCTTACTACATTGGTGGCGTTCGCCACCTGCCCAGTTTGCCGGACTTTGTCGACTTCAGTTTGCTACTACAACTGGAGTCGCCCGAGTCACTGTCTTATCAATATTCAATGCAAAATGGTTGTCGTGTTCTATCCTAGACGCTTCTCTACCATCTTCTCTACTTGTCTCTCGCCCATTTCCGCATACAGCATACCGGCCTCACACGTATAAATTATCATGCCTTGTGGCATGTCCGCCACACATCCATAAAGTAATTCGTTAAAGTAGTTCGTTATCTGCACACATGTTGGTAGAAACTTAAACCAAACTTACATCGATGATTCTGATATTCTTCTCTGATGGCTTCTTTCGCATGAACTTGTTCCAGTAAAAGCTGAGGTAGGATACAACGGTGGAATACGGATGGCAGGTATCGAGAATCTTCTGAATAATGAGATAGTCTGGGTCAATAGTGGTCAGCAAGATTTGTTTCATTGGTGTTCTTGCTTCACAAACTTGCCAAGAAGATGGTGGATCAAATATACCTTGAAGTAAACAATGCCACAGCTGGAAAGCAGAATGGCAGAATCATAAAACTCGAGCTGCATCTTCTGTCAGAAGTGCAATAAACTATCATCATGACGTCCTGTAATTTTCTTTGGAAAATAAGTGCGGTAGAGGAAGTTACAACCTTGAGGTTGAGTAAAGGCACTTTGCTTGTCAGTAAATATGATGAACTATGCTGAAGAAAATAATTATATATCATTTAGGCCGGATGTGTCATGTTCCAATAAAGGGCTGCGTACTCAAATTAGGAAATTTGACAACATATTATATTATACAAGGAGATTATTATCCCAAACATTTTTAAGAAGCGCACAGTCGTACAGAAATGCGAATCTGAGTAATTCGAATATCCATTGCACTTATGTATTTAAGCCCACAATTAACAAAATGGACATCAAATCAAACTCACCGGCTGATAAATTTAACTTTCCACAAGAATAACAAGTCAGGGATGTGCCATTGTTATCATGCCCACAAGAGCAATCCCAATCAGAGGCTTGGCGTTTCCTAGCAGGTGCATCTATGGCTTCCTTCTGCAAAACAATAAAATGACAAGCCCCAAAGTGACAGCTTCGGCAAAACCATATCAGATCTCTTTAGAGTACGTGCTTTGCCTAAGTATATGAGGTGTTAGTGACTTCGTTTTCTTAGTCATGGTAATGGAAGAGTGGTGGCCAGTCCTTTTCCTCACCATCTCATCTTCCCACAGACAGTGTATGGCAAGAAATGAGTTAATATGCAACTCATGGCAGGTATCGAGAATCTTCTGAATTATGAGATAGTCTGGGTCAATAGTGGTCAGCAAGGTTTGTTTCATTGGTGTTCCAGCTTCACAAACTTCTTTTGTTGTATGACACAATACAATTGATTTCTTCATTGATTTAATTAAATATTAGTTTTCAGCATTAAGTAAGAATTTGATATTAGGATGTCCCATTTTGGGCACCCCTGTGCCCAAGATGAGACAATTTGCAGATCAACAAAAGTCTACCATCTCCTTTAAAGAAAGATAAATTTTAATGCGGGATGAAGTAGCACATATACAATGGCATCCAGTAAGGCATCTTCGGGCACCCTCTCCTAAGAGCAGAACTTGGTTCTACCACATGACTAAACTGTTTCAAAAAGACACAAGAACTCGGGATATGCAAGGGAATCCTGGAAAATAACAAAGATATGGGGGTCGGAAATGTCATCGACGACAGAATCGTAGCGCGAGTCCCTTCTATATTCTATTTTAGGAGCTTGTACTAAGCTTGGGTCTCCCTTGCAGTAGCGGCCAGTGAGAACACGTGATATGAGAAGATGTTGCTGCTGGTTGGTGTCTGGAATGGCGAAGCGGACATCGGTGGCATAGGCAGGATCGTCCGTAAAGTACACACCGCTCCCAAGCACTTTCCCTAAAAGTAAAAATGCATTTAGATATCATACACACACAAAATAATCATAATGTTATTACTGACAGGATTAGATTTTCACACAGAGTATACTTTTTTTATTTAATCCTCTGCACGGGTGATAGAGCAATGGTAACACTCAATCATAAATCAGTGACACCACCCTTGTCATGAAGAGCAGAGATCAGCACGGACCCGGGATAGATTGCCATGACCTTCCCAAAGGTGATTTAGCTTTTTATTTGCCATGATTGTGTAATGCTAAAATGAGCAATAGGACGTCATTAGGTGCGTTGAATGGCTCCCTAATACAGTTTTATTATTTTTATCTAATACATAAGCTTAGGATGCTGATTGCTTGGGGTGTTGTATCATATAGCATATGCATAGCTATGCATAATTAAAAATAATAATATAATTATTAATTATGCATAGCAACAGACAAAAATCTGCACCTGCAGAATTTCCAAATTTCCAAAATTGATTTAAATCGCCACGTGAACTCCTTTAATGGTATACATTGTTCAACCTCTTCCGTCCAATAATATTATGTTATATTATAATATCATTATAGCACTGAATGAAGAAATCATATAGAATAACACTAAGAGTTAGAAATTGTCAGCTAGAAATAGTTTTTGTCAAGAACGGTGCAGCCTACAAGTGCAAAGATCTGATGGTTCTGTGCTCCACGAGAACAGTCACTTTATGCTGTTATCAAATAGTGATGTCACATCGCATTTGTATCATATTTCTGCGGCACATTTAATATGACAAACTAACTTCCCACACTAGATTCCCTAAGAGTGAGATATCAGGCCCTACCTATATTTCTTCCTCAGAACGAGCGGTTGAACCCGTGTCTTATAATCTCTGGCGCAGCCTCGGCCGTTGTCCCGTGGTATAAACGCCTTTCAAAGGTATCTCCAGGTTGTGATTCAGCACATCTCGTTCTTATCGTATGACTACCCTGCAGATGGCAGCATAAGTCTTACTACATTGGTGGCGTTCGCCACCTGCCCAGTTTGCCGGACTTTGTCGACTTCAGTTTGCCCATTAGCATCTTTATCAACTTTCCAGACCCTGTAATGACAGCAGGACATCCCGTCTAGAATATATAGACAGCCAACCACATTGCAAGGTTCAATGGCTACAACATTTAGTCCACGGAGAGACAACCCAGCAGTTTGGTTCTTGAAATCGTCCACATTCCACATACTGAGTTCGTCCTGATCCGATGAGAAGAGGTAGACATCATTCTTCAATGTAGCATAACTTTTGACTTGAAAGAAAAGCGGTAATTGTCTAACAGTTTCCATGCGTAGGACGTCGGGAGCTAAAACATTCATTACAATCTTAATTGGACAAGGTAATAATATTCCCAAAAAATAACTACAGGTATATGTATGCTAAAAAATTATAAAGTAGAAGTATGATACACATGGTACGGAAATTGAATCTAAAACTTGAGCACGAATTAGTGAATATCACGAGTGAGTTTGTTCGTACAAACTCTAGTAAATTTTCCATTAGTTGTGCTGGATCATAATAATGAAACAAATACAATGTAGGTTACCTCAATACCTTCGCAGTATCTCAAATTTAAGGTTATTTAAGCATCGCTTACGAAAGTGAATTATTGCGCAGAACGTATAAATGGATTCTTACAAGGTTTACTGTGTTTTCAATGTTCAATTTTGTTTATTGTTCAATTTTGTTTATTGTTCAATTTTTTTTATTGTTCAATTTTGTTTATTGTTCAATTTTGTTTATTATATTTGCTTTTGTTTCACATTGTTGTCTTAGTTTTAATATTTAATGTCATCCTACAACTCTCAAATTCAGCATTATAAGCAAGAACTCTTCATTCATCCAGTTTCTGCTTAAGAAAACAATGTCGTTCATTAATCCAACGTCTATTTTATCCAATACAATGGGCGAATAATGACCCTTTGGTCGTGAACCTTTCGTGGATGTAGGCCATAGAATCTTAGGACTATCGAACCTCCGGATAACGACGGGACAACAATAATTATTCGAACTGTCGAACCTTCGGACTATCGAGTCTTGACAATATTGACCGTGTACTAATCTTCGGACTAACGGACCCTTACACTATCGACCGGACTCTCCAAACAAGACTATCATGCTTGAATTTTAAATAATTGCACACAATAATATTGTGTGCAATTATTTAAAATTTATACGGAAGTCACATTATACGGAGTTTATACAGAGGTCATAATATGACCTCCGTATAAACATGAATAATATTCAAACATACCAAGACACATAGGTAAATCTCAGCGTGAATATTGTATTGGATATGTTAATTATAGCGCTGATGTTAGCATAAAAGTTTTCAATTGCGGTTCAATACAGATAATGAATTCATATAAGTATTGAAATGTTCGGATTGCTTGAATAGCCTGTCATCGATAGACTCTGGCACCCAGGTAATTTCATACGAACGGAGTCCCAATCTAAGTTAATAGCTCAGCCATGGAGAACAAGTTTATTGTTCACGACGATTTGAAAGAACAGGGAGCAAGAGTGTGGACTGGACGATCATCAAACGAGGCTATGAAAGAAAGGTATCCATCAATAAGGTCGCGCACAAATGATCGCGCCTTACAAGGTCGCGCACAAAAGATCGAAGGCTACTAAAATCGCGGACTGATAAGATCGCAGCACTGGTGATCGCCAAACCAATGAGTCGTGAGTTACATTGTAAGTGCTTCATTTGACGTTCATGATATAAAGCCAATAGTTTTGGGTAATTAATTATTACATTTCATCTTCTTAGGTTTAGCGTAATTAAATAATTTTATAAACGCCAATAATGAAATTTTTTTCTATCGAACACAAATTTGCGTTCCATCTATGCAGAAATCAATCCAGGTTCTAGTTATATACAACTATTTTCATCAGTCCAACATCCATTTGAACGGCATTTTATAATCAACAATTTGGTCGCGTTTTAAAAGCTATTTCTCAAACATGCTAAGAGGAAATAACCAAATATGCCAAGATCTAAGAGGATGAACATGGAAATAATTAATTACGCTATAACCTAAGATTACCCATCTTTGCATCCAATTGTCCCGTCTAAGCAGGTTAATTGTCTGCTTCTTGATGCCTGTCACAATGTCACATGCTTATGCGTAGGCCTAATTCAAATTATAATTATTATAACCAAAAGTCTAACACAAATTCTATTTTGCTGAACAGCTGAGGAATTGTTAATTTATCCTACGTTAACTTTAAAGGGCAAAAAGTGCTAGTACAATGTTAGTGAATAAATCTTTAAAGTGTATGTATAATGACGACATAATTTAAAATATATATTTCGTGCAGACAGAGATAATAATCGCAGGTATTGAAATGCCATACACCAGATTTATGCATATTAGAGTTATACTATAACAGTAATACATCAAAAATTATTATTGAGTAATTTTAATATAATAGATTTAGCAAAATTCATAAATAATATTATAATCAATAGTCTAATTTAAGTAATCTATTCTAATTAAATAAATTACCTAAGAACGTTTCTGACAATTTTTTCTATTGGGGTAGGCACACAAATATTTTCTTAGTTTCGGGTATCAATAAAAAGACGGCTGGGAACCGTTGTCCTACTTCACTTAGTTTTTTCTAGGGAAAAAAGCAGGTATAGGCATCGTTATTGTTATTATAAAGAAAACAATTCTAACATTCAGCTTGTATACAAATTCATACAATTTTCAAGCGTTGCATGAATTTAAGAAATTATTTGCGACCGTCGATGCCGTTCGCATAAATAACATGCTAAATTATTGTACATGAAGACATCATTTTGTGGCGCGATCTTATTAATCTGAGATCTTATTAGTCTGCGATCTTTTGTGTGCGACCTTTAGCGGCGCGATCTTTTGTGCGCGACCTTATTGACGTAAACCTGAAAAATAAAGTTGGTAACACTTCATCGGTAACATTTTATAAGCTAACTTCACCACTCCTTGGATTCTAGCTGTGCCAATCCCAAGCCTGGATAAAAGAGGAAGGCGACGCTAATGATATTCGTTATCATGCAGTATTGTTAAGCTGTAACTACTAGAAAATACTACTTCATACAACCCATAAGGCTGTCTAAAGGTTCGTTTAAGAATTTATTACACACGAACCCTCGTCTTTTCAATGTCGGATCATAGTTAATTGTGTGCATAGAACTTAAATTATGCTCCTTATTGTATTATAAACTAACCAGTACTTTGTAGAACTCGGTGAACTTCATTCAGAAAGTAATCTGGTCCTAAGATAATGCTCCAGCACGGGCAAACGTTACTGAGCCTGTTCATCACAGCATTGGCTCTGTTATTGCAATTGATTTTCGCCACCTTGGCATCAAGCACTTCTTGGACAACGGTTTTATTGAGGATAAAACCAAGCAATTCGACGGGTAGGTTTTCCAACTATAGACAGAACGCAAAGAACCATATCTGTTCAAACACCATCAACTTATTTTAGTTGGCAGGACAAAAATAATTAGAAATGTCAAGCACGTTCATTTACTCTAATAGTAAAATTGCCAAAAAGTTTACAAGAGGACGAGTTAGCCATCGGACCGTGATAATATTTATCGATTTGACTTTGATTGTCAATAAAAATAATGATTATCAGCATAAAGGACTCCTCTTCCGGACGGCATTACATCAGCTCATAAATAATTAGTCCAAGTATTTGCAATTTTCGACCGATTAAATGCACATCAGCATGCTCAGAAGAGATACAAGTAGTGAGAGGGCGCTAAATTATAACGCTCAAAACGATTCAAGCAGTGATTGTGCTGCTACATGACGGACGCAACCCCTTCACTAAGTCAAGTATTGCATACAGCGGTGAAGCCTTTACGATGACATCGAGTAATTACTAAAATAACTTGGTCTCTAAGATAATGAAGATGAACAAAGAAGAATAAAGATGAACAAAGCAGAACAAACAGACAAAAGGAAAAACGAAGATGAATAAAGAAAAACTGAGAAGGACACAGAGAAACAAAGAACAAAAAAACAAAGGAAAAAGCAAAGACGAAGTAGAAGACGAAGAAGTAGAATGCGTAAAAGTACAATTATTAATTATGCATAGCAACAGACAAAAATCTGCACCTGCAGAATTTCCAAAATTGATTTAAATCGCCACGTGAACTCCTTTAATGGTATACATTGTTCAACCTCTTCCGTCTAATAATATTATGTTATATTATAATATCATTATAGCACTGAATGAAGAAATCATATAGAATAACACTAAGAGTTAGAAATTGTCAGCTAGAAATAGTTTTTGTCAAGAACGGTGCAGCCTACAAGTGCAAAGATCTGATGGTTCTGTGCTCCACGAGAACAGTCACTTTATACTGTTATCAGATAGTGATGTCACATCGCATTTGTATCATATTTCTGCGGCACATTTAACATGACAAACTAACTTCCCACACTAGATTCACAAAGAGTGAGATATCAGGCCCTACCTATATTTCTTCCTCAGAACGAGCGGTTGAACCCGTGTCTTATAATTTCTGGCGCAGCCTCGGCCGTTGTCCCGTGGTATAAACGCCTTTCAAAGGTATCTCCAGGTTGTGATTCAGCACATCTCGTTTTTATCAGTGACTACCCAGCAGATGGCAGCATAAGTCTTACTACATTGGTGGCGTTCGCCACCTGCCCAGTTTGCCGGACTTTGTCGACTTCAGTTTGCTACTACAACTGGAGTCGCCCGAGTCACTGTTTTATCTATATTCAATGCAAAATGGTTGTCGTGTTCTATCCTAGACGCGTCTCTACCATCTTCTCTACTTGTCTCTCGCCCATTTCCGCATACAGCATACCGGCCTCACACGTATAAATTATCATGCCTTGTGGCATGTCCGCCACACATCCATAAAGTAATTCGTTAAAGTAGTTCGTTATCTGCACACATGTTGGTAGAAACTTAACCAAACTTACATCGATGATTCTGATATTCTTCTCTGATGGCTTCTTTCGCATGAACTTGTTCCAGTAAAAGCTGAGGTAGGATACAACGGTGGAATACGGATGGCAGGTATCGAGAATCTTCTGAATAATGAGATAGTCTGGGTCAATAGTGGTCAGCAAGATTTGTTTCATTGGTGTACCTACTTCACAAACTTGCCAAGAAGATGGTGGATCAAATATACCTAGAAGTATAATTTGTATAAAAAGTATAAAAATAATAATAATAATAATAATATAATTATGCATAGCAACAGACAAAAATCTGCACCTGCAGAATTTCCAAAACTGATTTAAATCGGCATGTGCAACGTGAACTCCTTTAATGGTATACATTGTTCAACCTGTTCCATCTAATAATATTATGTTGTTATATTATAATATTATCATTATAGCACTGAATGAAATCATATAGAATAACACTAAGAGTTAGAAATTTGCAGCTAGAAATAGTTTCTGTCAAGAACGGTGCAGCCTACAAGTGCAAAGCACAGATCTGATGGTTCTGTGCTGCACGAGAACAGTCATTTTATGCTGTTATCAGATAGTGATGTCACATCGCATTTGTATCATATTTCTGCAGCACATTTAATATGACAAACTAACTTCCCACACTAGATTCACAAAGAGTGAGATATCAGGCCCTACCTATATTTTTTCCTGAGAACGACCGGTTGAATCCATGTCGTACGATCTCTGCCGCAGCCTCGGCCGTTGTTCTGTGGTAGAGGCGCCTTTCGAAGGTGTGTCCAGGTTGTGATTCAGCCCTCACACGATATTCATTTATCACAAATTGCTGAAAGAGATGTAGATTCTCTGTCCGGAATATCTGCAACCATACATTTGTGTAAATTGTTATTGTAAGTGATTTTGGTCATACAAACATTTAAATAGCAGAAACATAAAAGGAAGCAATAGATTAAAATATATGTTTTTCAAAAAAGACTCAGGAACTTGGGCGTCCAGAAAAGCAACTACTTCAGAAAGATGGCCGACCGAATGTAATGTAACGAAGCATTTATATAGTGCCGCTCAAATCAGCAGTGCTCTCAACGGGCGTCTGTGCTTGGGAACAGACAGGTCCTTAAGGCATCTCCGAAACTGGCAAGGTGAGAGGGTCAGTAACTGTGGATGACAGTTTCAAGCTGAAGGGCCAACATAGGCAAAGCTCTGCGACTGGGCCGTGGCATAGCGCATGCATGGAACAACACGAAGGCCGCGAGTGGAAGATCGCAAGGAAACCATTGCAGATAAAGAGGACACCCAGGTACAGAAAGATCATAGGTATGCTGTGGCCACCCCAAGTAGGCAGTTGCATGAAGTGAGGCTTTTGTATCACGAATGTGCATGTTCTGGATAAAACCTGCAGTTAGAGGTGGATGAAGCATGTCTCCATTCAGACATGTTGAAATGCAGTCCACAAAACAATAACAGCCATCCATTAAAGATGTAAACAAACTACAGATGCTCCATTCCTGTTAGTAAAATAACAATTTCATTTCCTACAACATATCTCGTTCTTATCAGTGACTACCCTGCAGATGGCAGCATAAGTCTTACTACATCGGTGGCGTTCGCCACCTACCCAGCTTGCCGGACTTTGTCGACTTCAGCTTGCTACTACAACTGGAGTCGCCCGAGTCACTGTCTTATCTATATTCAATGCAAAATGGTTGTCGTGTTCTATCCTAGACACTTCTCTACCATCTTCACTACTCATCACTTGTCTCTCGCCCATTTCTGCATACAGCATACTGGCCTCACACGTATAAATTATCATGCACCACAATTTGATGGAGTACATTGGTCCGACCCTTATACGTCCTCTGTGTTTGCAGAAACCCACCACGCAGTGATATATTCTGCTTCAATGAAAATCCACCGTCATGGTAGGCCTATCTACAGTATCTGATAGTGAGGGTCCTCTGACCTACGCACAAGGGGGCCCAACCTCAGACTTCAGTCAGTTCTTACAGCTGTATGTATTGACGAGCAATCAATTAACCTCAGTGCGCGACGACACACGTTCTCACACATTGATAACTTTGCTTGCCTGCGTTATTCTCCAAACCTTTTGGGTTTTTGGACTCTGTATCAAAAGCCATGTTCAGAGGAAGCACACCGACTCAGACTCGATTATATCATTGGAACCGAGGTATGTATCACAACATTACATCAATATATCACACACCTGCATAGCTATAATCACTTCCTCTGATAGAATTTTACTGTCTCTCCCACACCGGAACGAACCACGGGCAGATCTTTCTGAGAAGTCCCCTAACAGAGATTATGTACAGTCAAATCCACAAGAATAGACAAAATCAGTCAGAGTGCAGGGAGTTACAGCGGACAGGCTGCAGGCAGAAAAACTGGTGGAGGCGAGACGGCGGTGAAGGTGGCCCATAATCGCCTTGGTTACTCAGCAATTTTCGCTTCCCACTGGTCCTGTTCCTTTCTACGGTAGCGCCTGTGCATCTCACGGACGAATTGGATCCAGGCATAGCGATCCGAAGGCGATCCAGTCCTCCTGTATCGCCTGTCTAACCGATGGGTCCCAGGCCACAGAGACCGGCATTCCACATCACACAACGGCGAGAAAGTGGTGCCGGACTCTGGCCTGGTGGGCAGGGAGGAACCGGTCCAGAAGGTCCGTCGTGACGGAGAAGACCAGGGAGCAAGGATCACCGACAACTGGAACGTCGAGTAGTGCTGACCTGAGCATGGCCGAACTCCGCCAGTCAGTTGTCTCTTAAGGCCACCGAGATCTTTCTTGGAATGTGCGAGCGGCTCCTTCGGGTCATGCGTCACTATGCAATTTTGCAGCGGGTTGTATTTATAAACCCCATTCATTCAGCACTTTCTCAAAAAAGGATATCTTAAGTGACTACATTCTAAGATTGACTCTTAGAGGTACCCTATCTTTGGTAATCGATTATTAAACTTGAAATTAAGTTGATTTATTGCATTAATTAGTAAAATAAAATGTTAAATGGCACAAATGACTGATATAAATCATTATAATTGAAAGTTTGAGTATTAATCAAACATGCGTACGAAACGCCTTTGCGCCTTCACCATTGCAAGGCTCAACATTGTGTACGACACAATTCAATATAACTCTATTATGGGCCAATTATTATACATAAATCCTTTTATTCAAGCCTTGTGGCATGTCCGCCACACATCCATAAAGTAATTCGTTAAAGTAGTTCGTTATCTGCACACACATGTTGGAAGAAACTTAAACCAAACTTACATTGATGATTTTAGCTTTCTTCTCGACAGGCTTCTTTTGCATAACCTTGTTCCAATAGTAGCTGAGATAAGATGTAACGAGGGAATTTGGATGGCAGTTGCTGAGAAGCTTCTGTATAATTTGGTATTCTGGGTTCGTGTTAGTGAGCATGGTTTGCTTCATTGGTCTTCCACTTTCGCACACTTGCCAGGAAGGCGGTGGATCAAATATACCTAGAAGTAAACAATGCCGCAGCTGGAAAGCAGAATGGCAGAATCATAAAACTCGAGCTGCATCTTCTGTCAGAAGTGCAATAAACTATAATCATGACGTTTTGTAATTTTCTTTAGAAAATAAGTGCGGTAGAGGAAGGAAGCTACAACCATGAGGTTGAGTAAAGGCACTTCACTTGTCAGTAAATATAATGAACTATGCTGAAGAAAATAATTATATATCATTTAGGCCGGATGTGCCATGTTCCAAAAAGGGCTGTGTACTCAAATTAGGCGATTTGACAACATATATTATACAAGGAGATTATTATCCCAAACATTTTTAAGAAGCGCAGTCATACAGAAATGCGAATCTGAGGCATGGAGAAATTCGAATATCCATTGCAATTATGTATTTAAGCCCACAATTAACAAAATGGATATCAAGATGTGAAGATGACAAAAATATGGGGGTTAGAAATGTCATCCACGACAGAATCGTAACGCGAGTCCGTTCGGATATCAATTTTTGGAGCTTGGATTAAGGTTCGATCTCCCTTGCAATAACAGCCAGTAAGAACACGGGAGATGATAAAATGTTGCTGCTGGTTGATGTCTGGAGCGGCGAAGTGGACATCGGTGGCATAGTCAGGATCATCTGTAAAATAAACGCCGCTCCCGAGGGTTTTCCCTAAAAGTAAAAATGCATTTAGATATCATACACACCCAAAATAATCATAATGTTATTATTGACAGGATTAGATTTTCACACAGAGTAGCCTTTTTTATTTAATCCTCTGCACGGGTGATAGAGCAATGGTAACACTCAATCACAATCAGTGACACCACTCTTGCAATAAGAGCAGAGATCAGCACGGACCCGGGATTGATTGCCATTACCTTCCCAAAGGTGATTCAGCTTTTCATTTGCCATGATTGTGTGATGCTAAAATAGCAATAGGACGTCATTAGGTGCGTTGAATGGCTGCCTAATAGTAAAATTAGACTCCAATAACTTGTAATCGTCTGTTCACACTATGACTTCTAATCATACTGTGCATTTTGTTGGTTTGAACCAATAAAGAAGAATAGTTTTATTATTTTTATCTCATACATAAGTTTAGGATGCTGATTGCTTGGGGTGTTGTATCATATAGCATATGCATAGCTATGCATAAGCAAAAATAATAATATAATTATGCATAGCAACAGACAAAAATCTGCACCTGCAGAATTTCCAAAACTGATTTAAATCGGCATGTGCAACGTGAACTCCTTTAATGGTATACATTGTTCAACCTGTTCCATCTAATAATATTATGTTGTTATATTATAATATTATCATTATAGCACTGAATGAAATCATATAGAATAACACTAAGAGTTAGAAATTTGCAGCTAGAAATAGTTTCTGTCAAGAACGGTGCAGCCTACAAGTGCAAAGCACAGATCTGATGGTTCTGTGCTGCACGAGAACAGTCATTTTATGCTGTTATCAGATAGTGATGTCACATCGCATTTGTATCATATTTCTGCAGCACATTTAATATGACAAACTAACTTCCCACACTAGATTCACAAAGAGTGAGATATCAGGCCCTACCTATATTTTTTCCTGAGAACGACCGGTTGAATCCATGTCGTACGATCTCTGCCGCAGCCTCGGCCGTTGTTCTGTGGTAGAGGCGCCTTTCGAAGGTGTGTCCAGGTTGTGATTCAGCCCTCACACGATATTCATTTATCACAAATTGCTGAAAGAGATGTAGATTCTCTGTCCGGAATATCTGCAACCATACATTTGTGTAAATTGTTATTGTAAGTGATTTTGGTCATACAAACATTTAAATAGCAGAAACATAAAAGGAAGCAATAGATTAAAATATATGTTTTTCAAAAAAGACTCAGGAACTTGGGCGTCCAGAAAAGCAACTACTTCAGAAAGATGGCCGACCGAATGTAATGTAACGAAGCATTTATATAGTGCCGCTCAAATCAGCAGTGCTCTCAACGGGCGTCTGTGCTTTGGAACAGACAGGTCCTTAAGGCATCTCCGAAACTGGCAAGGTGAGAGGGTCAGTAACTGTGGATGACAGTTTCAAGCTGAAGGGCCAACATAGGCAAAGCTCTGCGACTGGGCCGTGGCATAGCGCATGCATGGAACAACACGAAGGCCGCGAGTGGAAGATCGCAAGGAAACCATTGCAGATAAAGAGGACACCCAGGTACAGAAAGATCATAGGTATGCTGTGGCCACCCCAAGTAGGCAGTTGCATGAAGTGAGGCTTTTGTATCACGAATGTGCATGTTCTGGATAAAACCTGCAGTTAGAGGTGGATGAAGCATGTCTCCATTCAGACATGTTGAAATGCAGTCCACAAAACAATAACAGCCATCCATTAAAGATGTAAACAAACTACAGATGCTCCATTCCTGTTAGTAAAATAACAATTTCATTTCCTACAACATATCTCGTTCTTATCAGTGACTACCCTGCAGATGGCAGCATAAGTCTTACTACATCGGTGGCGTTCGCCACCTACCCAGCTTGCCGGACTTTGTCGACTTCAGCTTGCTACTACAACTGGAGTCGCCCGAGTCACTGTCTTATCTATATTCAATGCAAAATGGTTGTCGTGTTCTATCCTAGACACTTCTCTACCATCTTCACTACTCATCACTTGTCTCTCGCCCATTTCTGCATACAGCATACTGGCCTCACACGTATAAATTATCATGCACCACAATTTGAAGGAGTACATTGGTCCGACCCTTATACGTCCTCTGTGTTTGCAGAAACCCACCACGCAGTGATATATTCTGCTTCAATGAAAATCCACCGTCATGGTAGGCCTATCTACAGTATCTGATAGTGAGGGTCCTCTGACCTACGCACAAGGGGGCCCAACCTCAGACTTCAGTCAGTTCTTACAGCTGTATGTATTGACGAGCAATCAATTAACCTCAGTGCGCGACGACACACGTTCTCACACATTGATAACTTTGCTTGCCTGCGTTATTCTCCAAACCTTTTGGGTTTTTGGACTCTGTATCAAAAGCCATGTTCAGGGGAAGCACACCGACTCAGACTCGATTATATCATTGGAACCGAGGTATGTATCACAACATTACATCAATATATCACACACCTGCATAGCTATAATCACTTCCTCTGATAGAATTTTACTGTCTCTCCCACACCGGAACGAACCACGGGCAGATCTTTCTGAGAAGTCCCCTAACAGAGATTATGTACAGTCAAATCCACAAGAATAGACAAAATCAGTCAGAGTGCAGGGAGTTACAGCGGACAGGCTGCAGGCAGAAAAACTGGTGGAGGCGAGACGGCGGTGAAGGTGGCCCATAATCGCCTTGGTTACTCAGCAATTTTCGCTTCCCACTGGTCCTGTTCCTTTCTACGGTAGCGCCTGTGCATCTCACGGACGAATTGGATCCAGGCATAGCGATCCGAAGGCGATCCAGTCCTCCTGTATCGCCTGTCTAACCGATGGGTCCCAGGCCACAGAGACCGGCATTCCACATCACACAACGGCGAGAAAGTGGTGCCGGACTCTGGCCTGGTGGGCAGGGAGGAACCGGTCCAGAAGGTCCGTCGTGACGGAGAAGACCAGGGAGCAAGGATCACCGACAACTGGAACGTCGAGTAGTGCTGACCTGAGCATGGCCGAAACTCCGCCAGTCAGTTGTCTCTTAAGGCCACCGAGATCTTTCTTGGAATGTGCGAGCGGCTCCTTAGGGTCATGCGTCACTATGCAATTTTGCAGCGGGTTGTATTTATAAACCCCATTCATTCAGCACTTTCTCAAAAAAGGATATCTTAAGTGACTACATTCTAAGATTGACTCTTAGAGGTACCCTATCTTTGGTAATCGATTATTAAACTTGAAATTAAGTTGATTTATTGCATTAATTAGTAAAATAAAATGTTAAATGGCACAAATGACTGATATAAATCATTATAATTGAAAGTTTGAGTATTAATCAAACATGCGTACGAAACGCCTTTGCGCCTTCACCATTGCAAGGCTCAACATTGTGTACGACACAATTCAATATAACTCTATTATGGGCCAATTATTATACATAAATCCTTTTATTCAAGCCTTGTGGCATGTCCGCCACACATCCATAAAGTAATTCGTTAAAGTAGTTCGTTATCTGCACACACATGTTGGAAGAAACTTAAACCAAACTTACATTGATGATTTTAGCTTTCTTCTCGACAGGCTTCTTTTGCATAACCTTGTTCCAATAGTAGCTGAGATAAGATGTAACGAGGGAATTTGGATGGCAGTTGCTGAGAAGCTTCTGTATAATTTGGTATTCTGGGTTCGTGTTAGTGAGCATGGTTTGCTTCATTGGTCTTCCACTTTCGCACACTTGCCAGGAAGGCGGTGGATCAAATATACCTAGAAGTAAACAATGCCGCAGCTGGAAAGCAGAATGGCAGAATCATAAAACTCGAGCTGCATCTTCTGTCAGAAGTGCAATAAACTATAATCATGACGTTTTGTAATTTTCTTTAGAAAATAAGTGCGGTAGAGGAAGGAAGCTACAACCATGAGGTTGAGTAAAGGCACTTCACTTGTCAGTAAATATAATGAACTATGCTGAAGAAAATAATTATATATCATTTAGGCCGGATGTGCCATGTTCCAAAAAGGGCTGTGTACTCAAATTAGGCGATTTGACAACATATATTATACAAGGAGATTATTATCCCAAACATTTTTAAGAAGCGCAGTCATACAGAAATGCGAATCTGAGGCATGGAGAAATTCGAATATCCATTGCAATTATGTATTTAAGCCCACAATTAACAAAATGGATATCAAGATGTGAAGATGACAAAAATATGGGGGTTAGAAATGTCATCCACGACAGAATCGTAACGCGAGTCCGTTCGGATATCAATTTTTGGAGCTTGGATTAAGGTTCGATCTCCCTTGCAATAACAGCCAGTAAGAACACGGGAGATGATAAAATGTTGCTGCTGGTTGATGTCTGGAGCGGCGAAGTGGACATCGGTGGCATAGTCAGGATCATCTGTAAAATAAACGCCGCTCCCGAGGGTTTTCCCTAAAAGTAAAAATGCATTTAGATATCATACACACCCAAAATAATCATAATGTTATTATTGACAGGATTAGATTTTCACACAGAGTAGCCTTTTTTATTTAATCCTCTGAACGGGTGATAGAGCAATGGTAACACTCAATCACAATCAGTGACACCACTCTTGCAATAAGAGCAGAGATCAGCACGGACCCGGGATTGATTGCCATTACCTTCCCAAAGGTGATTCAGCTTTTCATTTGCCATGATTGTGTGATGCTAAAATAGCAATAGGACGTCATTAGGTGCGTTGAATGGCTGCCTAATAGTAAAATTAGACTCCAATAACTTGTAATCGTCTGTTCACACTATGACTTCTAATCATACTGTGCATTTTGTTGGTTTGAACCAATAAAGAAGAATAGTTTTATTATTTTTATCTCATACATAAGTTTAGGATGCTGATTGCTTGGGGTGTTGTATCATATAGCATATGCATAGCTATGCATAAGCAAAAATAATAATATAATTATGCATAGCAACAGACAAAAATCTGCACCTGCAGAATTTCCAAAACTGATTTAAATCGGCATGTGCAACGTGAACTCCTTTAATGGTATACATTGTTCAACCTGTTCCATCTAATAATATTATGTTGTTATATTATAATATTATCATTATAGCACTGAATGAAATCATATAGAATAACACTAAGAGTTAGAAATTTGCAGCTAGAAATAGTTTCTGTCAAGAACGGTGCAGCCTACAAGTGCAAAGCACAGATCTGATGGTTCTGTGCTGCACGAGAACAGTCATTTTATGCTGTTATCAGATAGTGATGTCACATCGCATTTGTATCATATTTCTGCAGCACATTTAATATGACAAACTAACTTCCCACACTAGATTCACAAAGAGTGAGATATCAGGCCCTACCTATATTTTTTCCTGAGAACGACCGGTTGAATCCATGTCGTACGATCTCTGCCGCAGCCTCGGCCGTTGTTCTGTGGTAGAGGCGCCTTTCGAAGGTGTGTCCAGGTTGTGATTCAGCCCTCACACGATATTCATTTATCACAAATTGCTGAAAGAGATGTAGATTCTCTGTCCGGAATATCTGCAACCATACATTTGTGTAAATTGTTATTGTAAGTGATTTTGGTCATACAAACATTTAAATAGCAGAAACATAAAAGGAAGCAATAGATTAAAATATATGTTTTTCAAAAAAGACTCAGGAACTTGGGCGTCCAGAAAAGCAACTACTTCAGAAAGATGGCCGACCGAATGTAATGTAACGAAGCATTTATATAGTGCCGCTCAAATCAGCAGTGCTCTCAACGGGCGTCTGTGCTTGGGAACAGACAGGTCCTTAAGGCATCTCCGAAACTGGCAAGGTGAGAGGGTCAGTAACTGTGGATGACAGTTTCAAGCTGAAGGGCCAACATAGGCAAAGCTCTGCGACTGGGCCGTGGCATAGCGCATGCATGGAACAACACGAAGGCCGCGAGTGGAAGATCGCAAGGAAACCATTGCAGATAAAGAGGACACCCAGGTACAGAAAGATCATAGGTATGCTGTGGCCACCCCAAGTAGGCAGTTGCATGAAGTGAGGCTTTTGTATCACGAATGTGCATGTTCTGGATAAAACCTGCAGTTAGAGGTGGATGAAGCATGTCTCCATTCAGACATGTTGAAATGCAGTCCACAAAACAATAACAGCCATCCATTAAAGATGTAAACAAACTACAGATGCTCCATTCCTGTTAGTAAAATAACAATTTCATTTCCTACAACATATCTCGTTCTTATCAGTGACTACCCTGCAGATGGCAGCATAAGTCTTACTACATCGGTGGCGTTCGCCACCTACCCAGCTTGCCGGACTTTGTCGACTTCAGCTTGCTACTACAACTGGAGTCGCCCGAGTCACTGTCTTATCTATATTCAATGCAAAATGGTTGTCGTGTTCTATCCTAGACACTTCTCTACCATCTTCACTACTCATCACTTGTCTCTCGCCCATTTCTGCATACAGCATACTGGCCTCACACGTATAAATTATCATGCACCACAATTTGAAGGAGTACATTGGTCCGACCCTTATACGTCCTCTGTGTTTGCAGAAACCCACCACGCAGTGATATATTCTGCTTCAATGAAAATCCACCGTCATGGTAGGCCTATCTACAGTATCTGATAGTGAGGGTCCTCTGACCTACGCACAAGGGGGCCCAACCTCAGACTTCAGTCAGTTCTTACAGCTGTATGTATTGACGAGCAATCAATTAACCTCAGTGCGCGACGACACACGTTCTCACACATTGATAACTTTGCTTGCCTGCGTTATTCTCCAAACCTTTTGGGTTTTTGGACTCTGTATCAAAAGCCATGTTCAGGGGAAGCACACCGACTCAGACTCGATTATATCATTGGAACCGAGGTATGTATCACAACATTACATCAATATATCACACACCTGCATAGCTATAATCACTTCCTCTGATAGAATTTTACTGTCTCTCCCACACCGGAACGAACCACGGGCAGATCTTTCTGAGAAGTCCCCTAACAGAGATTATGTACAGTCAAATCCACAAGAATAGACAAAATCAGTCAGAGTGCAGGGAGTTACAGCGGACAGGCTGCAGGCAGAAAAACTGGTGGAGGCGAGACGGCGGTGAAGGTGGCCCATAATCGCCTTGGTTACTCAGCAATTTTCGCTTCCCACTGGTCCTGTTCCTTTCTACGGTAGCGCCTGTGCATCTCACGGACGAATTGGATCCAGGCATAGCGATCCGAAGGCGATCCAGTCCTCCTGTATCGCCTGTCTAACCGATGGGTCCCAGGCCACAGAGACCGGCATTCCACATCACACAACGGCGAGAAAGTGGTGCCGGACTCTGGCCTGGTGGGCAGGGAGGAACCGGTCCAGAAGGTCCGTCGTGACGGAGAAGACCAGGGAGCAAGGATCACCGACAACTGGAACGTCGAGTAGTGCTGACCTGAGCATGGCCGAAACTCCGCCAGTCAGTTGTCTCTTAAGGCCACCGAGATCTTTCTTGGAATGTGCGAGCGGCTCCTTAGGGTCATGCGTCACTATGCAATTTTGCAGCGGGTTGTATTTATAAACCCCATTCATTCAGCACTTTCTCAAAAAAGGATATCTTAAGTGACTACATTCTAAGATTGACTCTTAGAGGTACCCTATCTTTGGTAATCGATTATTAAACTTGAAATTAAGTTGATTTATTGCATTAATTAGTCAAATAAAATGTTAAATGGCACAAATGACTGATATAAATCATTATAATTGAAAGTTTGAGTATTAATCAAACATGCGTACGAAACGCCTTTGCGCCTTCACCATTGCAAGGCTCAACATTGTGTACGACACAATTCAATATAACTCTATTATGGGCCAATTATTATACATAAATCCTTTTATTCAAGCCTTGTGGCATGTCCGCCACACATCCATAAAGTAATTCGTTAAAGTAGTTCGTTATCTGCACACACATGTTGGAAGAAACTTAAACCAAACTTACATTGATGATTTTAACTTTCTTCTCGACAGGCTTCTTTTGCATAACCTTGTTCCAATAGTAGCTGAGATAAGATGTAACGAGGGAATTTGGATGGCAGTTGCTGAGAAGCTTCTGTATAATTTGGTATTCTGGGTTCGTGTTAGTGAGCATGGTTTGCTTCATTGGTCTTCCACTTTCGCACACTTGCCAGGAAGGCGGTGGATCAAATATACCTAGAAGTAAACAATGCCGCAGCTGGAAAGCAGAATGGCAGAATCATAAAACTCGAGCTGCATCTTCTGTCAGAAGTGCAATAAACTATAATCATGACGTTTTGTAATTTTCTTTAGAAAATAAGTGCGGTAGAGGAAGGAAGCTACAACCATGAGGTTGAGTAAAGGCACTTCACTTGTCAGTAAATATAATGAACTATGCTGAAGAAAATAATTATATATCATTTAGGCCGGATGTGCCATGTTCCAAAAAGGGCTGTGTACTCAAATTAGGCGATTTGACAACATATATTATACAAGGAGATTATTATCCCAAACATTTTTAAGAAGCGCAGTCATACAGAAATGCGAATCTGAGGCATGGAGAAATTCGAATATCCATTGCAATTATGTATTTAAGCCCACAATTAACAAAATGGATATCAAGATGTGAAGATGACAAAAATATGGGGGTTAGAAATGTCATCCACGACAGAATCGTAACGCGAGTCCGTTCGGATATCAATTTTTGGAGCTTGGATTAAGGTTCGATCTCCCTTGCAATAACAGCCAGTAAGAACACGGGAGATGATAAAATGTTGCTGCTGGTTGATGTCTGGAGCGGCGAAGTGGACATCGGTGGCATAGTCAGGATCATCTGTAAAATAAACGCCGCTCCCGAGGGTTTTCCCTAAAAGTAAAAATGCATTTAGATATCATACACACCCAAAATAATCATAATGTTATTATTGACAGGATTAGATTTTCACACAGAGTAGCCTTTTTTATTTAATCCTCTGCACGGGTGATAGAGCAATGGTAACACTCAATCACAATCAGTGACACCACTCTTGCAATAAGAGCAGAGATCAGCACGGACCCGGGATTGATTGCCATTACCTTCCCAAAGGTGATTCAGCTTTTCATTTGCCATGATTGTGTGATGCTAAAATAGCAATAGGACGTCATTAGGTGCGTTGAATGGCTGCCTAATAGTAAAATTAGACTCCAATAACTTGTAATCGTCTGTTCACACTATGACTTCTAATCATACTGTGCATTTTGTTGGTTTGAACCAATAAAGAAGAATAGTTTTATTATTTTTATCTCATACATAAGTTTAGGATGCTGATTGCTTGGGGTGTTGTATCATATAGCATATGCATAGCTATGCATAAGCAAAAATAATAATATAATTATGCATAGCAACAGACAAAAATCTGCACCTGCAGAATTTCCAAAACTGATTTAAATCGGCATGTGCAACGTGAACTCCTTTAATGGTATACATTGTTCAACCTGTTCCATCTAATAATATTATGTTGTTATATTATAATATTATCATTATAGCACTGAATGAAATCATATAGAATAACACTAAGAGTTAGAAATTTGCAGCTAGAAATAGTTTCTGTCAAGAACGGTGCAGCCTACAAGTGCAAAGCACAGATCTGATGGTTCTGTGCTGCACGAGAACAGTCATTTTATGCTGTTATCAGATAGTGATGTCACATCGCATTTGTATCATATTTCTGCAGCACATTTAATATGACAAACTAACTTCCCACACTAGATTCACAAAGAGTGAGATATCAGGCCCTACCTATATTTTTTCCTGAGAACGACCGGTTGAATCCATGTCGTACGATCTCTGCCGCAGCCTCGGCCGTTGTTCTGTGGTAGAGGCGCCTTTCGAAGGTGTGTCCAGGTTGTGATTCAGCCCTCACACGATATTCATTTATCACAAATTGCTGAAAGAGATGTAGATTCTCTGTCCGGAATATCTGCAACCATACATTTGTGTAAATTGTTATTGTAAGTGATTTTGGTCATACAAACATTTAAATAGCAGAAACATAAAAGGAAGCAATAGATTAAAATATATGTTTTTCAAAAAAGACTCAGGAACTTGGGCGTCCAGAAAAGCAACTACTTCAGAAAGATGGCCGACCGAATGTAATGTAACGAAGCATTTATATAGTGCCGCTCAAATCAGCAGTGCTCTCAACGGGCGTCTGTGCTTGGGAACAGACAGGTCCTTAAGGCATCTCCGAAACTGGCAAGGTGAGAGGGTCAGTAACTGTGGATGACAGTTTCAAGCTGAAGGGCCAACATAGGCAAAGCTCTGCGACTGGGCCGTGGCATAGCGCATGCATGGAACAACACGAAGGCCGCGAGTGGAAGATCGCAAGGAAACCATTGCAGATAAAGAGGACACCCAGGTACAGAAAGATCATAGGTATGCTGTGGCCACCCCAAGTAGGCAGTTGCATGAAGTGAGGCTTTTGTATCACGAATGTGCATGTTCTGGATAAAACCTGCAGTTAGAGGTGGATGAAGCATGTCTCCATTCAGACATGTTGAAATGCAGTCCACAAAACAATAACAGCCATCCATTAAAGATGTAAACAAACTACAGATGCTCCATTCCTGTTAGTAAAATAACAATTTCATTTCCTACAACATATCTCGTTCTTATCAGTGACTACCCTGCAGATGGCAGCATAAGTCTTACTACATCGGTGGCGTTCGCCACCTACCCAGCTTGCCGGACTTTGTCGACTTCAGCTTGCTACTACAACTGGAGTCGCCCGAGTCACTGTCTTATCTATATTCAATGCAAAATGGTTGTCGTGTTCTATCCTAGACACTTCTCTACCATCTTCACTACTCATCACTTGTCTCTCGCCCATTTCTGCATACAGCATACTGGCCTCACACGTATAAATTATCATGCACCACAATTTGATGGAGTACATTGGTCCGACCCTTATACGTCCTCTGTGTTTGCAGAAACCCACCACGCAGTGATATATTCTGCTTCAATGAAAATCCACCGTCATGGTAGGCCTATCTACAGTATCTGATAGTGAGGGTCCTCTGACCTACGCACAAGGGGGCCCAACCTCAGACTTCAGTCAGTTCTTACAGCTGTATGTATTGACGAGCAATCAATTAACCTCAGTGCGCGACGACACACGTTCTCACACATTGATAACTTTGCTTGCCTGCGTTATTCTCCAAACCTTTTGGGTTTTTGGACTCTGTATCAAAAGCCATGTTCAGGGGAAGCACACCGACTCAGACTCGATTATATCATTGGAACCGAGGTATGTATCACAACATTACATCAATATATCACACACCTGCATAGCTATAATCACTTCCTCTGATAGAATTTTACTGTCTCTCCCACACCGGAACGAACCACGGGCAGATCTTTCTGAGAAGTCCCCTAACAGAGATTATGTACAGTCAAATCCACAAGAATAGACAAAATCAGTCAGAGTGCAGGGAGTTACAGCGGACAGGCTGCAGGCAGAAAAACTGGTGGAGGCGAGACGGCGGTGAAGGTGGCCCATAATCGCCTTGGTTACTCAGCAATTTTCGCTTCCCACTGGTCCTGTTCCTTTCTACGGTAGCGCCTGTGCATCTCACGGACGAATTGGATCCAGGCATAGCGATCCGAAGGCGATCCAGTCCTCCTGTATCGCCTGTCTAACCGATGGGTCCCAGGCCACAGAGACCGGCATTCCACATCACACAACGGCGAGAAAGTGGTGCCGGACTCTGGCCTGGTGGGCAGGGAGGAACCGGTCCAGAAGGTCCGTCGTGACGGAGAAGACCAGGGAGCAAGGATCACCGACAACTGGAACGTCGAGTAGTGCTGACCTGAGCATGGCCGAAACTCCGCCAGTCAGTTGTCTCTTAAGGCCACCGAGATCTTTCTTGGAATGTGCGAGCGGCTCCTTAGGGTCATGCGTCACTATGCAATTTTGCAGCGGGTTGTATTTATAAACCCCATTCATTCAGCACTTTCTCAAAAAAGGATATCTTAAGTGACTACATTCTAAGATTGACTCTTAGAGGTACCCTATCTTTGGTAATCGATTATTAAACTTGAAATTAAGTTGATTTATTGCATTAATTAGTAAAATAAAATGTTAAATGGCACAAATGACTGATATAAATCATTATAATTGAAAGTTTGAGTATTAATCAAACATGCGTACGAAACGCCTTTGCGCCTTCACCATTGCAAGGCTCAACATTGTGTACGACACAATTCAATATAACTCTATTATGGGCCAATTATTATACATAAATCCTTTTATTCAAGCCTTGTGGCATGTCCGCCACACATCCATAAAGTAATTCGTTAAAGTAGTTCGTTATCTGCACACACATGTTGGAAGAAACTTAAACCAAACTTACATTGATGATTTTAACTTTCTTCTCGACAGGCTTCTTTTGCATAACCTTGTTCCAATAGTAGCTGAGATAAGATGTAACGAGGGAATTTGGATGGCAGTTGCTGAGAAGCTTCTGTATAATTTGGTATTCTGGGTTCGTGTTAGTGAGCATGGTTTGCTTCATTGGTCTTCCACTTTCGCACACTTGCCAGGAAGGCGGTGGATCAAATATACCTAGAAGTAAACAATGCCGCAGCTGGAAAGCAGAATGGCAGAATCATAAAACTCGAGCTGCATCTTCTGTCAGAAGTGCAATAAACTATAATCATGACGTTTTGTAATTTTCTTTAGAAAATAAGTGCGGTAGAGGAAGGAAGCTACAACCATGAGGTTGAGTAAAAGCCACTTCACTTGTCAGTAAATATAATGAACTATGCTGAAGAAAATAATTATATATCATTTAGGCCGGATGTGCCATGTTCCAAAAAGGGCTGTGTACTCAAATTAGGCGATTTGACAACATATATTATACAAGGAGATTATTATCCCAAACATTTTTAAGAAGCGCAGTCATACAGAAATGCGAATCTGAGGCATGGAGAAATTCGAATATCCATTGCAATTATGTATTTAAGCCCACAATTAACAAAATGGACATCAAATCAAACTCACCGGCTGTTAAATTTAGCTTTCCACAAGAATAACATGTTAGGAATGTGCCATCATTAACATGCCCACAAGAGCAATCCCAATAAGAGGCTTGACGTTTCCTAGATGGTGCATCTATGGCTTCCTTCTGCAAAACAACAAAATGACAAGCCTCAAAGTGACAGCTTCGGCAAAACCATATCAGATCTCTTTAGAGTACGTGCTTTGCCTAAGTATATGAGGTGTTAGTGACTTCGTTTTCTTAGTCATGGTAATGGAAGAGTGGTGGCCAGTCCTTCCCCTCACCATCTCATCTTCCCACAGACAGTGTATGGCAAGAAATGAGTTAACATGCAACTCTTCAATGTCATGATAATACACTTTTTTAGTGTGCGAGACAAAGTTCGCTGTTTCTAAAGCCAGATAATGTAACTGCTATATTGTATGGAGGTTTCACTGAGTAAATAGGTTATGGATGTTTCCGTCTAAAGCAGTAATGTAACATGATATAAAGAGATAATGTGTAGTTTTAAAGAAATTGATCAAAGCTAAGGCATTTAGAATATTGCATGCCTTTGTTGTAATAACAATGAATTTACCTTATTGCGTCGCTTTCTAGAATTTCTATCGTTGTTGTTGTTGACATTTGTTTCATTCCTTTCCTAATAAAAGATAACAAAAGTCTTGATTAATTATCAGTCTCGCAGTGTTACTTTGGTAGACTAACACCATCTCTTTTCACTTCAAATATCAGAATCATTGTAATCATCTACAGCACCTTAAAAATAAAACCATTCAATCGCCATCACAATTCAAGGGGCAAAAGTTAATTACATATTATATATGTATAAATATTATATATATATATATTATGTACATAATATATGTATGTAGGTTGCCCTAACCATAATGACAAAAAATTGCAATTATAGAACATATAAACATAAGCAGATTGTTATATATCTGTACTTAGACAGATATACAGATAAATATGTATAGATAGAGAGGTAGACCTCAACTTGAACACTATGATTAAACAAGATTATTATTATATACAAGGAACAATAGGGAGAAAATACCCTAGAGGCCTAGAAGGACCGACGTCCACGTGAGCGGGCCCACCCACGTTGAAAAAGAAGGACATACAATCGGTCAGAGGTCGAACTAGTTAACCATTACACCATAGTTAAAGATTCAGTTAGCACGTTGACTATCTCAATCATTTCGAAGAATGAACGATCATAACATATACATTTATGGTTATATCAAGAAGCATCAAAGCGATATCAGTCCAGTCTACACAAATGAAGTCAAATATATCAGTTAATATCAGATAATTGTATTCAAATGAAGTCAAAAAGAATTTGCTAACGTACACTTGCCATATAGTATAGAGATTTTGGACATACTCCTTATAATAGTTTTCAAAAAATAAGTCATACACCTTATTAGCTTAGAAATTATTACAGGCAATCTTTGCCAGAGCCCAGTCAATCTGACCCATTGAGTTCAGGAATTAGTCAGTGGCAATGGGAAAAAAATTCCTTCTGACATGAGCAACTTGTGAGGGAAGAGTCGTCGGGCTCTGATCAAATACTGCTAAATTCGGCAGGTGATCTGATAAGTTCGAAACTATTATTGAAGATCCAGATAATTTTGCCCACATATTAGTGAAGATGTTATCAATTAAAGAAACAGTGTGAGGCTGCATACCCTAATAAATTCCTATCAATCTTACCTTTGGTAGCCACATCAGTGCTGACATTTTTGCTGGACCATTCTTGATATAGAGATTGATGGCATAAGCAACAGGAGGTTTACGCCCGACGAACGAGCAGTTCGATCAATTCCATGGCGGATCGCAGATCGGCGCAGAGCAGCTGTGTGTAGAGAATGCCGTGTAGGGAACGAGCAACGTGACTCGAGTCCATCTCTTCTGCTCAATCACAAATCAAGTCAGTATTTAACTTGACTTCAAGGTATTTATATATATATATATATATTTAATGAATGTCTGATTGAAAGAATTAATGAGTAAGTGATTCAATGAGTGAATGAATCAGTAAATCAAGAGAATGAGTGAATGAATTAGTTGCTGAGTGATTGAATGGCTTAATGAATGAATAAGTGAATGAATTAGTTAATGAATGAATCAATCAATGGACAGATGAATGAACGAATTACTGCATGGCTAATTGAATATATTTGTGAATGAATTCGTGCATGAATTTGCGAATGAATGAATGAGCGAATTTCAGTGAATGGCAAGCCACTTAAGTTGGGATTCAATGACCTATGGAAGTTCAATCTAGTACCTCCAATGACTACAGTATGCAATTAGAACTTCACAAGATGTCACCACCGATAAATGACTTGAGCTCATATGAATCAGTACAGTAGATTAGATTACTGAATGCCCAAAATAAAACTGAGAGCCAAAAGGTCCCAAATTACTGAATAAACCCTATGTCATTTTGAAACCAAACATTTAGCAGACAGATTCTATAACCGGCAGGGTGCAAATGCAAAATGACCATCCAAAGACAAAATGGATGGAAAAAAGTTTCAAAATAAAAGGCAATGCAATGGCTGAGATCCTGTTACCTGGGCGGCTGAGTATGCTTTGAAGCCCGGATGCTATTGCCTGAGAGCGGTGACCTTCCACTGACAATGTCTCGGCTAAAATGCGAACATCGGATATTTAGTTTTCCTCTAATTAATTCCACTGGTTTATAGAAGACGTCTTTTCCCACTGCAAATAATAACAAATAGTTCATATCGATTACTTTTAGCAAGTAATAAGCACAGTACTGTATTAAAAACAATCTTAGCTTAATATCAGCAACAATACAATACAACTGAAATTTGATATTGCCCCTCTTCAGCTTTTTTACTAGAAGTGCACAAACGCACACCTCAATGGTGCAACTTCAGTTGTAGTAACTGCAGTTGACAACAGCAACGTAGCAATTCATAGAATCAAAAGATTTATAAGACAAGCACACAACTTAAATGATTAAATGTTAGGCAAATGACGAACGACAATAGGGATGCTTTACCACACTGAGAATCCCACGGATCTTCATGCAATTAGATAAATAGGTGATGATTCTATCAGGTCATACCAGGTGGAAGGTAAAGACTTCTATGAAATGGAGAGTCTGCATTCAGCCTCTGAATCCTATAGAGCAACGCCAGCATCACTTCCGTCGTCAGCTTCAGTTGGATGCTCACCGACTTCCTTGGCACCGACGTCGACTCATACTGATGTAGAGCAAAGTCGTAATGCCTCACAACATACTTGTAGAGAAGTCGCCAACTTCCCGCCAATCTACAGTATGATCAGAAACAGGTCAGTGATTGAGGCCATCGATTTTAGAAACAATTGAATTATCAATGAAGTCAGAAGCAATGTAAATGATCAAAGAAAAATAGTATGGTAATTAAATGTGACTTTAAATTTTGCTCACAGTGGTTTCCTCAGCAGCATACCTGGTCTATATGCCAGAAATCACGAATAAAATCCTGCTGAGTGTGCCATAAGTACAAGTGGCTCGTCTCATAATTAGCTCTACGAGTCTGGATATATCAGGTGAGAGGTCCCTGAATGCTGTTATGCAAATGCTCAGATACATATCATGCCCATCTTGCTATAAGTGATTTACAAACAACTTGTTACAATTTTAACAGATTTTATTACTTTCAGAGATGATAAATAATGGATTCAATAATTAATTGATTGCACTACAGATTTGTTGCAAAACAACCTTGTTATTACTATGCATTTATTAAGCTCCACTATCCAATGATACAGCATCGAGTGATGGTCCCGAGTGAAAGAACTGATCAAGGTCCTGTCTCAGAGGATGGTTTGAACTCGAACTCCGACATTCCAAGGTGACCACTCACCTAATTGTGACAACCAAGGTACCAATGATCTAACCGATGAAGCAGAAAAATGTTCCCTTGTGTCCCAACAAAGGCTCATGAAAGAAAGGAACGCTTTAGTGATGTGATAGTTCTTATGCGAATTTCTAGGTGAACATGAATACCTTACACACATAATTTTTAATTAAAATTCTGTTATTTGGAGATCTCTATTTTCAAAATGCACAATTCGCTGCCATTTGCATTCAAAAGGGACACTAATTTTAATATGCAAATCAGACGGTCTAGCTAAATAATCACGGTATCACTCCGAGATGGAACACTCGCGATTGAGGCAAATTTCAGGGCTAAAACAGCGCACCTGCCGAGCTCAAAGGCAAAGCGGGGTTTCAAGGTTAGTATCTTATAAGGTGGTCTGCGAGATTGTGAGCGACGGTATTGAGCGTCTCCTCATGTTCGACAGTCCACAGCCCGACGTGTGACGCCGCAAGACCCTAAGAGAGAATCACTCCGTAATCCGGGTGTAATACCTTTAGCAAATCTAAACACCTTAAATCATCATAGAATAATGGCAAAATACTTGTCTATGCTGCACGTGCACAACTGCACAATTTTCCGTAAATTATAAGAAGGTTAACAATTTGCATTAAGTAATAATAAACTTGAAGGCAGAGGAAAAAGACAGAAAGAATGCAATCAGCATTTCTGTAATAAACTTAAAGACAGACTAAACAGACACAAAGAACTCACATGAAAACTGGTTGGAAGGCACAATCAAGTCCTACATCTCTTTCAAAATGGTTCATCTGTTATTTCAATTTACATTACTCAGAAGATTCTCGATACCTGTCATCCGTATTCCACCGTTGTATCCTACCTCAGCTTTTACAGGAACAAGTTCATGCGAAAGAAGCCATCAGAAAAGAATATCAGAATCATCGATGTAAGTTTGGTTTAAGTTTCTACCAACATGTGTGCAGATAACGAACTACTTTAACGAATTACTTTATGGATATGTGGCGGACATGCCACAAGGCATGATAATTTATACGTGTGAGGCCGGTATGCTGTATGCGGAAATGGGCGAGAGACAAGTAGAGAAGATGGTAGAGACGCGTCTAGGATAGAACACGACAACCATTTTGCATTGAATATAGATAAAACAGTGACTCGGGCGACTCCAGTTGTAGTAGCAAACTGAAGTCGACAAAGTCCGGCAAACTGGGCAGGTGGCGAACGCCACCAATGTAGTAAGACTTATGCTGCCATCTGCTGGGTAGTCACTGATAAGAACGAGATGTGCTGAATCACAACCTGGAGATACCTTTGAAATGCGTTTATACCATGGGACAACGGCCGAGGCTGCGCCAGAAATTATAAGACACGGGTTCAACCGCTCGTTCTGAGGAAGAAATATAGGTAGGGCCTGATATCTCACTCTTTGTGAATCTAGTGTGGGAAGTTAGTTTGTCATGTTAAATGTGCCGCAGAAATATGATACAAATGCGATGTGACATCACTATCTGATAACAGCATAAAGTGACTGTTCTCGTGGAGCACAGAACCATCAGATCTTTGCACTTGTAGGCTGCACCGTTCTTGACAAAAACTATTTCTAGCTGACAATTTCTAACTCTTAGTGTTATTCTATATGATTTCTTCATTCAGTGCTATAATGATATTATAATATAACATAATATTATTAGATGGAACAGGTTGAACAATGTATACCATTAAAGGAGTTCACGTGGCACGTGCCGATTTAAATCAATTTTGGAAATTTGGAAATTCTGCAGGTGCAGATTTTTGTCTGTTGCTATGCATAATTAATAATTATATCATTATTTTTAATTATACATAGCTATGCGTATGCTATATGATACAACACCCCAAGCAATCAGCATCCTAAGCTTATGTATTAGATAAAAATAATAAAACTGTATTAGGCAGCCATTCCACGCACCTAATGACGTCCTATTGCTCATTTTAGCATCACACAATCATGGCAAATAAAAAGCTGCATATGCCACCGATGTCCGCTTCGCCATTCCAGACACCAATCAGCAGCAACATCTTCTCATATCACGTGTTCTCACTGGCCGCTACTGCAAGGGAGACCCAAGCTTAGTACAAGCTCCTAAAATAGAATATAGAAGGGACTCGCGCTACGATTCTGTCGATTCTCGATAGTTTATTGCACTTCTGACAGAAGATGCAGCTCGAGTTTTAAGATTCTGCCATTCTGCTTTCCAGCTGTGGCATTGTTTACTTCTAGGTATATTTGATCCACCATCTTCTTGGCAAGTTTGTGAAGCAGGAACACCAATGAAACAAACCTTTGTCTGTTGCTATGCATAATTAATAATTGTACTTTAACGCATTCTACTTCTTCGTCTTCTACTTCGTCTTTGCTTTTTCCTTTGTTTTTTTTTGTTCTCTGCTTCTCTGTGTTCTTCTCAGTTTTTCTTTATTCTTCTTCATTTTTCCTTTTGTCTGTTTGTTCTGCTTTGTTCATCTTCATTATCTTAGAGACCAAGTTATTTTAGTAATTACTCGATGTCATCGTAAAGGCTTCACCGCTGTATGCAATACTTGACTTAGTGAAGGGGTTGCGTCCGTCATGTAGCAGCACAATCACTGCTTGAATCGTTTTGAGCGTTATAATTTAGCGCCCTCTCACTACTTGTATCTCTTCTGAGCATGCTGACGTGCATTTAATCGGTCGAAAATTGCAAATACTTGGACTAATTATTTATGAGCTGATGTAATGCCGTCCGGAAGAGGAGTCCTTTATGCTGATAATCATTATTTTTATTGACAATCAAAGTCAAATCGATAAATATTATCACGGTCCGATGGCTAACTCGTCCTCTTGTAAACTTTTTGGCAATTTTACTATTAGAGTAAATGAACGTGCTTGACATTTCTAATTATTTGTCCTGCAACTAAAATAAGTTGATGGTGTTTGAACAGATATGGTTCTTTGCGTTCTGTCTATAGTTGGAAAATCTACCCGTCGAATTGCTTGGTTTTATCCTCAATAAAACCGTTGTCCAAGAAGTGTTTGATGCCAAGGTGGCGAAAATCAATTGGAATAACAGAGCCAATGCTGTGATGAACAGGCTCAGTAACGTTTGCCCGTGCTGGAGCATTATCTTAGGACCAGATTACTTTCTGAATGAAGTTCACCGAGTTCTACAAAGTACTGGTTAGTTTATAATACAATAAGGAGCATAATTTAAGTTCTATGCACACAATTAACTATGATCCGACATTGAAAAGACGAGGGTTCGTGTGTAATAAATTCTTAAACGAACCTTTAGACAGCCTTATGGGTTGTATGAAGTAGTATTTTCTAGTAGTTACAGCTTAACAATACTGCATGATAACGAATATCATTAGCGTCGCCTTCCTCTTTTATCCAGGCTTGGGATTGGCACAGCTAGAATCCAAGGAGTGGTGAAGTTAGCTTATAAAATGTTACCGATGAAGTGTTACCAACTTTATTTTTCAGGTTTACGTCAATAAGGTCGCGCACAAAAGATCGCGCCGCTAAAGGTCGCACACAAAAGATCGCAGACTAATAAGATCTCAGATTAATAAGATCGCGCCACAAAATGATGTCTTCATGTACAATAATTTAGCATGTTATTTATGCGAACGGCATCGACGGTCGCAAATAATTTCTTAAATTCATGCAACGCTTGAAAATTGTATGAATTTGTATACAAGCTGAATGTTAGAATTGTTTTCTTTATAATAACAATAACGATGCCTATACCTGCTTTTTTCCCTAGAAAAAACTAAGTGAAGTAGGACAACGGTTCCCAGCCGTCTTTTTATTGATACCCGAAACTAAGAAAATATTTGTGTGCCTACCCCAATAGAAAAAATTGTCAGAAACGTTCTTAGGTAATTTATTTAATTAGAATAGATTACTTAAATTAGACTATTGATTATAATATTATTTATGAATTTTGCTAAATCTATTATATTAAAATTACTCAATAATAATTTTTGATGTATTACTGTTATAGTATAACTCTAATATGCATAAATCTGGTGTATGGCATTTCAATACCTGCGATTATTATCTCTGTCTGCACGAAATATATATTTTAAATTATGTCGTCATTATACATACACTTTAAAGATTTATTCACTAACATTGTACTAGCACTTTTTGCCCTTTAAAGTTAACGTAGGATAAATTAACAATTCCTCAGCTGTTCAGCAAAATAGAATTTGTGTTAGACTTTTGGTTATAATAATTATAATTTGAATTAGGCCTACGCATAAGCATGTGACATTGTGACAGGCATCAAGAAGCAGACAATTAACCTGCTTAGACGGGACAATTGGATGCAAAGATGGGTAATCTTAGGTTATAGCGTAATTAATTATTTCCATGTTCATCCTCTTAGATCTTGGCATATTTGGTTATTTCCTCTTAGCATGTTTGAGAAATAGCTTTTAAAACGCGACCAAATTGTTGATTATAAAATGCCGTTCAAATGGATGTTGGACTGATGAAAATAGTTGTATATAACTAGAACCTGGATTGATTTCTGCATAGATGGAACGCAAATTTGTGTTCGATAGAAAAAAATTTCATTATTGGCGTTTATAAAATTATTTAATTACGCTAAACCTAAGAAGATGAAATGTAATAATTAATTACCCAAAACTATTGGCTTTATATCATGAACGTCAAATGAAGCACCTACAATGTAACTCACGACTCATTGGTTTGGCGATCACCAGTGCTGCGATCTTATCAGTCCGCGATTTTAGTAGCCTTCGATCTTTTGTGCGCGACCTTGTAAGGCGCGATCATTTGTGCGCGACCTTATTGATGGATACCTTTCTTTCATAGCCTCGTTTGATGATCGTCCAGTCCACACTCTTGCTCCCTGTTCTTTCAAATCGTCGTGAACAATAAACTTGTTCTCCATGGCTGAGCTATTAACTTAGATTGGGACTCCGTTCGTATGAAATTACCTGGGTGCCAGAGTCTATCGATGACAGGCTATTCAAGCAATCCGAACATTTCAATACTTATATGAATTCATTATCTGTATTGAACCGCAATTGAAAACTTTTATGCTAACATCAGCGCTATAATTAACATATCCAATACAATATTCACGCTGAGATTTACCTATGTGTCTTGGTATGTTTGAATATTATTCATGTTTATACGGAGGTCATATTATGACCTCTGTATAAACTCCGTATAATGTGACTTCCGTATAAATTTTAAATAATTGCACACAATATTATTGTGTGCAATTATTTAAAATTCAAGCATGATAGTCTTGTTTGGAGAGTCCGGTCGATAGTGTAAGGGTCCGTTAGTCCGAAGATTAGTACACGGTCAATATTGTCAAGACTCGATAGTCCGAAGGTTCGACAGTTCGAATAATTATTGTTGTCCCGTCGTTATCCGGAGGTTCGATAGTCCTAAGATTCTATGGCCTACATCCACGAAAGGTTCACGACCAAAGGGTCATTATTCGCCCATTGTATTGGATAAAATAGACGTTGGATTAATGAACGACATTGTTTTCTTAAGCAGAAACTGGATGAATGAAGAGTTCTTGCTTATAATGCTGAATTTGAGAGTTGTAGGATGACATTAAATATTAAAACTAAGACAACAATGTGAAACAAAAGCAAATATAATAAACAAAATTGAACAATAAACAAAATTGAACAATAAAAAAAATTGAACAATAAACAAAATTGAACAATAAACAAAATTGAACATTGAAAACACAGTAAACCTTGTAAGAATCCATTTATACGTTCTGCGCAATAATTCACTTTCGTAAGCGATGCTTAAATAACCTTAAATTTGAGATACTGCGAAGGTATTGAGGTAACCTACATTGTATTTGTTTCATTATTATGATCCAGCACAACTAATGGAAAATTTACTAGAGTTTGTACGAACAAACTCACTCGTGATATTCACTAATTCGTGCTCAAGTTTTAGATTCAATTTCCGTACCATGTGTATCATACTTCTACTTTATAATTTTTTAGCATACATATACCTGTAGTTATTTTTTGGGAATATTATTACCTTGTCCAATTAAGATTGTAATGAATGTTTTAGCTCCCGACGTCCTACGCATGGAAACTGTTAGACAATTACCGCTTTTCTTTCAAGTCAAAAGTTATGCTACATTGAAGAATGATGTCTACCTCTTCTCATCGGATCAGGACGAACTCAGTATGTGGAATGTGGACGATTTCAAGAACCAAACTGCTGGGTTGTCTCTCCGTGGACTAAATGTTGTAGCCATTGAACCTTGCAATGTGGTTGGCTGTCTATATATTCTAGACGGGATGTCCTGCTGTCATTACAGGGTCTGGAAAGTTGATAAAGATGCTAATGGGCAATTGAGATTGATGCTGTTTATTTGTAGCTTGTCTGCCTCCTCTCCGATCCTATCGATTACTGCGTCTGGAGATATTCTCGTGGCTAAACCTCACACTCATAATGTCGCGATGATAGTTACTTACGATACTAACGGCATTACGAAACATAAGTTTGGACTTCCAAGAGCAGTGTCTTGGTTCCGACAGGTTGTTCACAGAAATAACAATAATTTGGTTCTGGTATCTGCAAATTGGAAAGAAAACAAGACCATGCTGACCGAGACTGATCGAAATGGCGTCGTCATTCGTCAGTTTCATTCTGCCCTCGCTCCTTACAATCATGTAGATCCAGTTAACTTGCATGGACATTTGCTGTTGACTGACAGGCATGGTATGATGGAACTGATTGACACTGAATTCCATTTGTTGGACGTCATTGGTCCCAAACTTGAAGAAGGTCCTTATGTTTTTTTCTAGTCGATTGCGTTATAATGTGGACAAAATGGAGTCCATCACCATCGTTGAGCACCCACAGCATAAGTATGGGATCCTGCTGGTGTTAGGTTTCCATTCCGAATAATTTTAATGTATACGCATTTACAGCGAAATATGTGAATAACTTTGACAATTCCAACGTCATGAATTTTTTTCAAATTGTTAGCGATAACTCATTTATATTTTTTAACAGCGTTTTTTAGAGATTGGCTGCCTGGACTGTAAATATTCGTTGCCTATTAACCGTTCACTCTCTCTTCGATGACATTCTGCCATGTACTTTTGAAATCTCCGCTTATTTGAATATACAAATATTAATTTTCGATTCATTTTTCAATTGATAAACGCAGTATGATTAAAAAATAGTATGAACGAAAGATGACTAGTTATCACAGGTCACAACACTGGTGAATTGTAAGGGCATTGTCCGATTGTCTTCGACTTAAACATAACCAATGTATCTACGATTGTCAGAAGAAGGCAGTCCCTTGAACTTCCCTGATCCATCCATGAGCTTTGAAGTATTACCGACTTTATTTCTTAGCTTCGTCACACGAGGTCGGGTTGCCTGACCTCTCCCTCACTGTTTGGCCTTATCATAGACAGCGTACGATCATTGTACGCGTATGGCTGAGTCTGGTAGGGGGGGGGGGAAGGTTGGCGCAACAAGTGCAAAACAAATATCTGTGTCCAGGTGTGAGGTCCCTATTGTTCGCTTGGCAGTCCAATGCTACAGACCAAAAGTTTAATTAAATGTGGGATATCAACAATGTGGGTCAAATAGTACATTTTATGAGGGAATGACATTTTATGTCTTTCACTGTGAGACAGAGCCTGTCTTAGCGGAGGTCTGCCACAACTATATAAAGAGACTTTTATGTTTGGATATCTCCCAACATATCCAGGCATTTATTTGGCATCACTACTTATCATAATAATTATGTTAATTTCTGATCAATGACGGTCGTAATGGTCGTTATGGCGGCGGCAATTTCAATGGTGGGCATGGTCTATTCGACTAGTTAGAGCAGTAAAGCGAAGTGTACGGGTTCGATGATCCTCCCTGAGCCGGTTACTGTTTGAGGACCTTGAAAAAAGCATTCACTCACTCTTATCATGGTTGATTGCGGTTGTTGATGTTGGCTGATGAACATTGTTGATGTAAAGCGCACTTGTAGCGAAATGGCCGCGATACGGCGCTCTATAAATTGTCTGTTTGATAATAATTATAATAATAACAATAATAATAATGAAAATAATAATAATAATAATAATATTAATAGCCTATCCTTCACTAACACTTGCTAAACGCCATAGTCTTTAGAAAGTGATTAATAATAAACGCATAATTTATTATTTGATACTTAAGTTACTTACTGACTCATGCCTGATTGGTCTGGAATTTAAGGCTGGCCGATATAATTTATATATGATTTATATTGTCAATATCATAAATATTTTTGATTTTATTATTTTTATATCATTTTTTCCTGAAGAAATTCTGATCCCTCAGGTGATAAAAATTGTTCTGAAATAGAAAGATAGGTAATCTGGAACGGTTACGTCTCTACCGGTTCAGCCACAAAAAGTACCGCGGAACGCGGCGGAGTTGTCGCGCTTGATGGTAATTGAAAGCCGCTGATAGAGCTAGCTAGCTTCTCGAAACGAATGTCTTCGGGTATACCATCGAATCATTCGAATGTCTCCGGATATACTATCATCACGTGCGGCACAGTGGCCGATGGGTTAAAGCGGTCAGCGCCCGTAGCGTTCAGTGTGCGCTGAGCGAGCGGGTTCGAACCTCATCCGAGAAGTCACTGTGTAGGGACCTTGTGCAAGTCCTTCGCGCACAATTGCTCTGCAGTACAGCTGCAGTTGCACCGTGGAGGCGTGTGTGTGCACATCTGAGCAAAAACTGTTGGGAGAAGGGCGGTATCAAATTTCTGTAATAATAATAAACATTATTTTTACCCGAGGTACACGTAATCCCTCGGTATTCAAAAATTAAGTGGCTTACTTGAAGCTAATGGCAACCATAGATATGCGTTGCAAAATGAAGGCTGTTTGTTGTCTTCCCCAGCAATCCTTCCCTCCAGTAGGCCTACCGTCAAGAGCAGACCTCCTTTTCGAAATATGTCCAAGCATGCGTGAGGCAGTGAGGTATCGAGACCGAGCCCGAGACCGAGACAATGAGGTACCGAGACCGAGACACTAGGTTCAAGACAGTTCGAGACAGTAAAAGACTAGTAATCCTATATAAAAGGCAGTAAAATACTAATGAATTAATTTTCGGGAATAAGGTTCATTTGTAATTTCAATTTGAAACTTAATTATGATGTATTTTTTATCAATTCCCAAGAACAGTTTTTATACTGCCGAGTTTTATCTTTTTCGATATTTCTTGTTCGGTCTATCTTCTGAATAGTAAAGAAAGCACGTCTGAAATCTATAGACGATTTTAAACAAGCAAATTTGATACCAAATACCAAACGAAATTATAAATTTGCGCATAGCCTTACTCACCCTGAGAAACTTAAAGTTGCTCCGATCGTTTCGGTTATGGTGGTTTTATTTCAATGAGAAACTAATAGCCAATAGCTGTTGTTTGTAAATAGGCCTAACTTCAAATTGAGTAAACGCAAACTTCACAATTTCAGGTTCTCTCTCAGACATTTTTCCACTTTAAGACAATTGAATTGATTTCAGTATCATGTGACACGTGCGTTAACCAGAATTACCGTTCATCGTAAATTCCGGTTTAAGTTTCTAACGCAAAATTTTAAGACAGTTAACGCGAAACTTATCGAGACCGCTTGTTCAAGACAGAACAAGACTTTGACTTCAAGACAGTTTCTAAAACTTCGAGACACTACCTCGAGACCGAGACCGAGACAGCAGGCTTCCGAGACCGAGACCCTAAGAAACTGTCTCGAGACGTCTCAAGACCGAGACACTGTCTCGAGACCATACAACTCTGTTTGATCGTAGCAGAACTCTCTCCAGGACCTGCTCATTTGATACTTTTCTGTCCAACTAATATTCATCATTTTCCACCAAGTCCCTTTTTCTCATTTCCCATATCTCTTTTTATCCCTCTCCCGATTCATTGTCCAGCACTCTGATGCATGTGTTAATTAGTCTTTTCTTCATGTCCATGCTCATTAGGGGTCTGCGGGTAAACCCGACCCGCGGTTATACCCCTACCCGAACCGTACCACGGGTACGGGTATGCATTTTACAGGTCGGGTCGGGTCGGGTCGGGTCGGGTTGGGTACTGGTAGAGTAATCACGGGTCCGGGTAAACGTTAAGTTTTGAGGCAACAATGTCACCGTTAAATGTATTGTTGGGACACGGTACGCGCGTACTGAGGACTCGTAGCGTGTCTCTGATATAGAACTACAGTACATGGATCTTTAAGACTCGTGGTCTGTCTTCGATAGACTAGGCTACAAATATCTATACTGCGTGTAGAGTCAGCGTAACGTCGGATGTGAACGCTTTATATATTAGCGGCTAGCATAAGCGCCTGCAGGACCTCATAGTGTAGAGCTAGAAACGTATGTGTTCGATTGACTATATCAGAAGGAGCTTAGAGGAATCTCTCAGAGCTAGGACACGATTTATCGTGGCAAGTCGTTTTCAGCTTGTTGCTGTTGCCTTAGGTATTTACGAAGGTCCTAGTCTCAAGCTGTATAGTTTAGAAGTTGTGGCGAATGCCTTGCTTGACATCAGCTGTAGTTCGTTGTTCCGTGCCGCCTGAGGCCAACCGCGCTGCTGTTATCACTTGGTCTTGTCGTTTCTCCGTTCTTCGCACATGTTGTTCAGGTTGTATGTTACTTTGTCATTAAATATAATCTTTTCTTAAAGATTACCCTAGACTTTACGTGTCCGTCAGAGTAGTATCTTAACAATATATATGAACCTTGCATCGTCAAGGACTTAAAACTATAGGCACACTGACACATCCGAAATCCAAGTACCATAATTTATGTCTGCATATAATGCTGCCCCTCCTTTTTGTGTCACTGTATTTCTTATTGCTCTTCCTTCTCCTTCTACTTCTTCTCTTGATCCTCCTCCACCTTTGCTCTCCTTCTCATCTTTCTCCTCCGTATCTATATCTCTGCTCCTGCTCCTTCTGATCCTAACAGTTCTTTCTCTCCCTCTTACACCTCCTCTTCTACCTTCTTCGTGTCGTCCTCATCTTCATTCTCTTCTTCACCTTTATCCTCCTGCTTTTGTTTCTACCTCCTCATAGCTCGCTTCCTCTTCTTCCGCTTTCTAATCCTCTTCTTTTCCTCTACTCATTCCTCTCGGGTAGCCAAAACACTACCCGCACTTCTAAATGCTCACACCGCTTGTTAACATTCTTTTCTTTTCCATAAAGGTACATTTGCCCATTGCTAAGTAAGTAAGTATCTTCTTTAATGAACTGCTTGCAAACGCACATTACGTACAAAATAATAGGGTCTCTTCCTCTTACATCCTCCACTTCTATCTTCTTCATTTCGTCGTCATCTTCGTCCTTTTCTTCACCTTAATCCTCCTGCCTTTGTTTCTGCCTCCTCGTTGTTTGGCGGTCCTGGCTTGGTCTCGCTTCAATGTTATCCTGCTTCTGGTGTCTTGTTCACAATATCCTTTCTTTAGATATTGTGCTGCCCAAGTATTTAAATTGGCTGACCTCCTAGAGCACTTGTTCACCAGTCATTTTGATTTTCATTACTTTCACTTTCTTTCCAGCGATACACATGACTTTGGGTTTCTATATAATTATTTGCTCTCATTCCATGTCTCCTGGTTAGGCCTACTCTATCCAAATTATCCATTAAATCCTGTAGTCCTTTTTTTACTGCTGACCATCATTGCCCCGTAGTCAGCATATCTCAGATTTTATCCTTTGCCTCATACCTTTTTTCTTAAGGGAGTGGAAGCATGGACGTGGAAGTCGAAGTGGTAATGTTACTAGTGTAGCGTACAGCTGTGTTTCTGAGCTGCCATTATCGCAGACGTCCCATCATTATCTCTCCTTAAGATTTAGTCACTTCTCCGGCTGTATGCCTGATGTGTTCCTCTGGCTCCCCTCCCGGGTCAAAGCTCGTGCTGTATCATCGTTTTGTTTAGCGGTCCTGTTTAGGTCTCGACTCTGTCTATCTTTGCGATCTCTGCTACTCTGCTTTGAGTGCACCATGTCGCCAATCTATCCGCATTACTGAGCTAGGCCTATTCTGTGAACGTATGTTGGACGCTGCTTAGTTTAAGTCGTATAAATTGTTTATATATATATATATATTGTTGTATACTCGCTTAGTACAACTGAGCTTCCATGGTAGTAGGAGTCTAGACAGATAGGTACGGTTAGGTACTTCTGGCTGAAGGAAGGTCAGAAGGTATATAAGAAGGTTAGGACAAGGTGTGTTCGCAGACTGGTCCATTTCTTACTTAAAGAGAGCACCCGTTGTGCAGAGGCGAGGTCTGTCGTTTGAGTTTTACGGTTTGAGTGTTAAGGTTTGGTGTTGTGTTGGGTATCCTGAGACCCAGGTGAAACCTTCACTTTTGTTGTCGAGCGTTCGTGATGCATTTGCTAAAGCCACAAGTCTGCTGGTTAGGTTGACTTGTCTTGTTATTGACTGTAAATATTTGGGCTGAAATATACATTATAAATTTAGCATAGTTTTATGTTTGATCCGCTAGAACTCGGGACCATAAACTAGCTGAATCCAACAATATATATATATATATATATATATATATATATATATATATATATATATATATATATATATGAAGATGAGGACTACACCAAGATATATTTAATGCGAGCTATGAGCGCTGCGCGCAAATTTTAAGTTGCTAAGCGACGGCCGATTTTCAGGCGCTGGGCCACTGCTGTGTTCGGCTGTGCACGTGATGATGTCGGCGCGCGCGAACTTTAAGATAGATGCTGATACGAAAATTTTGTAGTGTTTGATTTAAACCTTATGGAGCTTTGGCATTGTGCGCTGTGTCGTTGATATTTGCGGTTTGTAGTTGATATTCTTTCTGTTTGAAAAGATAACAAAATTTAAATTAGAAGTATGAGTCTTAGTTGTAGACCAATCAAATCGCCAGAATTAGCACTAACAGGGACTTGACGATCAATTCTTGAAAAGACACTTGAAATACAATTATACTTATGTGACAATTTAAGAAATATTTAGCGCATCCGCTGGCTTCCGGTGATCACAGAGCAAAACACAAGTTGGAAGCACATTTGACACATTTTTCACCCAGTTAGAGACACTCCATCATTCGGTGCTTAGGCCTATTTAAAATTAATTTATAGTCAATTAATTTATATTTCATTTATATTACTGCTGGTGAAAGAGTTGCGCAACGTTCAGCTCATAAACACCCATCCAACCGCGTAACGTTTCGTAACGTTTTCACGAACACCACCCACCCATCCTCGCGCGTTACATCATGTATCTATTTTATGTAATGATCCATCCCACTTTCGATCCTATGTTGTCTGATCCAAAGGCTACGTTCAATTAACTACATTAGTTACTACTGCAGGATATATCCGTGTGTAAGTTTAAAGCGCAATGGAAAACGATACAAACATTTTAAATTAATCCCTTTAGTCTTTACTTTGCTCTTTGCCGAATATTTTCCGCGCCTCCTATGCAAGAACATGACAGCTTATTATGTGTTGTTATAAAGATGTCGACGGATGCATGGTGAAATACGGATGTCTATGGAGTTATGGACGTTGCTGGTTTCTATATCACTTCATGACACAGCTGATATTGCATGATTTATGTTTACTAAAATTATTATTTGCATGCTTGCAGCTAGGTGGTGACGTCTATTTGTTTTCTATCCATTAATATTTCTGTCAAAGCAAACATCTCCATGTGCACTTCGGTCAAACGCAAAGCATGTTTCACTGGGCAGTAGAAGAAGCAACTCCGGCTTGTTTGGCGACCCATTGCTAATGCGTACAAGCCGTCATATTGCGCAGTTATCTTGATTTAAGACTTATAACGACAATGTCATGTTTCTCCAGCAAGTGTTATCGGTTGTGGGTCTATGTTTGAACGAAACAATAATGACGAAAAGATGCAGAAAGTACGCCATATGAAACTATTATTTCTAATCCAGGTTGTGGAGTTTAGATTTCTCAAGGTAAAGGTTAACCAGGTTTATTCCACAGCTTTTGTAAGATTCATAGCAAGTGAGAATGTGCAACCTATCGTTCAGTTCTGCTATTATTCTCGTTGACTCACTCGTCATGGCGCGTTTCTTTTATTAGAATGCTATTCTGTCCATGCTTCTGGACATCAACTTCAGCTAATCGGGTTCTTTCATGCATTGGATCGTAATCCTCGAACAGTTCCAAAGAAACTCTCAACTGTTAAAATGTGCGTAAACGTAGGCCTGCTGAGGAAACTGTCTTCAACCTGCAACAATAATGCAACTCATTCTCGACATTCAAAAGACATAACATAACATCAGAACATCTATTATGACGCGTTTTTATAAACTTGTTTAAACCACCTCTGTCCCTCCTCTTTCCTGCTTTCGTGGGGTAGTCTTTCCTACTTCTTCATCCTTAATTTTGACGCTGGACTAAGATCAAAAGCAGCCAAAGATAGCATGTTACCTTGGAGTTGCAGATAAATGTATTCATCAATAGCCACGAGCAATAAACATTTGTATGTAATTATAACATTATGTTTTCCAAATTCGCTCTCAGTTCAAGAATATTTCTTACCAATTGTCTGATAATAGGTAGTCTACAATTGCAGTCGCATACGTTTGAAAATTTTAAAACCGCCTTAAACACACAATTTTGCTGAGATCTCTTTGTCATAGGACTGCCTTTTTGCGAGCAACTTAAGTGGGTTAATTAAGCACTGCAGATCATCTGTACAACCGCGACTGGTTACAAAGCCAACCTGGACTGCTACGATTTTAGTTTGATTAAACTGTACGCCAAGCAGAGCTTAAGCAAAGGAGTTAGTAAAGTTGGAAGCGTACTTATACAAAATTATACGCCGATACAGAAGAAAGCACAATGAGCAAATCTTCGGCTTACGTTAAGCACCTGCATCTCTTAGCTGACAAGACTTACACAACGGTTCAGTTGCAGACCCTTCTCACTTGAAACATAAAACCATAATATATCGAAGCACATGCGAAACATGAAATATGTAGATCACGGATCTTACTGGATTCCTTATGATAGAAAAGGGAGAAAGGAATTTCGTAAATTTGGAGATAGCGTTCAGATAAATAGCATTACCAAATAATTCCCGTATGAAGCATGTCGTGCTACTATAAGCCTATAACCTCGGTTTGTTCTTAATTAACAGTATTACTACCAGAGAGTGTCGATGGGTATTTACTTACGGTGTCTCATGGTACAGTCGCTTTACTGGGAGACAGAGTTCAGTTGGACTTCATCACCAATTCATCCCACCCCGTCGATTCATACCTAATTATAGTGGCAAATACGTGCGGACATGGATATTTCGAGGCAGCGAACCAAGTCCAAACACTCCAGACTCCATCAGAATACTGAATGAAGATATTGGTCAGTTTGCTCTTGTTATTGATCCTGCTGACATGTCACTCGCCGGAAGATATGAATGCAATTACAAAGATGAAGAAAAACAATTTCCAGCGGAGGTTACTGTATTCATTAAGGAAATTTCAAAGCATTTTTGAGCAATATGTCGTTGTAGATGATCACAAGGCTGGTGAAGACGATGATAGCACCGCCGCCGACGACGCTGATGATGACAATTACGATGATGATTACGATCAAGATGATAATAATGATGATGATGACGATCAAGATGATGATGATGATGATGATGACGATCGAGATGATGGTGATGACGACGACGACGACTGTGGTGGTGGTGATGATGATGCTGCTGATGCTGATGATGATGATGACGACGACGACGATTATGAATTTGTGTAGCGCCGTCAGTAGCAAGCTGCTTCTAAGGTGCTTTACATGACAGTTCGCGTGATGGCTTAAATATGCTGAAGCTTCGTGTTACTACGTGTAGAACCCATCTAAATGCTACAAAGCAAGTCAATTTGTACTGGACTCAGCGACCAAGCAATGGGTCATGCAATGCACTGGACTCTCAGGAATTGACGCTGCATAAGTTTTCGGTAGATAATACATATGATGTAGAGTCAGTCAATAGATAGGGAAGAAGGAGTTTTACTGGTGATTTTCAAAGGAGTTTTGCTGAAGATTTTTAGAGGAGTCTTGCTGGTGATTTTAGATTTTAGAGACACTATTTTCATCAGCGAGTGGTGAATCGACGACAAAGACATCTAAGAGGAAGGTATACAAATTGTTTGTTCAAAAACAAGATCAGCGCCCAAGTTTTACTTTGATAAAGAAAGTAAATAAGTAAAATGGAGTAATTAAGCGACGAGAGGCAGGCAGACATTAAGAAAATGTCTACAGATGGCAGTTGGTAAAGGCTGGATGTCTGGAAGAACAATTAGCCGGCATGTCACGTGCTGACTTAATGCAAGTCTTCGCTGAAATCTGAGTGAAAGACGAAGAAGAAGAAGGTGCTGTCGGTGGCATTAATCCTATGGAAAAGCATGTACAGAAGCCAATGACGATGCAAATGTTTATGCAATGAATGATGATTCAGAAACAGGAAGAAGAACACAGAATACAAGACGGAGAGCGCAGAAGACAGGAAGAGAGAAAGGAGGAGAAAGGGAAAGAAGAATTGAGAAGAAAGGAGGAGAAACAAGGAAAGGAGCGTCAACGACAAGAAGAGAAACAAGAGACAGAGCGTAGAAGACAAGACGAAGAGCGTAAAAGACAATAAGGAAACAAGAAACAAAAGGAGCGTAAAATACAAGAAGAGAAACAAGAAGCTGAAAAGATACGTCAGGCTGAACTTGAAGCACATAGGCAACAGTTTGTATTACAGTTAGCCCGAATCATACAGGACAGATATATTTTTGAAGCAAAGCTCGAGAGTACTGTGATTGAAATTGAAAATGCACGCAAAATGGAGTATGAAGCAAGGATCAAGGAAGTAGAAGATAGGAGGAAACGAGAAGAAGCCAAAGAAGCCGATCGTCAAGAGGGATTGAAAAGAGCAGAGATAGCCAGTCAATAAGATAAACTAGAGGAAGAACGTCGAAGGCAGAAGGATAAGTAGAATTATGAAAAGGAAAAAGCAGCCAGACAAGAAGATTTGAAAAGAGCAGAAGCAATTAGACAAGAAGAGAAATAGGAAGACGAACGTCGAACGTCGAAGACAGAAAGAAAAGGAGATTTATGAAAAAGAGAAGCAGAAAGACAAGAACGTCTTATAATTGATGATCAAAAGTTAGAATTAAAGCAATTGCAATTGCACGAAGAGAAATAGAACAGAGAATCAAAAGAAATTGGAAGGCAAGAAGAACGAGAAATAGAGTAAAGAAAACTCCAAGAAAGTGAAATGTTGGTGACTAAAGTTAAGAAGATCGGAGATGCAATGAAGCATGTTTAGCCGAGAATACCAACAGAATATATAGAAGTGCCGCTGTATTTTGAAATGGTTTAGAACGCAATTCATAGTTTTAAGGTTGCTCAACAGGTGAAATTGTTGTTACCACTGATGACTACTAAAGCGAGGACCGTACTGAACAGATTGTCTTTAGCCGATCTTGATAATTATGATAAGGTAAAACAGCATTTATAGAGAGAATTTAAATTAACGTCGAGAGAGCATAGAGCGAAATTCTCTGAAGCCAGGAAGACGACTGAAGAAACGTATACAATGTTTACGGCCAGGTTGAAGAATCTGTTAAATTACTATGTGAGAAGTCATTGAGTGGACCAGAATTACGACAAGTTGTTCAATTTGTTGATAGCGGACAAATTGAATAAATGATGTTTCACCTTATCATAATTATCAAGGTCAGCTAAAGACAGAAGTTCTAGTAATCAGTGAGAAATTGTTGAAAGATATGGAAGTCGAAGAAATGGGCAAAGTGAATTTACAGTGTGTGGCAGGAGATGCCATACCAGCGAAGTTGGTCAAAGTTGATGTACAGCTGTATGACGAACAAGTGGGAGAATATGGAAAGTCGATACAAGGAAACAAGTGTTCGTTGACACCATAATATTACTTTGACGTGTGCACTGTGCAAGCATAACAAATATGGGAAGTACGGAGAAGTTTCTGTTATATCCAAAAATAATAGCAGAACTGAGAGCAATTCCACAGGTGAAGTTGAAAGAGTTGCCAAGAGAAACGGGTTGGTTGTAAATATCCGATGCCTATGGTGAAATATGTTTTGCACAAAGTTGGGAAGTCAAACTTTATTTCGATTTTGGACTGTCGAAGTGACTATTGGACATGTTCTGTGAAACAAGCTGATCAATGGAAGACTGCTTTTGTTTCACACAATGAATTATATGAATTTACACGTGTACCTTTTGGCTTAGTCAACTCGGGAAGGACATTTATGAGGGCAATTAACCTAGTTTTACAACCGATTCAGAACTTTGCGGAACCCTATGTTGATGGCACTGTAGTGCATTCATGTAACTAGGACCTTCATTTACAGCATTTGGAATCATTTCTTCTTCAAATGCGATTACATAATGTGACTATAAACCTAAGAAAATTGATATCTGGAAAGAACGAAGCATATTTGATTGGTCACGTGGTTGGATGAGGCTGAATTCAGATGAATCCTGATAGGATTGAGAGCATGATGAATCTTACGATTTCTAGGACGAAGAAGCAAGTGAAACAAATTACAGGTTTCTTTGGCTTTTATAGACAATTGTGTTTGTGTTGGATTTTGCAAAAAGATTGCTAAGCCGTTAACTTATTTAACAGGTAAACACGTACCTGACAAGATAGTTTGGACAGATGAGCATCAGAAATCTTCTGATTTGTTGAAAGATGCAAGGTAATTTTATATGTTTTTGATGTTGGGCAGCCTTTTAACTTGTATTGTGATAGCAGCGATTTTGCGGTAGATGCTGAGTTGACACAATTCAACAATAAAGGAGTTGAATGTCCTGTGTCATTTATTAGCAAGAAATTGACTGTTACCCAAAAGCGATGGGCTACCATTGAAAAAGAAGCCTATGCTATTGTTTGGGCTTTGAACAAATTGAAAGAAGTTATTATTGGATCTAAAATTCACATTTATACCGACCATAATCTCGTAACCTATTTGACTGAATCGATGTCTAAATCTGCTAAACTTGTGCGATGGGCGTTAGCTTTACAGACATTTGACGTTGAAGTTAAATACAAAAAGGGACGTTTAAATGTTGTAGCGGATTGCTTATCTAGATTATGATTTGGGTATCGCGTCAATTGATCCCCTGTCAATTGATTCCCTGCGTATTCGGTCTAAATGAATCTCTAGGTTGCGCGACCCAGACTTGTAGCTGAGACTGTTAGTAAACAAGAGATTGATTTTATAGATTTGGAAAATAGCAAAGCAACGCCCAGGGTTCATGTCACTCGTCCTGGCTTCATGTCACTCGTCCAGGATGGACTATATATTTCTACACGGAATTGTCGGTATGGAACATCAGGCAACAAAACGATATCGCTTGCTTGAGGCTCGTGTTAACCGCGCTGTAAACGCTTACGGCCGGTCGTTATATCTCCGAGCAATGGCTCATTTATCCAGCGCATAGACCGTATGCTTAGGACTTTATGCCGATAAATTAATCAAATTATGACTCTCAGTTACGCTTTTGTAATTTCTTATCATTTTAAAATTTCGTGTTCTGTTATGTCGTTCTTTAAATAAATGGAGAAGGTCGCAAGTGGAACATGAATGCTTAATCAATTGGGCTGGGTTCAATAGGCAGGGGATCAATTGACGATTGGATCAATTGATTAGGGGATAAATTGACGGGGGATCAAAAGACGTAGAACTATGATTTGTATGTTTGATGTATAACTATGAAGTCGCAATTCATTTTATGATAATTTGCTCATTCTAAAGAATGGGTACAGATAATGTGAACGCACGGAGACTGCTTAGTTTAAGTGACATAAATTGTTAGTGTATATATATATATCAGTCAAGCCTCCCTCTCTGGAACATGCTTCCGTTGGCTTTGGTTTTGTCCCAGAGTCCACTTTGATTCTTTGAATACTGGCCTTAAGACTGCTCTCTTCAGCTGTGCTGGAGTTGGGAGCGCCCACGAGTAAAACCCTGAAGAGAAGCTATATAAATCTTGATGATGAGAATCTCAATTATAATAATGTCATAAATAAAATATATATTAAACATTTTAAAAGAAAAAACAAGGTTACACAGAAATTTAAATTTGAGATAAACTTTGAATTTGAGGTACCATAGTCCGTTCGTTATAATCATTTTGGTTATCTGAGGACCGATTGAATCCCATTCCATTGCTGACCTTGCGCAGAAGGACGAGGGGTCGCTAGATTGTGGCTGCTGGCACCATTTGGAAAGGGAAGCACTTATCTCTTTGCACAACTCTTTGCATTCATGGGTGGAGTTGTCGCTCAGTAGACTCAAAGCTTTTGCTGGTGCAGTGGGACATTTCTTAACCTGAACCCATCCATTCTTCTTCTTCAAAACCTTTAACGGGTCATCTATGTAGCACCTCTGTTGCGTTATCTTAATCTGACTTGATGTGTCTCAAGTATTTCAAGTGTAATACACCTGTCAAGTGTGATGTGCCTTTTCAAGTGCGATATACCCTGTCATGCGTGATGTAGGCCTACTTTATTGGACCCTGTCAGTGATGATTTCATCTGTGAAGTGTGATGTCCTCTGCGAAATATGATGTTTTGTGTCAAATTCGAAGTTTAAAATTTGATGTACCCTATCTAGTGTGATGTATCCTGCAACGTGTGATGTACACTGTTGATAACCGCGTGTCTTTAGTGTGTTAGCGTTTCTGCAAATGATTTAATCAGTGTTTCTGAGAGTTGTTGAAAGACTTAAATATTTGGTCGTGAATATTGATGTCGAGCTCCATCTGTATGTCATATAGGTTTTGGAACTAACCGCAGACGGAATCCCAAGCTTAATTCCACGGTTTGATTAATTATTTTTTCTATGTCGGTAATTCGTTAGTTTAAATATTTGTAAATACGTTTAATTATTTGATAGAGCGGTGGCCTATCTTAAGAAAATGTTTGCTTTTGTCATGACAGTCAAAATCACCGTAGCCATGCTTTGATAAACTAGAAAGGAAATTATTCACTGACAAGACATTTGGTTACCATATTGATGTCGTTTCCTTGATAGTTATATCACAAAGCTGATATTTATTGATATAGATGAATTATAAATAAAAATTGTATGAAAATTATCATCACGCTGGAATATTATTAACAAATATTAAGACATTTCTGTTGGTTAGGCATCCCTGGAATCATTGACTACATGACACCTTATGGGATGTATTTTTAGAAGTAGCTGTCTCGAGATTGGTTTCAGCAATGAGTGCGCTTGGCTCTCTTGTCTACAAATTAGGCCGCTGAACTATATATAGTTAGGTCAGCTCTTGACGGTTCCGGCTCACGAGGTATAGTTGGGTTAACGTGACTTATTATTTTGTAGGATGACTTGTTATTATATTATTATAGTATATCTCAAATATTAATATTATTATTATTGTTATTATTATTATTACTATTATTATTATTATTATTATTATTATTATCATTATTATTTTGTTAGGATTTGTGAATTTGTCATTATGAGAAATATTATGAACTTTGCTTTGGTTGCTATATTAATGATCATAATCACTGACAATTTCAAACTCAGTCTGTATCGTTTATATGTGAGCTAAGTGACAAGAAACATTTATGAAAACTTTTACAAGCTTCTAGTATGTATGTTTATATGTATGTATGTGAACATTTATATAGCACCCTACAAGAACCTCACGAGGGCGCTTACCAAAGCTACCTAACAGTTCTGAAATAAATGCGTCTTCAATAGACCAGAAAATGTCTCCTGTGCTACACACAGTGGGAGACTCAGAATTGGTAACGGCAAGGAGTTCCAACGTAATGGTCCAATGCATGAAAAGGTGCGACCTGCCCACATGACGGTATGAGAGCGCGGAACCACCAGGTCCCCATGAGACGCAGAACGCAGGGACTGACTGGCTGGCAACTGGAATACACAAGTCGCACATGTAACCCAGGGTGGCACCAGCCAGCGACGAACGCACCACGAGGTCGTTCTTGAAGACGATTCTGTCCTCCAACGGTGACCAGCTTATCGTGTCCCTCATATAGGCCGAGATGTGCGAGAACTTTGGACATCTGGCAACAGCTCTGGCGGCACAATTTAGGACGAACTGCAGCTGGCGTATACGGTATTTTGGCAAACCGCCTAGGATGGCGTTGCAGTAATCCAGTCGTGTGAGCACAATTTAGTGCACCAGAGAGCGGCATCCATTGATAGGTGGCGCCGTATGACCCTGATTTGACGTAACTAGTAGAAGCAGGAACTGAAAAGGGCGTTGACGTGCTCCTCCAATGACAAGCCCTCGTCCAGGAGTGCTCCTAAGTCCTTGCCCACGGACCGGAAGTTCCTATTTGGGAACGATGCACGGAGCAGCTCACCGTCAACCTTCAGCCGTGCGTGCTCGGTGCCCAGCCACATGAACTCAGTTTTCTCTGGATTTAGCTTCAAAAGATTTGACGACATCCACGCCTGTACCTCCCCAACGATTTCTTGGATTTGTAACGCACACTCCAGTGCAGCAGATGGTTGGTACGACAGGTACAACTGAGAGTCATCAGCATATTGGTGTACCCTGGCTTCACAAGAGCAGATGATTTCTGCCAAGTCCGGCGTATACACGATATACAATAGCACAATATCGGGCCAAGCACCGGACCATGCGGAACGTCGATTAACACAGGCTTCCATGACGAGCTACCGGAACCGATGTCTACCCTCATTCTGCGGCCAACAAGGAATGAACGGATCCAATCAAGCGCCTGTCCCCCAATTCCAAACGAGACATGAAGCCTAGTCAACAGGATATTATGATCGACCGTATCGAACACGGCACTCATATCGAGGAGGGCAAGCAACGTGACATGTTCAGCGTCCATAGCATCACAGATGTCCGAGATCTATGAGTCTCAGGAGAGCAGTTTCGGTTGAGCGGCCCTTCCTGAATCCAGACTGTATAGGTGGCATATGATTGTGCGATTCCAAATATCGCATCAACTGCTGCACTACCAACTTTTCAACAATCTTTGATAGGAAGGTCAGGTTTGAGATCGGGCGGTAGCTCCTGACATCTTTCAGATTCATCCCAAGCTTCTTGATCTAAGGTCGTATGAAGTCACACTTCTATAGCAGTTCTTATGTGAGCCAGTTCCTACCCCAACTTAGTCGTTTGTGAGGTAGACTGATTGCTGCTTGTACACGCTGGGAAATGCTGAGCTTGTCGCTTTCTATAGTTTCAAGAAGCTAATGTTTTTTATATGATTCACAGAATAGTTGCAGAATCGATATAGAGATAATAAGCCTAAGACCGTCGAAGACAAGAGGCGCATTTAACGATAGGAGTTCTATTACAAGGAATTACATTCAAGGTTCCCTGATCAACTCCAACAGGCTGATTATAGTTACGACGCGCCTAACGAAAGTAGGGCAGAAGTCAACCTTACGCGGATTTGGGCATCGAACTCTGTTCATCAACTCGGCGCCCCAGTGTTTTCTCCATCACTCTGTTGCCCAGAGAAATTAGTGAAATGTTCGGTATTGGTTAAAACTGGTCAAGTTCTAGTAGACATAAAGTGATGGCAAAAGGGACAGCATAAAAAGTCGTCATCACAGTCAATGGAAAAGACAAAACAATTATTATACTGAAGCCTTTTGTTATTGCTGTTTCATGGAGTGTATTGCATTTGGTTTGCGCTCAGACAGACATTAGCGTCTATCAAATTCCGTTTAAGAATTTTATTATTGTTGTCGTTAACCTGCCCGATAATCTACAATGCGTCCGAAAATATAGGGACCCCCTAATTATTATATGAAAATAAATAGTAAATATTCATCGATATTTTAAAATGCAAAACCATTTTAATCCTGACATATTTCTCCACAAATTTGCCATATATAAACGCCCTGGTTAAAATTAGTACGCCATAGTGACGTCTTTTAAACGCAAAGTTAATGTCTGTGAGAAATTTCATCAGCTGGTCATTGATGCTGCCATTGACCAATGGCGAACGCGTCTTGAAGCTTGCGTTGAGGTCACAGGCGAACACTTTGAACACACCTTGTAGTCTAATATTAGTCAGATACAGAATGAATGTGGACGAAATTTATGCAAGTTTATCGACAGCATTTAAAAACTGTTGAAAATTATGTTGATGAATTTTTGGCCGTCCTTCAAATTCGAATGTTTACGCAATTTGCGTCATTATGACGTCATTGCCGTGTGAAAAAGGCTATCATATTTTATGCAATAGGCCTACTAGGCAAATACGTCAGGATTAGAACGGAGCTGGAATGTTGGAAATCGACGAATATTTACTATTTATTTTCATATAATCATTAGGGGTACCTGTATTTCCGGACACATTGTATATAATTTTGTAAGATTGAGAAGTTACATATACCTCCTTTACTTTGCTCTCTGGTCTCAGGAGAGGAGGATCGAATTTCTCCTGTCTCTCGCCGCCAGAATGGTGGGCTGTTTTTGATGTTTTATTTCTGGACGAATTTCCGTGTAACTTTATCGTTGTTTAATACTATGCCATTTTTAGACATGATGCAATAGTTATGGTACACTGACAAATGACGCTTAAGAAAGCGCCTATAGTTTAGCGGGACAATAATTAATATGGACAAGCTCATGTCATTCTCCGGACGTTTCACCACCGGACGATTCACCTCTAGGGGCTTTCACCTCTAGGGGCTTTCACCTCAACTATCAAATTAAAGACTAACGCGCAAACAATGCGATTGCCATGACACTAATAAGCAAAATGTTATAGAATATCACAGTTATTGCAATACGGCATTTCTAAGCAAGGTATGCAAACATTCAAATAGGCTAACGCACGAGATTTATTCACACCCAACCGATGCGCATACATTGAAAAATAATATCGGTTTCTGATGGACATAGTAAATCGGGATGTTGGCGGTTACGGAAGTACCGAAGTTCTAACATTTTTGAAGGCGATGGCTCACCATTCTCATGCTTAATTGCCTTTCACTCGACGACATTTAATAATTATAATGGCTTCTGATGGACAATAAATCGAGGTTATTGCAATTACGGAAGAGCGATAACATTTAATTCTTTTCTTATTGTGTCTGTTTACAGTTCATTGCTTATGCCTATGCTAAATAAATTTGCTTTGCATGTTATATATTATTTATGTACAATTCAATGACAATCCCCATCGAAACGTCACTTTACATGTCTATAAATGAGGCAATCCCTAGGAGGTGAAAGCCCCTAGAGGTGAACGCCCCTAGAGGTGAAAGCCCCTAAAGGTGAATCGTCCGGTGGTGAAACGTCCGGAGGTTAAAGCAAGTATACTCGTTTCCTGGAACCTTATGTTGACGCATTTTGTAAGTTCATTGTTTTCACAATAAATGGTGAAAGTTGGAATTGTTATTGTTTTCTCTGTGTTAAACAGACATGTTATTTTACTACCTCGATAAATTATACCCACTACAAGTGTTTGAAACGCGAGGAGCAGATCGTGAATAAAAAAGTCATTGTGGCTTAGGAAAGTATTATTAGGTCTAGTCTATTTCGTATGATTATATTTTCGAGTTTAGAGCCCTCTGCTTCTTTTTTGACTAATCGGACCCTGAACGCCGATCATCTATGAACATACCAGCCTGGTGCCCAACATTTCACCGAAGTCATTTATATTATAGGCTAACACTCAAAGCTGGCTAGACGCTTTTAGGCATGCATACGTCATGATAAGACTAGACTAGGCGCTTATTCAGAGGCGTAGCTAGGGGAGGCAGGGAGGGACACGTGTTCCCGGGCGCCGAGTTGGAGGAGGCGTCAAAATGAGGAACAAACTTATTTTTTTCTTTCGAAACAAACTAATTCATTACAAAAAAGTTAGTAAGATTACATTTTGATGCCCCCAAAATCCTCATTACAAACAGGATGTCACACATGATTTTAGCACCCCCGGACCCCACTGATCTGTCATCACTAAGGGCCCGTAGAAGGCGACATAACATCGTGTCGTAGTTCCAAAACAATTGCAAGCTGTGACCTGTCCTACAGCAAATTGAAGCTAATTTTATCGTATTTCACGGCATATTCTTCGCACAAACGCTGTTTCAATTGCAAGCTGTGATCTGTCCTACAGCAAATTGAAGCTAATTTTATCATATTTGCAGCTTCAATGGGACAAGATCGTCTCAGCGGTCCTGTTCTTCTAAGCATCGAACAAGAAACATGGGATAAAACAAACTTTGATGACGTCATTGACCAATTTGCGACAGTTAAATCAAGAAAAATAAATTATTTACAGACTGTCTATGCCAGTCATGTATAAATGGCCCGAGCGTAAAAGTAAACAGTTAAAAAATTAAGAATGCAGTAGGCTAATCATAATTATTGCTGCTAAATTGTGGTAAACAACTACTTTTAAATAAGTGGAATTTGTTTAATTGAGCAAATGTTTAAAAATAAAATTATGAATTTTTTTTTCATGATGTCATGATGTGATATCACATTTCTTTTGACCCCTTTCCCTCGTTACACATCGTCACAATTGTGTGACACCCCTCCCCATAGGCGCGTGACGTCATGTATGGATGGCCCCCAAAGGGGCGCCAATTCTGTAGTTTGTCCTCGGGCGCAAACTATCCTAGCTACGCCTCTGCGCTTATTCTTTCTAATGCAGACCAAGTTTGCATAGTCGAAATCACAAGAAAGCAAGCACACACACGCCTATCACAGCCATGAGCACGACCACCAGTGCACATGACTCAAACTTAGCTGCATATGCACTTACGAAGCGCAGCACGACAGCCTCAAGTACACAGAGCGTAGCCATACATAACTGTAGCTTCATATAACTTCTGCTCAGCCAGCTGTGAACTCTCACGTTGTGCCAACGCCTGTCGACAGCTCAAGAGATATGCGCTCGACTAGTTTAGAATTAATCTGACTTCCTTGTGTTAGGAAAACTCGAGTAAGTTTCCCAGCTGTCTTCTTTGTTAGTATTCGCATCCACGAGATAGTAATGCTGTCGATGTCACCTCTATGGACACCACATAGCAAGTCATGGCGTCACGGTAAGACAGTCAAAAGTTGGGTCAAACTAAATTATAAGTATAAAGAAATTATTTTCAGAGTATTTTATTATGTTATTTTTATGAGCATCTGTGTGGGATTGTGGGTGGAATCTATATTTATCTGAACGATATATTCTCGATGGAGATCTTTCCTAGCTGAACTATGGCGGAATTCAACTTCAGAAGGACTTATTCTTTATCCGAACTTCACTAACGTTCAGGGCTGTTAATATCGCGATAAAGTATTGCGATACTTTGGTATCAGCGATCTTTTTGTAGTTTCGCAGCGTGTATCGCGATAGTTTTTTAGTCATCGATACGCGATGCCAATACTTTTTTTCTCACCGTAATAAAAAAAATTATAACATTTCTCTTCCAATTTAAATATGGTGAGCAATAAATCATTACTCTCAGAAAATTGTCTCTTGCTGATATATATATATATATATATACGATCCATAATGTGAATAGAGGGAATATATACATGTAAATAGGGAAACGACCGGATATAATGTTTTCCTCTCTACGCATATCCTTCCGATGGAAACTTTGCCACTGGTCGTACTCTGCCATTGCCAGTCCCAAGCCTAGATAAAGGAGGAGTGTCGTTAAATTGCAACAACCAACCACATCCTTCAGTAACAAAGTCAGCCCATATTCCATACGGAACTGCCGGAGAGGTGTTCATCTCCTTTTCCAAGGCCATTGAACCGGCAATGGACGAATCCCAAGGTCCTGGACACTGGGCCAGTGATATCGCAGGACTTGCCGTTTACTTCCCAGCTTGCTGCTTGGTGACAGAGGCACGTGTGTGCAAACAACTTGCTCACAGCCGTTACACGAACCCGCAACCGCATGCTCCGATAGGCCACCGTGTAGCACGCTTGAGTAGTAGGCCTACATATTTTGAAATGATGCTTTTTCTACGTAGGCCTATGGCAAAATCGTAGATTGAGACACCTTCATAATGCATGTATTTAAAAATAATTACGAGTAGCCAGCCATTCTGATTTTTTTAATGTAAAAATGATTATTGTAATTATTATTATTATTATTATTATTATTATTATTATTATTATTATTATTATTATTATTATTATTATTATTATAGGTTATCGTCCCCATCGGGCTGAATGAAAGAGCCCCTGAATGCCACTGCATTAAAACGTTGTGTACAAATTGACAGACTTTGAAACAGATGAGTTGTTTCGCGAGGGTCTCCCGTTGCCTGTGTCATACGGCGGCCCAGCTGTTGTAGAAACTCCATTCCGGTACGGTTTATGGGGCCCAGTGATTCGATGGCCACTGGCACAAAATCATGCGTGGTGGGGAGGGATGAGTACTTGATGCACTTTCGTTCTGCGGCATGTTCTGCTGCTCCACTGGCTGTTGATGCTGTCAGATGTACATAAGAGGATGCGCATGAGTGAATGGCTGTTACGTCCCATGCCATGTGTCTGCCTCTCGCCCATGGTATTAATGTGGCGCCATCTGGTCTCTTGCCATCGGTGCGGATCAGTCCCGATGGTTCTCTTAAGCTCGGAATGTCCGCTTTCAAGAGAGCTCTCCAGATTATTTCATTTATGGCAGAGTGTCGTGCTGCTCTTCTCATTGATCTTCTGCAGATCAGACCGTGATGTCCACATGGATCGACGCTCTCCCCGCATTGACATGGATGCGGTGCACAGAGCACTAGTCCTAGGCGAAGTCCTGCCGCAACCCTGACCGCCTCATTGTTTAATCCCAACCCGCAGGAAGCCAAAGGGATAGTCCAAAGCCAGTCTTCGGCCTGCTGGGCAGATAATGCTGGCATTCTGGCTTGACTAAGTGGGTTGTCGCATCCGGCCAGACTTTCGCTTTATCTTCGTTTATCAAAAGTCTGTCCCAGGTCTTCTGTTGAATCGGAACCGGTATCATCGTCACTGGAAGGGAATCCTTAAGAACGTTGAATATTTCCTCCTGGTACACGTCGTTCCAATCTTCCACGGCTAAGATGGCGCCCACGAGCGAGACGGTCGACGCAGAGTATTGTAATTACTCTGGTTTTTTATGTAAAAATAATAATTGTAATCATACTGATTTTTTGTATGCAAAATAATATTGTAGACCTAATTATACTGCTTTTTCTTTAGCCGTATAATTGCATTGGTGTTGGTGTTGCAATACTTTTTATGATGAAGTATTGGTATTGGTAGTGCAATACTTTTTTCCAGTATTGTTAACAGCCCTGCTAACGTTTAACTGTAACTCGTTGCTAATTGGTCGTCCAAAATATCGCCTGTCGCCGCTTCTTCGCTTTTTACATAATCTCGACCTCCATGACTGAGCATTTACGTTGGCCTCCGCTCATAGCCCGCATTCCGTTCAAATGTTTTTCTTACTCGCAGACAGAGCGTCGTTGGGTCAGTTTCTACACCATCTGCGTTATCTTATCCGTCGTCCTTTACGTTTTATAGACCAACATAACCTCTTGGTGCTTCGGACTCGGACGGCTTCTGCCCAATACAGAGTCGGTTAACCCTTTGCTTTGGAACGATATCACTGACTCGCCTTTTGATTTTAACTGGGGTGGTTCTGTTTTGCCCGCATTCTTTAGACGTTTCTTTACCCGCGGGACTTTCGCACTGAAAGCGCCTCTGATTGGGTTGTGCTAGGAGAGGCGATATAAAAATCTGAAAATATAAATTACAATAGAGTTAAACTGTTTGCATCGTCAGCCATTTTTCATATGATCCACTGTTTCTCATATTTAAGCAAACGGTGCATTAAGACCGTGCTGTTATCTACGGATCCGTATCAAACTGCTAGTTAGATTAACAAGATTAAGATTTGTCTCTGATCATAATCATTATCAAATCTTTATACTGCGCCAGATCAAGTAAGAGGCACTCGCAACGCAGGCTAGTTAGTGTCTTCAATCAGGTTATTAAACGATACATAAATGCTAACAAGTACTGTACATCAATAACTGCATGCAATTATCACTGTGACCACTTGATGGGCAAACTATAATTGAGCACTACCCTATGTACGTAAGCTAAAGCCCATCTACAGAAAGGTCGAACGAGTCATCGCTGAGTTGATCGGATGATAGGGCCTATCCGCATTTGTTCTTAGGCTGAATATGTTTTTGCTCCTCGTTATTGTTTTAATTGAGTCAAAGCCCACGTCGCCTTTGTAGTTCTTCTACAATGCAATACAATACAATTCAATGCAATGCAATATATTGCAATACAGTAGACCTACAATGCATTGCAACGCTGTTGTTCTAAAGCTGTCAACGCAATGGTCATAACTCTGGATAATTATCTCATACACGCGTACAGCGTCAGTACACCAATCCTTCATAACAAGCTTCTACAGACCTTACATGTGTAATTCTATTACATCAGTAGAAAACGTCACATTGGATCTGCAACTCTAGGCCCTACATGCTTGCCAAAGACATGTCGTCACGAGCCATAGACTGATCTACTGTTCTCGATTCGCTTTCGCCAGATCTGAAAATCTTTTAAGTGAACTGCTACAAGCATCGACGCATCTAAAAATATTACTATAATAATTTTATTTTATTTTTCAAACTGTCAACAGCGCAGTAAGATTACAGACATATTATGAACGAATGAAGTTGTCAGCCATGCAAGGCGCCTAATAAGTATGCATTTGTAGATTTAATTTAACCAACGCCATCGCCAAGTTTCGAACCCAGATCCTCAGCCCCGCGCCCCAGTGAGTCATTCATTACTCTACTACGCCCCTCCCCGAATAAATTACGATGTAACGCTATGACAGATTCTTGTGCATTTCATGTTGCTGATCCAGAAATGTAAAAAGATTATGCCGATTATTTTCTGGTTCGCGTTCAAACTCATTAACTCTGCTCAGTGAGCTCCATTTGCTTCCTGTAAATCTATAATAAAATATCCAAACTCTCATGTCTTACCAATAAACTATCACAATGGGTCTAAGATGGCTAAATAGTAACAAACTGTCACGAAAAACAGAAGGACGCAGATTCGATACCCACAGGCCTCGTAAGGTTGACTTATCTCATCCGTTCGCTAGGAGGCGTTGAAATAATAAGCTGTAGAACTGTTGTATCACAGAGTAGAAGTAACCTTGTCAGGCCCTGCAGGCTGCCGTCAGTGCCATGTGGTTGAATTCGACTCCTGTTAGACTTGTTATAGTCTTACTGTTATATCGTGTAATAGTGTTGCGATTTGTCAGTGTCAATTGAATAAACGAGAATTCATGTATATGATTACCAACCTTCAACCTCTACAATCTGTTGACATGATGGTGGTGGTTATTGGTGATCGTGATGTTGATATTGATGAGGAGGAGGAGGACAACGACGATGCACGATGGCAATGATGGTGAAGGTTGATGATGATGATGATGACGACGACGACGATGGTAGCAGTCACTATAACTAACGACGATACAATCCGGCGATACCTGAAAGTAATGTTACATAATTAACAGCACATTGTAGGTGTAACACAGACAATCAAGCAGTGATGGAGAGTCTGTTACTTGTGGATAGGTCATTTTCGCGACGTCGAGCATTATCTAGACGAACGATGGTCGATTTTAAGGGATTATAAAAAAGAACCGTTGCTACTTAGAGGAAGAAGAAGAAGAGGACGATGAGGAGGAAGATGAGAAGGAAGAGAGGATCAGTCTCTTAAGCTTGTCTGTGAGGCTGATGTGGGTATCAAGTCTCGGCAATATCCTTTCTTAACATAGGCATCTGAGAGCGTCTCCTCTGCCGTCTCATCTTTCCACTAAATATATATATATATACATAAGCATGTTTATATGTATATATATGTATATATATGTATACATATATATATGTATATATACATGTATATACATAGATGCATATATAAAGACATAGACGACTGCGACTATTCAGACTCGTTGCAGCCACAGGCATGATCAACGTTGTAACGTTTACATGTACATGGGCTCTTCGTTTCTCACAGCAATTATTTTGACTCTGCATATATTCTAATAAAATTATGACACCAGTGTTTATCTGTCCAACAATTTGTATTCTGCAGATTATACCCACTCTCCCACTAAATAGATTCCTGGTGACTTGCAATAAGCTGTTTTCGAATGAAGTTTCTTACCTGAGAGTTTTAAACCAATTCTGTCAGATGTCTTCGCCGAAACCTTGCTTTTATGGCAATTGATACATTATCGCCATCAATTTCTCGCCATTAATTGTTCGCCCAAAAATGCGACAAACTCTCTTTTCATTATAACCAAACAGTCCTACGTATACAGATAAAATAGAATTTTCAAGAGCAAGATTGGTTATAAAGGAAGGTCTAGAAGGGATGTAATCCCCGCTTATTGGGGCGCATTCATATGGATGGTATACAATATTCAATATATATTACAGCAGGATATATATTTAGGTCTTTATTATATAATCCGCGCTGATTGGGGCGCCTTCCAGTCATATGGATGATATGGTAAATAGTATTTCTATAAGAATAGGTTCTTTGTGTGTAACTTTTTCAGCAGCCTTCAAACGTACTCGCTGCTATTTCCTTAGTAAGCTGTCTGTTTTTAAAGCTGGCAATTTTTATTGCTTTTGATGACTAGGTGGATGGGCTGGAACCAATAGATATACTCCATTGACTCAGATGAATTAATTAGACAATTGCATTGTATTAGTTAATTAGATCCGAAGGCGATTTCAGAACAAAGTCATTTATAATTATTGTGGTTTATTTTGTTCGACGCAGCCTGTTGTGTGTTATTCTTATCCTCTATTCTAGCTGATCTAGACTACAATGACGACATATTAAAAATCACCAACAGCAGAGCAGCTATTATCATCTGCATGTCATCGTCATCTACTTCTTCATCACGTGCATTACTATCATTGTGATCATAATCAAAGTATTCGATCATAATCATCAACCCATTATCATTGTCATCATGTCTACTTAGCCTACACTTACTACCATTACACCTACTACCAAAGCTGCTTCCACTACTTATATCAGTACAACCACTATTACCTCCACTACTGCAACAACAACTTCCACTGCTGCTGCTAACGCTCGCACTAACACTAATACTACCACTTCCATAAATATTATTATACAACAGCATGTACGCATAATTAACAGAAATAAATGTTGGTATGTTGTTGTTTGACGGCGTTATTTACACGAAATCCTGTTACGATGTTTCAGCAATAGAACCGATCGTTACTCGGTAGATCCCAGCTTTCTTGTGAATCGAATTTCCTCTGATTTTCGACGCGATCAATCGATCGACCGCGTCCACCAGCTTTCCGAACTGTCAATGTCCAACTACATCAGCGGTCACGCCAAACTTCGAAAGCGCCACAAGATTAAAGGTCAACTGACGAGCGCAGACTACCTCGCATTCTTCCCGGGCGATGGTCAGCCAGGACTGATCGTGTCCGAACGTAAGGGAGATCGTGTCCTCGTCTTCCCAAATGGATCCAAGACCGGACGGGAGCTGATCGGAGGCATCCATCCACAAGGAGTGGCGTGTTTGGACTCTTCTACGGTTGTACTCGTGGACGAGAATCTGAAGGGTGACAGGTCCCTGATCAAGGTCCTGTCCGTTGGAGACGGTGCAGATCCAGGTGGTAACGTCGTGGGGCAGTGGTCAAACAACTCGAATAGTTGGCAACCACGCGGAGTGACCATCACCAAGAGCGGTCAGATTGTAGTGACCAACATCCATCCAGATGCAGACGAACGTTTCTGGATTTATTCTATGGACGGCCAGGAGTGCATGTCCTTTGGACGGGCGAAGGGTCCGGCCGATCTCGTCTTTCGAAGCCCTGGCTACGTCGCCGCTGACGAATTCGGTCGAATCCTGGCCTCAGACACGGACGGCAACTGTGTCAAGGTATTCGACGCACGCGGGAGGTACGTCAGTGAGTTTGGAAACAATACGGGGGGATCGAGCGATTTGGCGGCAGAGAAGGACAGGAAGTTGTTGCGACCAACGGGCCTCGTTTGCGATAGTCGAGGCAATATCATCGTCTGTGACTCTGGCAATCGTCGTCTGGCTATGTTCTCTCAAGACGGACGTTTCATTCAGACGCTGAGGCAACCGCAGAAGATCGGACTTAGTCCAGTAGATGTCGCCATGAGCTCGTCCTGTGATCGTCTCGTCTTCAGCGTACACGATCGAACGGATGCGTTTTGGAAACTCGTTTCTTACAACTATGTCTGCAATTAGTTCCACTGTACAGAACCAGTGTAATCTCTCGTCCCTCAGACGACTAAATGGTACTCAAAGTACTGCTCTCTCTCTCTTCCTGTTTTAAAATGTTTTTAGGTCAAGAGATAGATACCATTCCATAAATATGAGATACACCTCCTTCGAATATTACCCGAGTAATAAGGAGTCTCTACATAAGACGTGCTTTATTAAAGCGTGAATTCTCATGAATTATAAGTAGATACGGATTTACATTTTGCTAAGCATTAGAAACTGTGACAGAACCTCGCCCTTCGACTTTTCCAGACCTTTTGTTTTCAGCTATTATAATGGAAAACCTTGAACCTTTCCAAGAATGAAAATCACCAGACTAGTTAAATTATGAAACTCAAACTAAGGAGACAACCCGTACTCCTTTTTATGCCTGTTTTCTTGCTCTCCAGCACAAAATCTTCGTCTGTTTGGTATTGACTTTGCTAAGAAAACTTCTCACTGTAGAATTAACACCTTGATCTAAATATAAATAATTTATAAAATCTTATGTAGCGCATAAGGTGCGTCAATAAAAATTAAGTAACCACGAGTGACTGTAATATGAAAATTTAAAAATAAAAGTATCAAAAATACTACGGTCACAGATCATTGTTAAATTAATACCAGACGCAGCAGCAGATTGAACGTAATACTGAACTAGTCAGCTGTTCCAGCGTATAGCTTTGGCGGTCTTAAGCGTCAACAATCTTCCTTTTATCAGAAGCTTTGCCAGATCTAAGAGCTTGACTACTTCTACACATTTTGGATTTTCTTTTATCTCCAAAATGGTTATGGAGGTTCTTCTACTTTAAGATTCTGAAAGTGTCAAATTAACCTCTTTGGCCTGCGCCAAGATCTTGCTGGCAATCAAAAATAACCTATTAATCATTTTCATCTTGACAATCTTGTGCGTCAACGTTATTTCTTATGATTAAAAACCGGCATTGCTCGTATTCTGACTATGTCAGTCCCAAGCCTGGATAAAGGAGGAGGGTAACGCTAATGATCCTTGCCTTGTCATCACACAGCGTCGTAAAACTGAAACCAGTTCGTTTGATAAAGGGAAGCGGATCCTGGAGCTGGCAGCTTCCTGTACGTAATTTCGTCTTCATCGAAATCCTGCTCTATCAATCATTCAATCAATCAATAAAAAAGACTTGATACAGCCCCCAATATCCGCTCAAAGGCGTATCGCTCTATCGATTAGCAGACACCAATTTCTCAGCGTCATCGTCTGGTTGCTGCGATCCGCGTCTCGCAATGAATATCATGGTATAGTGAAGCGGTTCCTCATCATCATAATCACCCTCCTCAGACCCTGAGCGTCGGGATCCTTCGCTATTCCGACGAGACCCACAGCAGGCGATCGAGAGAAAGATGATTACAACTGACCCGGTCAACGCCGCCATTACCAACCACCAGATGACCTGGGATTGACCAACGCCGATAAAGACGCTTGCCTGATCCGGTAGCGCCCCTACCACACGATGATACTCGTGAACCTCGTCCATTGTCAATAAACAGTTCTGCCACGGATTCTGAAATTACATTCATACCCATCAAGAAAACGCCGTAGGCTTTCGAATAACAAATACGCATTCAAAATATTAGGACGGTGTGTAAGTTATGAGCCTCGGAGCCATTGAAAGTCTTGTTTATTTTATGAAGGCTCAGTGTACATTGTTTTCATGGCCATTTTTATGACTAGAAAGACTCGAGCTCCATTCAGTACATAACAGGTAGATTTTCCGTCTGGAGCAGAGTGTGTAAATGCATTTCACGATATTCAATTATTCATGCACAGATCTATGACCGTAATTGTTACGATAGGAATATATGAATAATATATAATGGTATTGTGTTTGGAGGAAGAGTGTTAGAATGTATTAGAATATATTGCATATATATAATATATATATGCACGAAGAGAGCTTTTAACGCTCTTGTTGTCCGCATGTAGTCTTACGGTTGTTGGGTTAAGCTTTCTAAGTGAACATAATATAGCGCCCTAAAAAGGTTCTAAATGACGATATATACTAAATATATACACACACATACAGAGAAAGAGACAGAGACAGATAGAGACAAACAGAGACAGAAACAGACAAAGACAGACTGAGGTAGAGAGAGAGACAGAGAGAAACACAGATATAGAGACAGAGAGGGAGGGAGATGGATAGGTACACATACATGTGATAACTCCCTTGGGAATAGCCTGTATAACTGAGCGTTATGATTTCTCAGGAGTGTTATTTAGCGCGTAACAAACATCTCCCGCATTGTGCTGAATGCAATACGATTCAATCGTGCCATTACGGTTCCTAATCAGTGAAAACGAATCGGAATGTCACTCGTCCTGCGTCTTGAAAGCAATATTAGACTATGTCGTGAAGAACTAATAAGAGATGGGACTTCTACTTTAGGAAACATAATGCCTCCGCATTTCACTGGCTTGTTCGGATGAGACGACTCACCTCCTTGACCTGTTGAATGGTTTCCACGACATTTAAGGAACCGTGTTAGTAGGAGAATAAATAGATGGAAAATTGCTCCACTGACGAACCTACAGCGCAATAGCCGTGTAGGTAATCACGTGGAATGGATTGACCCCATAGGAGGAGCGCAGACAATGATGGTGGAAGCTGGAAACAGGTGGCCTATGAAATGGCAAGGAGAAGCATGCAGCTGCAGTGGCGTCGCTAGGATTAGGGGAGGCAGATTGAATATGATGGGGTATACGAAATGAGACAACTATATCGCCTCCCTAACCCCAAGACGTTTTGGTAAATTACAATGTAACAATAATCATTTGTCTGTGACGATGTCGTCATAGTCTTGCAAAAGTGGTACTCTTCCAAAGAAAGTCGCCGGCTAGATCTTTTATACAGTTGGCCAATGCAAATTTATGCAACGAATACCAGGGAGACGCCTGTCACCGCATAATGATTATCAGCGATGTAACGCTGTAAATGTCTGGTGGCTCAGGTTATTTCTCAATGGAAAAAATATTTCAATAAAAAAAATAATAAAAAACAGTCAAGGGATGCATGTGCGCCTCATTGGTAGCGATACCGCTGAAGACATGTCTTTGAAGCAAGTGCTTGGTGACCACGTCATCTGAGAGCAGAATACGTGAAATAAAATAAATTCTGGAAGAGACAAGCAACCATTCAAATTAACCTAGGGTAGCCTATACTAGGAAGGCTTATAAAAGAACCGTAGTAAATGGCATACATTTTAAGTTAAACGGTGGAATTCACTTGCCTATTTCGGGAGATAGCAAAAGCAGGCCACCAGCAGCTGAACGGTTTGATTCTACGTAAGGAAATGCATTAATACGGAAAATGCAGAAAAGGAACCCCTTGCAAATTTAATGAGGTTTAAATTTGTGAAGGATGGCAATGTTAGAGGAGGATTCTTGGAAAGTGGGCTTAAGTATAAGGTAAAAAGAATAGTAATCGCGATCGTAAAGTTCAATATCTAATGCGCTGCTCTATGGCTAAGCGAGCGCTGGGAGCCAGCTAGCTTAGTCAGAAAGGCAGGCTACAGCGTATGGCTCTATAAATAGCAAGATAGATGAGGTTGCTGAGACGGGTGTAGCTGGAAAGTGGAAGATTGGATAGATTAGGGAAGGACTTCTTGAAGAAGTGGAGCATCAATTGTTATCAACTATAGTTTAGTAGGCCCTATATCAATTTCAGTGACTGTCAATACTGGTTGTATGCTCACGTAAGCTCATATGGTTCAAAAACAGAGGAAAAATTTAATGAAATAAATTTAAATACACTTATGATGTTTTATCAGTTGATATTTTGAATGCAAGCGATGATTAGATATTTAATTCTTTTATAATTAGCTAAATTAGATATTAGAATTCAAGATAACTCAGTCTGAGCGTTCGATCTTCATACGTACCTGTGACGCAGTTTAGTTTTCTACTCAGAGATAGTCAGCAGTTCTCATCTGAAGTCCAGCCATCAGAGTCGGAAGCAATATATCGAAGAAGGCGATGAAACCTTGGGGCTCTAACGACTTCTTCAGCGAAAGCCAGCCACTGATAAAACCGGCGCGTCTCATCTATCTCGCCAGACCAATCAGTCGTTTATATGCTGCATAACGGCTCGTCTCAGAGTCACTCTCGTTGCTCGCAAAAGCCGACCGGTGCCCGCGTTGCTTCTGCTATGTCGATCGCTTACAAATAAGCCCTTTGAGCGATAGAGACCACAAATTTATCTGCAGGAAGCTCTTTGAACTACTACTAATAGTGCCACCATTGCGCCTACCACCACCACCATCACCACCACCACCACCGCCACCACCACTGCTACTGCCACCAAATCCACTACCACCAACCCTTCCTCTGACACTAGTACTACCATTCCCTTCTGCAGCAGTCTGCACATATAAATTATCAAAATTAAATATTGGTTAAGTTCGACTGCGTTATTTACACGAAATCATATATTATACACGTGGCGTTGCGTGATGGATAACTAACTGGCGTGCAGAGGTGAGAAAATTAGTTCGTTTCCCGTAACCCCACGAGGATGACTATTCCTTCTTTCGCTAGGCCGTGGCGTTGGTGAAATCATATGTATAACGTAGTGGGTGACTTAGATAGCAGCATAGGATCAATGGCCAAATGGCGAGCGCTGCAACTTATTTCCCTATCATTTAGTTAATTTAACCCTGTTGCTGTAAAAGAAGCTCAAACACTGAGGCTCATTTAAGTGCACTGTGCTCTGTGAATCTCTTTATTATAATCACATGCAACGTATTATTTAGTGTAAGCGAACTTGTTGCCCACGCTCAGACAATGCAGACGAGCAAAATTCCTTGCGATCAATCACGTTAAGCAATAAGGTTGTCCACACTCGAAACAGCGGCTGAGCCATAGTAACCGCAAACAGACACAATTGTCAGACAGATAGAAACAATCGTTGCCCGCTTCTGCTATACGACAGAACGTCTCAGGAGTGATCTGGTCAGGTTTGGCCTCCTTCGTTGTTCGTGGATGTCACTGCTCATCTCGGCTGGTCTGTCAGTCAATCGGTTGGTCGATCCGTTAGTCAAATGGTAAGTCGGTTGGTAAATCAGTCAGTGAGTCGGTTGGCAGGTTAGTTGGTTGGTAAGTCAGTCAGTGAGTCCTTTGGTTTGTCAGTCGGTTAATCGGTTTGATAGTCAGTCGGTGAGTCGGTTGGTAAGTCAATCGGTTTTTCAGTTGGTTGGTCGGTTGGTTGGTCAGCCAGTCGGTTGGGCTTTTGTTTAGCAACCGTTTAGCAGTGTTTAGCAACCGAATTTCCGAAAGCCATGACATTTGTCGTCTTCCTCATGAATGATTGATGATGAAGCACTGCAGATCGTTCATATGTGTAGAGCAAGTGCAGAACATCAACTCCTTAAGCTGCTGCACTAAGTGAACGACAGCCAGACTAATTTATGTCCTGCCAACTCGCGCTAATTGCTATTCCGGTCTATTAGCGCAAATTGCAATCAACGGTATATTTTATATTATGCAAATACTCCACGTGACATATTACTCTGCTACGTGTACTTAGTAAAACGTCATACAGTATGAAACCTAGAGTATGAGTACATGTGTGTATATATATAAACGATATAGGCCAATGCGACCAACGCACATAAGCTTCCTAATATTTATATACACGCATATATATATAAATGCATGAATATATATATATATCAATTTCTATGCAAAGCTGTTTTTCTATGTGTGAGTTGTACAATATACAATATATATACAATATATATATATGTATATATATATGTGTGTGGGTGTGGGTGTGTGTGGGTGTGGGTGTTTGTGAACAACAAATGCGTGACTTGACAGGACAGTTCGCTTAAATAACAACATTCCCAAATAATCAGCACATGTAATAAGTGCAAAACTTCATTTAAATACATACCTACATAAATACATATGCATATATGTATACATACCATCAGACACTAAATTTCTCAGGATGCTGCTTAAGCAATATATTGTCGTATATATTCCTCTGTGTGCTTGGGTGGATGTGTGGGTGGATGTGTGGGTAGGTGTTTGTTATGCGTCCATTAGTGCATAGTCCTTAAATTATAATTGTTTTATTATTCATTAATCATGCAACAGAAAAAGAAGTGTGAAAATGATAGCCGTGAAGATTTTTTGGTACAAATCGATGTGAACTAATTAAACAAACTGCCGGATGACTGCGTTGGACGGTTTGGTGTTCAATTAAGTTTAATTTTCATTGCTTTCAAAGCTTTTACGGGTTCATAGTCTGCTGATAGCGGCTCTACATGAAGATATTAGGCGTAATTAGACAATTGATATCTAACGCAGGACTTAAATTGGAATTGGTAATCCTAAATAAGTAATATGAATGCCAGCTTTCGGGAGTGCTTTGGATGAAGGATGTTCACTGGATCGTAAATAGTTGATATAGCTCTATACTTTGATATCAGCCAGATGAACCAATTCCGATTATTCCGCAGGCAACTCTTGAGCCGGAATTTCCTGTTGTCTGACTGTCACCCTGACCTATACCAAGGTCATCTGGATCCTGATGAACCTAGCAAAACAGTGAACGACAGCAACAGCATGCAGTCAGTTATGCTTGGTATTTATATAGCGCCTGTCCATATATTGACTCATTGGAGGCACCAGTCTCGGAGAAAGTAAAATGTTCAAGTGTTGATTAGAATATGACATAATGTATTATTATCACAGCTGGTAATAATAATGGCCTTTGATCCTTTGACGCTTTCTAAGTTTTTCGCCAACGCTGATCATTAGAGTTGGATATTCACAGCTCTCAAAGCGTTGAAGATCAGAGGAAAATCGGGTCAGAAGAAAGCTGGGATCAATTGGGTTAATAGGATAACGACCGACTAATGATAATAATAATAATGGCCATATCGACTATTGAGTATATATGCATGTGTGTATGTTAATATGTATGTTTAAGTATGCATGCATGTATCATGCATGCATGCATGTATTGGGAAGCAATTGTATGTATTCAATCATTCGTTCATTGCGAGAATTTATATAGTGCCTCTTCCAGAGAATTATTCAAAGATGCTCAATGTATCTCTCAATGTATGTCTCAGATGAATGTATAATGTATGAACATGTATACATGCATGTATGCATGAATTCATGTATGCATGCATGTATGTAGGTAAGTATGAATGCATTTACGTATATAGTTATGTCTGTGGGTTTCATCTATGTACTTGCTGCATTTTCATATTATGTACTCAATTAATGGAACATCACAACTATATGTGTCACAAGTAATACATACAAAAATTTAATTTCCTTGTTTTAAGTTGTTTAGTTTTCCTCTTCCAGGTTATCGCATTTTCATTTCCAGGTTTTCTACCTGTTTTGCATCAACACCTCGTTGTTCAACTCCTTGGATCATACAAGATTGGGGCAATCGACGCAATTTTATTTTAAAAAATCAGATCATGATGCGATCAAAAGTTGAACTTAGCGATTATTGCATTACTGATTGACCACGACACTGCATTGAAATTTTTTAGGAAGATTTATATAGCGCCGTTTTAAGATTATCTACATCGGTGCCAATCACCGGAAAGCTCGACTTGAAGCTATAGGTGGCTTATTGGTTGTTACCATCGGTCTCTTGGTGAAAGGATGCAGTCTGCTTCCGAGCGAAAGCACCAGCTAGACGTAAGTCAGCTTGGAGTGGACTAGTTAAGAGTTTCGGTGACCATGGAAACACTGGGGATGCCTCCTGTTTGTCTCTTTATTAATCGAGAATGAGGCGTCAAGACGACGGAGTGACAGGGACACGGACAGGGACAGGGAGCGGGACACTGGAAAATACACAGGCAAATCTACAAAGATAGACGAAGGATCAACATAAGCAGAACGAACCTTCAACGGTCAGACAATCGAATCAATAGCAATCTACACACCTGTTGGCTGGGTCACGTGGACATTATATGGGGCAGGATATAGACTATAGACAGACAGACAGACAGGGTTACGCCTAGACATGCGGACAGCAGATGCGGAAGGAGACAGAACATAAAAGTGACGAAACGAGTGATGATCAATTACGATGGCATAATCCTCCTCGATCGGGGATGGGGCGCATTACCGGCCATTCGCAGGCAACAGCCAGATTGCTTCGATTTCCTCTCTAATGAGCCGTCGGTTCAAACGAGTACTTATTACGATCGTCAATCATTATGTTTAGTTCAGATGCCACGTTCTGAACTTCATGGTCATAAGTTGGATCAAAATGGTTTCGCTGTTGTCGCTTATGTATAATGCTAATGAATCGTCTTTGTCCATGGCCTGAGCTGTTGGAAATGGTTCAGTTACATAATTTATTTTCACCTATTTGATGGCATTCAATTTTTATTTATTTTGAAATCTATATCAAAATTCCATAGAGCGGTCGGCACGTAACGCTCAGTGTGCGCTGAGTGAGCGGGTTCAACCCTCGTCCAAGGCGTCACTGTGTAGGGACCTTGAGCAAGTTCTTTATGCACAATAATTATTGCTCGGCAGTACAACTGCAATTGCGCCGTCGAGGCGTGTGCACTTCTGCATGAGCAAAAATATGTCTGGAGTAGGACGATATCAAATTTCAGAATAAAAATAAATAGTTATACAAGATCAATAAAATTTTAATTAATGTTATTGAACCTGGTAGTAGGGTAGGGCTGTAGGAAAGCTGACCAATCGCTGAATGATCAACAATTGTTTTGAGAAGAATCTAGAGGCTTTTTGTCTTACACCCTTGAAAAACAACAGCAATTCTGTGGCAGGAAACTTTGCCGTGACGTTATATGCATCAGAAGGAGACACGGTCGTCTGATTTGAAATTTAGTGGCAAGACTATCTTGGAGCCACTCTGCACAAAGGTCGCAAATGGTTGCCTATGGTGTGCCATTGCTTTCAAAGCGCCTATGTTAAACTCCAAATTTGAATAAACAGTCACCTAAAATTAAGCACAAGTCACCAGTTTATTAACGAACGCTGCGTCTTGTCAGAGGGGTTGTTCAAAGATGGCCTTCAAGAGAAGATCCGAGTCCGGTTACCAAGGGGACCATGAAGAGGGAGGAAGATGAGGAGTCTCATCGAGGATTGGACCCTATCTCGATTATTCATTTACATGTCATCGCTTATTTTCCGGGAAATGGAGAATGAATTATTTCTATCTCTGTTGGTTGATTCATGAACAATAATTAAATAATATCAACAGATTAATTCACCTCTTTTTATATTTTTAGATAAGTGCAATTTTTAAGGAATATAAAGAAAATGGAGAATTTATTTGGGAAACTGTTCCAGAGTTTATATGAAATTGTCAGTTTAATTTAGTCGCGCTGATTATAACCTGAAATATTATAAATCATGTTCTTTAAGGTACAGTACGAATTTGACGTTCTGCAAGCCCTGCCAAGTTGGTCTATCATAATTATGTTCAGAGCGAATTAATAGGCCTCTATGAAAATAGCCTTTTATCTAGCAAATTTACAGTTTGCACAATGGTGCATAGTTTAGTGAGTAGCGTAAAAATTGCCTTCTATCACTATAAATCATCGATAATAGCTCCCTACGGAAACCTTTGGGACTCAGGCTTTGATGTGGTCGCAGATAATGTTGACATGGAAGAAAATGTTATGCATGACAAATGTCTGATTATCATATCGAATATACGCACGACACACATTTAGGATGGAAGGCATGAGAGTTAGGGAGAGCGAAGGAAAGTAAAATTGTATACCACCACGCCACATGATTATTGTTATATAATTAACGTTACTTAATGGTATGCTGTACTATGTGATACTTTGAATGTTTACATCATAAGTCTGCCTATTCTGCGACTCACATATGTATATACATATACATGTATTTTTATATATACAAGGAAAGAGATACAACCAGACAGAGACATAGAGACAGAGAGACAGAGAGAGAGACAGAGACCGAGAGAGAGACAGAGATAGAGAGAGGGGAGGGAGAGGGAGAAAAAGAAAGAAAGATAGACAGACAGACAGACAGACAGACAGACAGACAGACAGACAGATAGATAGATAGATAGATAGATAGATAGAGAGAGAGATAGATAGATAGATAGATAGATAGATAGATATATCATAGGGTCAATATAATGCTACGTTATAGTTAGACAGACCACTTCAGGGAGACATTGCTTAAGACTAGATCTGGGTCACTATAGGAGGTCATTGCTTGTGCACTAGTGATGATATTAGTTGGTCTGACGGCCTGTATTTTTAGTAAAGGTATTCGGCCGGCTTCAGAGGTCAAAACTAGTGGCTCGTTGGATACATTGTCGGTGGTGTTCTTATATCTGGTTGGTCAGAACTGGGTGACCTGGCAGTCTGTTTTACAGATCAGGCTTACTAGAGGAACAGTATTCTTGGATCAGGTTCCTCAGATTCGGCTGACCCCGCTGCTCGGTCTGACCGCACTGCCGCTCTGTCTGACTACGAGATTCGGTATAAAATAGCCGCGCACTAAAGACAAAGGGCCTGTCTGGTTGGAATCGCTCGTTGTCCGTGGCTTCGTTAAGGTACAGTCAAGTAGATTAAGATCTTGGGGAAACTGCCGCTAGAGATGCATTGGTGAACTCCGCTATTGAACGTAGACGGTAACTGTGTCATTATCTAGATAAAATTATTCATATATTTATTATTATTATTCTTAAATCTCAAACTGAGTAATTGATTATCAACTTTATATATACGAACTCATTATCAGCGTGATAGTGTGTAAGTGAAAGAACTCTTAAAGCTTGTATGCTAGGTCGTCTAAACACGCTGTGCAGATTAAGTTTAATGTTCATTTCTAAAGTCTTCTGATTATTATTAGAGTTATCGTTTACGTGTTAATAAAACAATTTGTATCATTACATTTTATACCTCTCGTGCGAGTTGCTAAGTTCACCCATAATTTCCAGTAGGTAGATACTTCGTCTGGTTAATATATGGCGGAGATACTACCTGCTAGATGATAGATAGATAGATAGATAGAGAGAGAGAGAGAGAGAGAGTTATGTGATAGAAATCTGCGTAACAGCACCCTTATGAGGTTCATAAAATGCGCAATATAAGTCTTCCGATGCATATGTATAGATATCTGTTGCGTTCATCATCTGCCTCGTCGAGCGAAAGCATAACTTCCAATTACTGTCCGTGGAAATACAGCGGGACGTGCTATGATTATCATGGAGTCGACGCCGTTGGAGGGACTTGAACCAACGACCTTTGGCAACAGAGCACGCTTTCGGTTCGATCTTTGTACGCCATCATCATTCTAAGTCTCTGAGAAGGAAGGCGACTGAGATGCAATCAACATGTCCATTCTCACACACGCTCACCGCATGTACACTTGCCACTTTCGTATGCATACAATATTGACTCTGCAATCTAACCGTTGGCTTTTATGTGCATAGCTTGCGATGGCGTTCACTACTACAGCATTCCGACACAAAATCATCTAATATCCGAAAGAGGAAGCCAGATATTCACTTCCATGCACTCGTCTACAGATATATATGTACACTTTTGTAGTATATGCAGGGCATTGCAGGCGTTATATACAAGAGTGTCAATATACACATGCGAAAAAGCATACACGTACCATCGCTTTGATATATTATAAAGGCGCTATATGATTGTGAACATCATACACTGCGTGTCATGTCTGTTCCTTCGCTGGTGGTGTATTTATTATGGTCAAGTCATAAATAAATAGTCTTTGTCTTTATAACGGGATGACACACACACAATGATATATGGATGGATCTGTTTATAATCTGAAGTGGAATCATCTCTCACGGCCGATGAAAGAGCAGAATACGGGAATTCAGGCTCTCAATGGCAATAAATCAGTGCATGTCCACATGATGCGTTATGTCGGGTCAGGTTCTAGGCCAGGTCGATTGTCAGAAAGGTCATGTCAGGGATATCTTTGCAATACTAGGGCTGCAACCGTTTCCCCGTGAGGTTTGTGTTGTGGTGCAGATAAATAAGTAGAAGAGTTTTTATTTCGGAAGCAACTAGTTGCACCTACGTAATAAGCCTATGTATACATGGTAGATAAATCATAAACGGATTACAATTCAGAGGTCTGTGCTATTTAGCAGACTTACTGTTTAAAGGGTTGACTTATAGCATGCACTGTTAGATCTGTAACATCTGTTATACTCTTGTGATAGAGGAAACGATTGAGTGGCGTTATGAGGAGAAGCAGGGTACTGTTGTGACAAAGGGCATCTGCAGTTAGAGGTCATCAAGGCTCACATAACAGTGATAATGTTTCGATAATACTAGATCAAAACAAAAGTGGCGTGAGAGATGAATAGTGGGATACAGCTCCTCTCGAATCACCAAGCGAATGCAAATGTAAAGCATCGAAAATCCTCGGCGCTACATAAAGGGAGACCAGCTAATTCGTCTGAGCTATATTATCACATAAAGTTCGCAATCTCCAGGCTGGTTTGCTCGTTCCACGCTAGAATACTGGAAAGATTATGTCAAAGAAACACCATGGTGCTTCGGTTATAGTGTGGAGATTACGACGCATGAGTAATAACAGAGTATAGGTCTATGGGTGTATTAAGGGAGAAAGAAGACGTCTTCTTAATTAATAATGCATGTGAGGTGTAACGCTAATCTCACTGCGTCATTCGCCAACCACCTCCCGATTGACACAGTAAGGAAGAAGGTAAAGAACGTGTTGGAGAATGAGATTGAGGAAGAGGAAAAGCAATTGGAGGCGGAGGAGGAAGTGGATGAAGAGGAGGAACTGCATGAAGGGGAGGAATTGGAGTAGGAGGGTAGGAGATAATTGTAGATGGGCAGGGCAGGAGGAGGGAACGGATGAGGAGAATAAAAGAGAGTGGGTGGAGGAGATTGTGGAACGAGAGCGGTGGAAAATGGAATGGAAGGGCGGGTAGATGAAAAGAGGGGAGTGGGAGATGAAGGGAAACGTGCATGAGAGGGCATTAATTTTCGAAGATTCGTAAGGGATGGAAGGAGTGTAGGACTTAACGGAGTCTGGTAGGGGCGATGAAACAGGAAATGAAGGAAGAAGAAGGGAAGAAGGAAGAGGAGAAGGGCGAGGAAGGGGAGGGGTAGTGAAAGTGGATAGTTGGGCTATGGAACTAAGCTTAACTGTTCTAGCGCGGGCAATCATCCAATATAAGGCAATAAAGACGAAGTGCGGAATTCGCTGGTTAATTGCGTCGGGAGCGTCTGAGGCACAGAAAAGGCACATAGCGGTATTTATATACGACCGAATGCTATATATATATATATGAGTATAATCACTACAGCTAAAGTCTTCTAATGCATGTATCATTGAATACATTTGCCTACCACGCAGGAGCGTCCGATGATGGAGTTCGGTCCATTGAGGCTAATGACGCCGTCAGTCAGACGTATTGTTGCCGTTCCGTTGCTGTCGGCAAATATGTTGCCTAAGTCTCCGACATGTCTACAATAATACGCAACAAAAGACGAAATGCAAACCATAAATAGCTCATGATATTGGTATTTACAAATAAAACAGTCTTCTCGTTGCAGATAGGGTAGGCCTACTCATAGGGACACATTACCTAATGTTTAGTCACAACCAACATGACCTTTTCTGACCACGGAACTGCAATAAATATGTCGATGAGCGTTTTGGCCACACTATGATGTGCATATGGCTTGACTATGTATGCAGGTGCATACGAGGCTACGCCCTCTCCAATATCATTATTTAATATTATCCGTTATTCCGCTGCCGTATTTATTGTATTGAAACGAGCTCCTGTTCTGGCACGACTTGCTCCAGCAAAAATAATTCAGTCAGTTGTCTATACTCTCTATCAACAGGGCTCGGATTCCATAATTGGCGCTATATAAACTGCTTATGTGTGTTCTTGACGGTATCTAGAACATGATGATAATATAGACTATAAGTAGGCAAATTACTAGAATATTTGGCTAATGCGCTATTATGGCAGACGCGGAAATTAACAACGCAAATTAATAAATACACTTTGCTTTCACAGGGTTGCCGTCAAAACAGATTATGGCTTACCAACATGTGTTGTAGATTATGGCTTACCAACATGTGTTGTTTACAAAAGAAATGCAAAAGCGAGATTTTATCAAAATACCGACGAAGAGCAGTTGCTGAACTGTGACCAGCGGAATTGATTGGGAAGATAACAGAAAAGATATTAGTCACGTGAAGCTCATAAGTGCCCTTACATGTCGAAATATGTAATGATGTACTGTAAGGTTCAGAGATAATATAGGATAGGATATGAAAAAGTGAGATGGGATAGCATAAGACAGCATAAGACAGCATAAGATAACATAAGATAACATAAGAAATAAAGTATGACATAAGACAACATAATTATATGGTGAGATAAGTTACAACGACACGACGCAAGATAAGATAGGCTAGTTATAGGGATATCAATATCGATGACAATAACGATAGAGACATTCACATCTCCTTTGTCGCGATTTGAATCAGAATCGCCTGTTTCAATGATCCAATTTTTACTCGAAAGCTTCCTTGACAATAACTTAATTAGAGTCGTCGTTACTTTCGAGTATTTACTGACGAACCTTTCAGTATCGTTAGGTCCACCGTGTTTTGTATTCATTGGATTGAAATGAGCTCCTATGCTGGCACAACCTGATCAAGCAAAAATAATTTAATCAGTTGTCGATACTACCTATGAACAGGGCTCGGATTTCACAGCTGACGCTATATAAATTGCGTATGTGTATTTTTGAACGTTACCTAAGACATCACCATAACATTGGGTTATGGCACCAATGTTCCATTAAATAATTACTTATCATTGATTACAACCTCATAGTCCATAAGCGCAACAATAGACGGCACACAAAGTTGTTAGTGTTAAGGTCTAAAGATTGAGTCGGGTGACACATTTCCTACAATCAATATAAGTTAAACCTGATAAAATGTATTGCTATGAATTCAAAAAATTCATTCGAATACGTCGTTTGAATAGGAACGTTGGAATAGGGTGTGACCAAGGAACTTAGAGCCTGGATTGGGTAAGTTTTAGTGATTTAGGCTATTGACGAAAATGGGATTAACCAATTGCAATGGAGTAGGCTTCAGGAACTTTATAGGTTGAACAATGGAATTGAATCCACAAATTATTTGCTGTTCTGTCAGAGAGCAAACATCCGTATACAATTTCAGGCAGGCATAAATAAAACTCAGCTATTAAACGCGCTTAAAGCGCGTTGAAGGTCTTTAAAAAATGCATTGATGCGTCACACGAATAGACTTTAAATAAACAACTGATCCTACCGATTCAGTCATCTACATTATATTGCATATAGACCTGCGGCTTCCTTACTGTATACACATTACCCTAGGATCACCATGTGATCTATGATATGGCACGCCAATACAGTAGGTTTCATATTTGTATGCAATTATCTTATATATATGTATAAGATTTAAATGCATATATCTACATTAGATAATTGCATCTATAGATATATATATATACATTTTCTTCTATGCAATGACCCAACTTTTAATTTTTTTTATATTAATCGTTGACTCGCATTAATCTTGTTTATTGCTATGAATCTAAGGATGACCTTTCAACGTAACGACTTTTATCCACCCATTAGAACATTCAATCGTAAGAGTAACAAGCAATACTTTTGTCTTGTTTTTCACAATAGAGTACAGCCAAGCTAGCAAGATGCATTTGGTAAACTAGAAGAATGTTTGAGTTAGGTTTAAGCCTGCCAAAATCTACTAGCGTTACAAAAAGCATTTTATCTCATAAATAACTTAAGCTGAACGAATATTTACTACTGTGTTTCTGATTATAATGAAATACATATACCACATCGTTCGGAAGCGTTGCCAAACTCTACTCTATATAGCAGGGCTAGAACAAGTCTTGAGGTTAAAAACGAAATGATGTCAAAGTCTAAATACTAGTCTATATAAACTGTGTAGTCGTGTATGCATCTTCCAAGTGTAATGTGCTTGCCCTTTTGGAGATTATAAAATCCGTCAGTGTTTGGCTGACGAAACACGACGACGCGAGAAATGATCCTGTTGCCTATAACTAAGCCTAGTATGCACGTGTAGCGACTGGAATAATGAACACCCAGCACTGTGGCACTCTCCACTAATCAAAGCTCTTTGTCCGCGTTCACGTACTTTCTTTGCGCTTGCCATTACGTCTTATACCCACCTAAAGACTGGACTCTTTACCAAGGTCTGAATCGAGAGTGCTTCTCAGTAAATAACCTAAAGGGGCACTATAAACTTACTGTGCCTGCCTGAGCCCGTTATTGCGGCTAGCCCAAGATCATAAACAATTGAGCACAGGAACGTTCATTTTGTTTCTGCTGAAAGTTTCGTCAATTCATTTTCAGTAATCGTTTCATTGCTCACAGTTTTTTTTTCAAATAGACCTATTTTGCAACGATTAATTTATCGATCTAGTCGCCTGAGTAATTAATTTATTCTGTCAGGTAAAGTGTTATGCCGGACAATTAATTAATTAATTGGTCTATTGATATTAGACTGATGGTCTGATAGTTATTCATACGAGAAGCAGTTCATCAGTGCTGTTCTGACCATTTGTGAGATCTCCAAATGTGTGTACATGGAAGCCGTGATATCCAGGTGTCAGTCCAGTTACACTTCCTTCGATGGTCACGTTGCCTTTCAATCCCTGTATAAACACATTATTGAGAATCATCTATCGCAACTGAAATGAGGATACTATCGAGAGAATAGGTAGCATAATTTTTATAATTATGGACAATAAATAATCTAATCATTCAATCGTCTGCCTCAGTGCAGCATTTAGGCCTATGTTTTATTGGAAAACTGACCTGTTGTGAAAATGTGACCAGTCCTTCTATGCCAGTCGAGGCTGTTCCGTTGGGTCTCAGAATGCAGACGGCGGACATGTTTTCCTTATTCCAGCTGGAGAGTAGGTTTCCGGCAAGTCCGTAGAGGAAAAGCTGAAGTGACGTACCGTATAGAGTAAACAATTCTTCAGGGCTCACTGCAAGCACAATCGCAGAAAAATGAGCAATTAACCAAAACTTCAATGGAAACTATAGACGCCGCTACCTTGAATTTTAATGTGTCTGTTCGTTGCCGCGCTTGTCGCTACATAATCTCAGCTGATCATAAGAATTCTGATTAGACAGCATTCATTCAAGCATCTACGCATTAACTCATCTGAACTTTAACAAAACTGCGAAATGATCCATGTCTATGCGCTGCATATTTAATTGTTACCACGTGTATTATAATGAAACTACTGTTTTCACATTGATCTGGCGTAAGGCAAATGTACAAGTTCACAAAACCGTTGATACCTCTTTTACAAACTTATGCCGCAAAGTGAAATCGCACGTAATCCAGCCTGATCTTCCTATTACAATTACTGAAACGAAACAATATCACTGTTGTGGTCGATGTGATCGAAAACACTTAGAAATGAAAATATGCCAAGACAGTACACGACATTTTTATTTCACAGTCGTCTCATTGAGCTGCGTTTGTATCTTACCTCCAATAACTGGAGAAGATGACTGACAAGCGGAGTTGCCTTTCGTAGATTCTGAGGTGGATGCTGTAGGCCTATCTACAGTCGTATACGTAGACACGTCAGAGGTTTCGCTCGATGCTACACCTGAACTCGATGATCCCGACGGCGGGAGGTCATTTAAGTTTGACGATCCTTCCAATAAGTTTCCCGTTGTACTCGTACCTTTACTGTCTATTGTTGAGTTAATTGATGATATCAACATCGATGTTGTGCTGGAGAGAACTGCCGAAGACCTTTGTTCTGCCTCTGTTGTTGAATTGTAGGTCATCGTTGTCGTTGCTTCAGTTGGTGCAGATGTTCTCCTTGGATGCGTGACGACAGCTGGCCGTGTAGCTGAACATATTGGATTCGTCGTGGTGTTCAGCTGGTAAGCACAACTGCCCACATCGTAGCATTCCACCAAGACGTCTTGATAAATAAGGGGAGTTGCACAGACAGGCCAGTCGACTTGAATTCTGGCGGTCATTTGTCGATACCACGTGAGATTGCAATCACAGTTCCACCAGTTTCCTTCCATAAACAGACTTTGGAGATTTGGAAATGATGTCTGAACAGACGAACCGTTGAGCTCAGTCAGAAGATTATTGCTCAAATTGAGATTAATCAGTGATGGTCCAAAGAACGAAAAGAAATTATTAGATACATCGACCAGTTGATTGTAGCTCAAATCTAGATCCAGTATCGCTGTAGACATGTTTGCAATAACCTCACCCTGACATAGGGTTGCTATCCTGTTATCGGACAACTTCAGACTTGTTATGGCAAAACTATTCGAGCAAATTACTTGCGGAATAGTTGATAGCAGATTCCAGGACAGATCGAATTGAGTAAGGTTAAGTATTCTGCTTAAAGTTCCACCTGGAATGTCGGTCAAGCTGTTGTCCTGCAGGTTCACGGTCTTAAAATAACCAACCAATGTCAACCCATCAACTGTTGTCAACTGATTTCCATGAAGGTCAACCGTCTGAACTTTAACATTGTCGCTTGTGCCATATATGGTCATTGACGGCATACTTGTCAAACGGTTGTTTGACACATTTAATAAAGTAAGTACGTCTTTGGCACCAAAGTTACGAAGACCTTCCGGAAACTGTTCAAGCTGATTGGCATCGATTCGAAGAACCTGTAGGTTGTTCATCACAGGTGGCAGAACGAGTCTGTTGATGGTGTTATTTGAAAGGTCGAGTTGCTTTAAGTAGTTGAGGCTTAGGAAGGCGTCGACTGCAATATCAGTTAGTTTATTTCCAGAAAGAAATAGACTCTCACCGCTCATTTCAAACCACTCAAGTGTCGAACTATTAATAGAACGAAGACGATTGTTCCTTAAAGAAAGCTTCTGGAGGTTGAATTTGTCTAGGAAGACGTTAGTCGGCAGGTAATCAATTGCGTTATCATCGAGATACAATTCGCTTAATGCAGGGAATGAATTCAACCACATCAAGTCAGAGTCTATTAAGAAATTTCGACTGATTGAAAGGTTCGTCAGACTGACAAATGTCTGATCGGTGCTAATAACTGAAAAATTACCAATCTGATTCCCATCAAGTATTAACTCTTGAAGAGAACTCAGTGCAGATATTGGCACCAAGACGCTGTTGCCGAGTTGGTTGAATGACATGTCTAATTCGGTCAGAGCAGAATTATTTAACTGGATGCCTGATGGAATATCTTGGAGCAAGTTTCTGTCTAATCGTAGTATTTTCAGCTGATATAAAACCTGAAGAGATGCGAGTGAATCCGATGTTAATAGGTTGTTTCCTAGGTCGAGTTCCATTACAGTCACCAATCGTATAAGTGCATTTGAATTCAGCTCCGTTAGATTATTACTCCTCAGGATTAAGGTTGTCAAATTACCAAACGCATTGGTTGCCAGATCAGGTAGCTGTGAGATGCTGTTATTTTCGAGTGACAGACTCACCAGTCCATGAATGGATCCCAGTGCATTCAGGGAAACACTCGTCAGCAAATTGGTGCCAAGATATAGAGTCAGTGGCCTGTAGGCAATACTCGTAAACATTTGACTTGTTACCGAAGTCAATCTGTTCCCGGCCAAGTTCAGAGTTCTCAGACCTGCCAAATTTACGAAACAGTCGTCATCCAAAATACCAATGTCATTAAAAGAGAGATCTAACCACTGTAAACCTTTCAGACCTGGAAACATATCGGCTCGTATGCGTTTCAGATGATTATAACTAATATCCAGTGCGGTTACTCTCTCCATGCGCCATTCATTGAATGCGTCTGCTGGAATATCCGTCAGCTGGTTACGATTGAGCTTTATACTGGTTACAAACATTTCACCATGAAATGAGAGCGGATCAAGAGAACTTATTCGGTTATTTGTCAGTACGACCATCGATGTCTTGAAATTATCGTACGCTCTTGATGGTACATAACTTATGTTGTTTCCATCCAAAGGCAGACTGACGAGTGACGTCAGCTGTTGAATAAATTCAATTGGAAACTCATCTAATTTATTTTCTGATAGATAAACAGTCTTTACTTTTGAAACATTCCAGAAGCTGTCAGTTGCAAGTCTGCGAATTTGGTTATTTGACAGCAACACTTGGTTGAGGGTAGAGAGGTTTCTGAAGGATTGGCTTGCTACTCCCTGAATGAAATTCTGTTGCAGGTCGATTAAGGTCAAGCTGGGAAGGTTTTCAAAAATTCCAATTGGTATGGTCATCATTCTGTTGCCTTTGAGATTAACTCTATACAGTTTTGTTTGGCGGGTAAAGCATCCTGGTTCAATAAAATCGATCAAGTTGTTAGAAAGATCGAGATTAGTTAAATTCGGCAAATGAAAGAATGTATCATTACGGATTGATCGTAGTTCATTACTTCTTATATTGAGTGTTTTTAGAGATGAAAGTCCAAGAAACGTAGAAGCGGGTATGTCACTGATGAAGTTCATATCAAGGATCAATGTATCAAGAGTCGATTGGTTAGCAAAGATTCCCTCAGGCAGTTGGATAATTCCGTTTTGTGACAAATCCAGATTCCTAAGAGTGGTTTGGTAGCGTAGTAAGTCTACGGGCAAATCTCTAATCTGGTTTCTTGTAATAGTTAACGTAGTCAAGCGGGTGAGACCTAACAAAATGCTAGAGTCAAAGTAACTTAAATTATTTTTTGACAAATCCAAGGTTCCTAATCTAGACAGTGTTTGAAAGGTACCCGGATATAGGACTCTCAGGCGATTGTTTAAAATGGCAAATCTGTTTAAAGATGTTAGAGAATGGAATGCGTCTTGTTCGATGGTCGATATACCATTCTCACTCAAATCAAGATCCTGGAGCAACATATTGTTAGCAAACAGACTTCTGCTGACGGCGGTTAATTCGTTGGTAACGAGACTCAAAAGGATAAGCGAAGGTAGACCTTGGAACAACGAGTCAGGCAAGGAATTCAGTCGATTGTTATAAAGATAAAGGTAATTTAGAGAACTCAGATTTGAGAAGACGTCTGCAGAGAGGTTAAACAAGTTGTTATTCTCCAAGTGAAGCGTTTTCATTCCAGTAAATCCTGCGAATGTGCGTGAAGGTATTGTTCGAATCAAGTTCTGGTCCAGTTGAATCTCATCCACCACATCGGTTGCCATTCCGAGAAAGGCCATTTCATCGATGGTCTTAATGCCAAGCCTCTGTAGCGTCAGTCGGTTAACACGAAGTCCGTGGAAAGCATTTGCCTGGATTTCTATTATTCTTGTGTTCGTTGAGATACTCAATTCTTCGAAGATATCATTCGAGACGTTAAACGGTGGAACCTTTTCTAGAACACCCAACGCTTGGCAAACGATGCTGGGCGGCCACTGTCCATCGCACGAGCATCCGGGATAAGCCGCCGGACAGCCTGTGTCAGACTGTGAGTTCACCGTCACGATGGTCATGGTGACAATTGCAATTGCTACGTACATCATTTGAGAATTGTATTTAAACTTCATAATTGAACATCATTTGGAAATAATATACTTCGATATCCACAAACCGATGAGCTTTTAGATTACTCTGTGACGCAGTTCAGTGCAGATTTTCTAGTTACGCTAGTTATGCAGTAAAACACGGTCAGAGTTCTGAACAGACAACGCAGATTGTAAATACCTTGCAGTATATAGATAGACTAGCGGTCCAGTCCAGGGCTGCTAGCAAATTGTTTCGTGGGTGTGTGTTATGTAAAGTTATCAGTCCAAGTCACTCCACACTAAGGTCTATGAACTATTCAATTAAATATATTTCGCATATTGAATACATGTTTGTGTAAAACATGTAAACCCTGTAGACGGTAACTGTTTTGTTCATGGCCCTATGCACCCTACTCTGAGTCATGAGAGAGTTCTCTTGCACAATGTTACCGAATTCCAAAGCAGATGCGTGAGATAAAATGGATAAAAGGCAGCTTGCATGCTATAGTCATCTTCCAGGGTTGCCACGCATGCCTGTACGACAACAATTGACAGTATTGACACACACCGCTGAATTATGCTTCTGCATAGGGCCTACAGGTACAACCTTGCAATGTTGTCGAAAAGTTTAAAAATGTTTGACGGGGTTTTGACAAGCCTACATTTTGTTATGCCTTGGAGACCACTGACAGACGCATGTTTAGCGACATCTTAGGGCGTTTTGCAAGTTTTTTTATAGGCCGATGAGACGAAAGAATTTGAAATTAAGCATTCATAGCGATAGCAGCGAAAGCTATGCAGTCAGAGAGCAACAGACCCACTTGTGAATCTGCTTCTTAGCGTGGTGTAGAAATGTATTCCACGGAACTTCAAGAGAAACTAGGCAAGAAGCCCTCTTGTATCTTCTCTCTCTCTCTCTCTTTCTCTTTCTTTCTCTCTCTCTCTGTTTCTCTCATTCTCTCTCTCTCTCTCTCTTCCATCTCTCCATTTTATCTTTCTGTAATAAAGTAATACCCAGCATACCAATGTAATATAGCATACTTCAATGTAGCATTATAAACTTTTAGAATACAAACTCTTAGATTATAGCCATAATCACCTGGTGCAGATGATACACAAATATATGTATCGACTTCTGAGTGATGAAAGAACTGTAGATACTTCAGAAAGATCTTAGAAAAATGTTTAGATGGTGAGAAGACTGGAGAATGCTCTTTAATTTGAAAAAGCGTCCAGTCATGCACATGGGGAAGAGAAACAAAGAGTTTTCTCATGAAATATGGGGGTGGTGGTAAGGTACGGACGGTGAGTGAAGAAGACGGAATTTGAAAGTGATTATGCACAAGAGTGCAAGACCTTCACTTCAGTTTTAGGCGATGTGCCGAAAAATCAAAGAAGGCCAACACAATTTTAGACCTGATAAAATGGACAATAATAATTATTGTCTTACGAGTCAGGAATACAGTACCGAGGTTGAGCAAATAACTGAATAGGCCACATTGGGAATACTGCATCCAGGTATGGGATCCATGTCTGAAACAGGCCATGGAAAGCTGATGAGAGTGCAAAGAAGAACTACAATATCAATCAAACTTGATATAGCGCCTCTTCAATAAATCTACTCAGAAGCGCACTCTGCGTTAGCTATAAGATGTTAACTGTCATTTCAGTGAGAGTTAGAACAATTAGCAAAACAGTGCACAATAAGATAAAAGAGTCACTAATGGCAGGCCCACACACAAGCGTGGAACCCACCAATGGATTCCCGTCATCATCTGACAGATGGCATGGATGTTCAGAGTCTCAATAGACGTAATAATGATTTGTGGGTACACGTATCTGATTAATGAAGAGGCTGAATAGACGTAGACTAACATCATTGTAGCGACGGACGAATAGAAGAGGAGATCTAATCATTATTTTCAATCCATGTCATACTTTCTCGTCTCCAACGTGCTTTACTTCGTCATGATTTTATTTCAGGATTTTCTCAGGCACGATCACATCTGCTAAGAGCATTCTTAGCATATTTTCGTCTGAATCACTTACGTCTTAAAAGGCACGACTACATTATTTTTGTTGAATTGAAGCTACATGAAATATGTCCCCGTAGGACAAACTAGCGATAGGCGGAGGTAGTCTGAATAACACCCCCATTACACCTCTTTACGCATAGCCAAATGCATAATGGCATCTGTTGGATTCTCTGTGACCTGGCTTAACTCTCTTCATCTGCTGCTACTTTTAAAAAGCTGAATTTTTATAAGCTGACTTGTGTTAGTGCATGGCTATAAATTCACACTGATACCGTTCAACGTTTTCAATTATTTCATCGCTCTTTTTAAAACACGAAATCGATATTAAAATCTCAACTCAGCTCAACTCAATAATAGACTTCAACTTTCGAGTTTAGAAGCTTTAAGATTACAATTACGATATTACATAGGCCTACCGTCATCGTTAAGCGACTATTAATATTACTATTATACATTGTTGAAATCGACTCACATCAGCAGCTTAGGTTCCCGAAACCCGGGAAGTGTATTGGGCGTCCTCAACTAATTAACTATGCAAGACAAAACGATCCCAAACACCTGTTCACCTGAGCGTATATAGGCCTACACACCTGTTCAGCGCAGCCTCATTTTGCATAGGGGCCTACCAATTCACAGCTAGCAGGCCTATAACTTATTTTATACCAATGATACGAATACATATGAAATTATATCCTAATATGACCGAGCTACAGACCGTCCTCAATGGTGCAGCTCGCATTGTAGGGTAATCGGAAAATTTGACCAGATCAAGTCATTTGTGAAAGACTCTTTCCGCTAGTGTATTCTATTTTAAGGTGTTCCGCCTCATGCGGAACTGTCTTTATGGATCAGCTTCATTCTTTCTCTTGGCCTATACTGTCGCATCCAGCATCCTCCTTACCCAGTCGTTCCTCCTTACTGAGGCGGTCTTCCTTACTGTCCTCGGGGCTTCGTCCCGTAGACTTCTATGGCTCAGTCTAGAAGTGTCGCCACTGTGGGACTCTCCGGCAGGAATTTGGTATACACCAGTCCCTTAGGACCAACTGTGCTTTGTTAACTTCTGATCAGTTCCGTTTGCCCTTGATAACTGTCATCTTCGTCAGTGAAGACACTTGACTACGTCAGTAGCACCTCTGACTTAAAGTGGCGCTCTATGAATGCTTGACCACGACAATAGGTGTAAAATGGAGATTTTTTTACATCGATCAAGCACAATCGTGTAGATCTAATTATCAAGTCTAAAACACCGCCAACCAACAATATGTAGCGACTCAAATTTTCAACTCCGTTCTATACTTCGGACTCGAAGTCACGATTAGTTTGGACGATTTCTGCCCCAATTATATTGCCAAAACGCCGGTAGAAAATGCATTTTGGCCTTGCGCTAGACAGGTCCAACGAAATAAACAGTCACCAAGACAATCATAATCACCATGAAAATCCCTCGACCTCAATGACCCCCGTTTTCAGCCAATGACCTCGCTCCACGATCGGAATGTTGCACAACTTTTTTGATGGCCGATTTGGTCGTTTGGTGTCGCACGTGTTGGATTCAACGATTCTTGTATTCCACTCTGATGGAAAATACCCGTGCATAGCTACTCAACCTTCGGTTGTTGCATATTTTTCCTCAGCCACCAAACATTGTAATTGTTGGTATAGTTGTCAGCATGGAAATAGAAGGTGAGTCTGACGGTGGATTGACCCTAAGTCCAGGTCTTAAGAACTCGTTACATTCTGACTCAGAGCTTAGCAAAAGGGAACGAAAGCCTACATCCCGTCTCATAATAAAAGAAGACAATCATAACATCGTTTACGTGATTACGCCCACAAACCCTACATAATATGTAATTGTATATATATACATATATATATGTTTGTATATATTTTTAATATATATATATATGCAATCATAGGTTTTAAGTAGCAAGACTATACACATCCATATAAAACCAATAAAAATTAAGTTATTTACATATATGTGATTAATCAAATAAATTATCCATGATGTGTCAGAATATGAGAAAAACAATAGACTTGACATTCTGCTTCAGCTCACTTTATCCTATATTTGAAAAGCAGGATTATGTTACAAGCTTTGGTTAAAGCCTTCGCAAATATAACGGCTAAACGGCTAAATTATTGTTGAGTGTCTTATGTCAGTTGACCTTTCCGCCTGAATATATTATATGTATTTATTTATTATGTGATTTTCTAATATAATATATGTATGTATATTTAATTAAATATTATATCACGAATTATGCATTTTATTTGACAGGAGGCTTTGTTGTGGTCGGTAGACGACGTCGGAATATTCCGCACTTTCGAATATTTCCGCAAGCCACTCTTGGGCCGGAGTTTCCGGTAATCTTGCTGTCATCCTTTCCGAGGCCGAGGTCATCTTCATCCCGATGAATCTATTAAAACAGAGGACGACTAAAAACGTGTTCATATTAAAAAGTTATTCTCTCTGTCACCGCGTAATTTATCTACATTAGGCCTACTACAAATTTGGTATGATTTTATAGCGTGCATGTATCAGACGTGGTGTATTCGGTGACCATTCATTTCGTCGCGGGATCATTTCGTCGCAGATCACTTTGTCGCAAGTCATTTCGTCGCAGATAATTTCGTGGTATAGCGGTTAGGGTCAGGTTAAGCATCGTGAGGGTCGGTTAGAGTCAGACTATGCGTGGTGAGGGTCGGTTTGAGTCAGGTTATGCGTGGTGAGTGTCGTTTAGGGTCAGGGTTAGGGTTAATGTGGTTTTTAAAATGAGACGAAATGATCTGCGACGAAATGAACGGGAACCGGTGTATTATTCTGATCTGCTTTAATAATTGGAACACTAAACCGGTTGAATTCTTATTAGGTACAGGCGATTTACTTGGAACAGACCCTGATCGAGCCTGCTTCATCGATATGATTCCTGTGAGTAAATTGGCAATCATAATAATTTTAGTCATTGATGGAACGAATTACGATTATTATTAACACATAATTTTCCAGCTTTTGGAAAGATGAATTTCTGTAAATCTCATTATAGACAGATAGATATTTCACATTATACATTTTAGCCCATAATATCGTCTTAAGTAGGTCAGAATAAACCAGAAATGTTAATATGAAATCTTCAGAGCTTAATAATAATTATAACTGTTCAATACAAACGATAGCAAATATTATCGGGCTCCGAGTCTGGGACAACAGAATAGAGGGAAGGGGGGGGGTATGATATTCCAGGACTCGAACCTCAAAAATTGTAGATGAGCACACGTGACTCATTAAAATACATTCGATATAGAATCAAGTGGAGAAAAAGATCCACGTGGCTAAACCCTCTTCTGGTAAAGATGAATTCAAGACGTGTGTAGTTGCAGTATAACGACACTGTGTGATATCAAAGATCATTAGCGTCGCCCTCCTACCTTACCCAGGCTAGGACTGGCACTGTAGGCGGAGTAGATGCATGTTCTATTTAGCTTGGAGTGTCAACTTCTTAAAGCTGTGCAAGTAATGTTAACTATATAACAAGAAGGCCCATAGCCTATGTTATGACCAAACAAGAAGCTGCATAGGATAGACCTAGCAATGTCATTGAGTACAACTGTCAGCTTCATTGCCACTATAATAATCCTGGCTTATTGATTTGAGGTAAAAATGTCAGTGAATGAGTGATTGAGCTCCAGCCGCCTAAGAACGCCGAAACTAAGAAATAGAAGATGCTATTTAACACACGAATATGTTCGGTTCACTGTGAATTTTTCATAAATCCAGCTTCTACTTACTCTAGCCAATAAAATAATTTCATCAATCCAACTTCTCGGCCTATTTACACACTATAGCATTTCTTCATCATTCTTACTTCCATTTAAGCAAGGATATTTGTCATCATTCCAATTTCCGTTTAAGCAAAATTTATTTTCATCAATCCAATTTCTATTTAAGCAATACTTGTCCTCATCGACTATGGACCTTTATAGGTTATTGATCCTTCGGACTATCAAACCTTCGGACAATGAAATGTTCGGATTATTGAACCTTCGGACCATCGAACCATCGTACTATCGACCTGTATATCACCGTTCACCGTTTTTTTTCTTACGATGCACATACCAAAATGCGAAGTTAAGTCTTGGAGAAAATACGTTGAGTATGTGACTAAATCTAATTTTCTGTATCCTGGGTACGTTGCTACATGTAACCTATGTTGTGTCAGCCAAAATCTCATGAGTTTGCCTACCACACAGGAGTGTTTGTAGATTGATCGATTCCCGTAGCACCTAATAACGCTGTCCGTCAGATGGATTGTTGCATTTCCGTCGATGTCCGCAAATATGTTACCCAAGTCTCCGACATGTCTACAATAAAACGCAAGAAGAGAGTAAATTTTGATCTTAAATCGATCGTTCCCATAGACTGGTAGATCCATCTACAAACGTTGAACACCAGCTGTGACGCGTGACACTCTGGACGATGGCGCTATATAAAAGTCATCGATCAGCAGCAGAGGCGTAGGAGGACTACGGATGAAGGTGTCTACCTGACACATGAGATGGGAGACATCAATGGGCTTCGCCTGAAGCAGACGGCCTCAATACAGACGGCGAGGATTATGCAAAGATCAACGGGGTGTCAAACAACGAAACCCGACACCTCGAGGCAGATGTCAGAAACGACTGCACCTTCCATCTCTACGACCCACAAACAAGAAATTCATGAATCAGTTGGAGATTTGGTCTGGACCGGCTGGTTGACACGGATCATGAATAGGGGACAATTCCGATACGAACGGTGCAATCTGTTAGGCTGCTTAACTGTAGTAATGGAATTCATTGTGACTAAGAAGGTCCAGCCATAACAGCCGCTAGTCAAACAGTAACTGGACGCCCCTAGGAATCTGACGTTACGCTAGGGACGCCAAGACCCAACCAACCAGGGTTTAGTAATGGTTTCTGCAGGTGACCTGTCATCCAATAGAGATACGAGTTTTGCGTTTGGGATGGCGAAGGAAATCGCCTCTAGAAGGATTCATATAGCGTAGCAAGCAAAGGAACAGGGACTTGTTTCGGAACTGGGGGAGACGCTAGGTCGTTCTGACGACAAGGGTAATCAACGTAGTTGAGAATCCCGTCTCCAACGCAAACCAGGGAAACATTTTCTAAAAATACACTAATAACTCCAGTAAGTGTAGATAGGATGAGTGGTGTGTATATATTTCATTAAATATACATATTAAAAACCCTCAGGTGTATCGTGTTGCTGAGCTTGGTGATAAAGGAAAGAACCAGCGAGTACTCTCGTCATCAAGAAGAAGTGGCGAGAGTGGAACCCGCGACACCGGCACTCACACTATAGACCTACAGCAGTGATTCTGTTAACAGTTGAAATCATGGAGTCCTCACATGGAAGCATCACATCGTAAAAGTTTGGAGTCCAATGGAAATAGAGAAGAGCCATTGACTCTGTACTAATACATTTTGAATCCTTTATAGAGTCATATAATATCTGTCAAAAATTGCGAACTTCTGATATAGGCGACCAAGGGGAGAATAACAGATGTGTCAAAGATAAAATAAAATAAATCAAAGAAAGACTAATGTTTAGTGCGAACAAGTGTGCATTACTTGGAGATAAAAGTTGTGGCTAGATAATTATGCTGAGTCAAATTGCGTCTTATTGTGATTATTAACTCTGATTCTGGGCCTCTGCTAAAGGCTTTTAAAATAATAATTATATGTTATTGATAATTATCATTCGTGGTATTTATTGCAACCTATTGACCCTTTATGCGATATGTCAATTACTTGTTACAAAACTGCGACAACCTATCAAACTGTCAAGATCCAGTTTGGACCGATATGATGTTGCCAACAGGAAATAATTTAAAAATTAAGAGACAGGGAAATTAGAGGACAACCCAATATCTGAAATGGTCTATAAAAGTACCTTTCAGCATAACCTTTCTTTATGAATTTTAACATTTAGCTTCTCTACTTTATGGACTCATCCCCAAGTTATCCGACGACAGCAAGCAACTCGATGATGACGCCAGTCAGCGTTCCTTGGACGCATCATTAGGCCTACTTTATTTGTTTATCCAATCACAACTTCGGTATTACGTCAAATGACGTAATACTTAAATTTTCTGCGCCCAACTTCACAATTTTTGAATCTCGGTCTGACGAGCGCACCCAGACGGAACCACTGCTATAGCCAACGATGTCTAGAATTAAACAACAGTCGTTCTGTGTGACCAATGACCATTCTATGAGTTCTCAGACCTAATTGTTCGTTAATTGACTATTTCACAAAAAGTATAAGAGGCAACCGCAACGTTTTTCTGTAGAGCGTTCAGGCAGGTACATGTAGGTAAATCGAAGCTGAAGTTGTTAAACGCAACTATGGATAAAACTATTCAGCGGCTCTTAAACTTCTGCGTCTCTTTCAGTCGGCCGCATTCATTGGCAGACGCTGAACGACAAAATATTTTCGATTTCACGAAATTTCTCCGAAATGTTTTCAAAAAATATAAAATCCGTACTACTAACCTCACAGCATCATTCGGTCCTCCGTGATTAACATGATACGGATTGAAATGTGCGCCTGCGCTGGTGCAGGCTGAGTCTGCTCCATGAAAAAATTCCAATCAGTCAGTAAATATTTCTCGAGACAACCAACCAAATTAAAATAATGAATATTCCACTACGTACTTGCCTAGAATACAAAATACTGCACTGCCATTCTTATTAGGTCTGAAAACGAGCGGAATAGTGACCTTTTTTAATGTAATGAGAAACAGTAAAATTATAAAGTGTGACGCTTTAAAATTAATGCTATAAAAAATAAAAGAACAGGGATTTAAGAATTCTACTTAAGATATTTCAGCTAATGAGAAAGCGAAATTAGGCCTATGCTTGTTTTGGCATCAGACTCAAAGTTAGCTATTTTGAATGTGAATTGTTTCTAATGATATGATTATCACAAAATGAACGAATTTACAGCACATGGAATTGAGCGTCACAATATTTCAATTAGCTCAGTCGTTTTAGAGTGCATGAACATAATTCAGAATGACCAACAATTACTTGGAGAAGCCCGAGTTTGCAATGTAATTGAACTACACAAGCTGATGGTAGTTTGTTATATAATTTTATATAAACCCATCGTATACATGCATGTATATATATATAATAGTGTGCAGATATATTTTATTTATATATATAGGGTTATATTATATCATATTATATTATATTTAATCAGGCCTGTATATATATATATAATATTTATAAAATATTATATTATTTTTTAAAGATATATATCCTTTTATATGTAAATTATATATGAATTTTATATATAAATTTATATAACTGAATATGATATGTTTTATAGGTTGGGCATTTGCTCCTGCCTCTTCCGGTGTCGGAACCCTGCCGGTCAACTATAGGCCTATGAGACACTCACAATATGAACTTGGTACACCAGAAATAAAACCAATGGCACAATATATTGAACTGGCACTGAACTCAAATATGAAGCGTCGGTGCGATGGATAAACTAGTCTTCCTGTCAGAGTTTTTATGGGGTGCAGAGATATTTTGGATATAAATGTTACAGTTATATTTACTTAATTAACGTTGAAGGCAGTTAAATATAAATAGTCATACGACCATTTGGTTTAATATGAGATTCGTGTATGTGGAATCCATGGTATCCAGGAGCAAGTCCGGTTATGTTGCCGTTGATTTCCATCGGTTGGTCTCTACCCTGCAATTGAAATAACTCACAAATAAATTTGACAAATGAACAAATGCATCAAATATGAGTCTGAGAAAGCAATGAATTCGGCAGAATCCACAAAAACTAATGGACAACTTACACAGCCCACATAGCATATGCTATGTGTAAACTCATTATTACATAAATAACAGAATATTGCAATTGCAGGCAATTGGAAATTTATATAGAGCCGTATGCAGATAAACAAATCGTGTTGAGGCTAGGCTATAGCTTAAGAGATGCTGTAGCTATACTTAACAACACAAAGTTCAGCAGTAAGTGAAAAAGGGCTGAGATGCCTACAAAATCAACAAATCCACAACGCAGACCAACTTAATAAGAAAGCAGTATATGAATATTTAACGTACACTAGCTATTTTCGATGGCTGGAACATACTTGGCAAAACTGACCGGTCTCAGTGCGAGTTGTGTCTGTAAGGAGAGAGAAACAGACACACAGACAAACAGAGACAGACAGGGAGAAAGAGACAGAGAGAGACAGACAGGCAGACAGAGACAGAGACAGACAAACAGAAAGTCAGACAGAAATACAGACAAGAGAGACAGACAGAGACAGGGAGACAAAGGCAGAGCGTGATCATGGTCCATCATGGTAACGTAAGCCAGAAGTACTAGTCTCAACTCTTAGCGGGAATTTACAATTGACTGATGATGATGATGATGATGATGATAATGATAATGATGATGATGATGATTGTGATTATAGGGATAATGATAGTGATAGTAATGAGAAGGACAAGTGGAGTATGATGAGATGATGATGATGCCTGTGTATGTTCTCCATAGTCTGACGCAAACCTACAAATACAATTATACATCCTACTTAGCTAATATCTTGCAAGAATGGTTATGCTTGCACAGGTAAATAATTAATGTAACAATAGTGGGGAAGCGTTTCATAATGGGTATACAGTAGGCCTACTTGCCTTTTGCGTAAATAGGATTTTCCCTTGAACTCCATTGCTATCCCTTCCGTTTGGCTTGACACGGCAGTAGAAACAACATCTTCCTGTCAATAGACGATGCATTCAAAACAAATGGTTAACGCAAAGCAGACTCGTACTGGCAGTCGTTGGCGTTTCCAGGATCAACGAGTTTAAAGCCCGACTAAGAAACACGGGGCTACTCAGAGCATCATTGATACGCACCAGAAGAAGAAGAAATTAATGATCAGCAAAGGCAAGAACAAGATCAAGAGCATGAACAAGAGCAAGGAAGCTAAGAAGAAGACTAAGAAGAAGTACATAAATACATACGTACGTGCAGACAGACAGAGAGACAGGCAGACAGACAGACAGACAGATAGACAGACAAACAGAATGATGAGAAGAATTAACGACAAAGCAAAGAGCGAAACAAGTAAATAATAAATGAAGGAATTTAAATGGGAGGAAAGTGTGCTTATAAATTCCGAGAGTTGTTGGCATTAGTTAAAGTTTAAAATGAAACTACGCTGCCTTTAAAAGTCATAACACAGTGACAGTAGTTTTGATATTAGGTGGTGATGATATTTTGGATATTTGTGGCAACATATCGATCGCTAACTAATATAGTACGAACGAATGAAGATAATGAGATCGCATAGTTAGTTAGGTCACTTCACCTTTGCGTTTTCCATACTGATCGCCTTGGCTGTGGTGCAAAGCGAAAAGGCCCAGCAATCTAGTAATAATAAAGAAACAAGATAACGCACATCGGTTATCCTTCCTTTTCACTTTGTCTTTTGCATACAGCAGCCAGGTTTATGTTTGAGGCATCAATGCAAGTACTGCATACCAACAGGTATACTTACTTGATTAGTAAAGTTTATGCTACCCTAATTTCGTAATTGTAATCGTAAATTCTAAACTTCTAAAGCGCCACTCGACACTCGAAAGCCCAAGCGCAGGTATCATCTAATCATCTTATTCAACTCTTAACCTCAATCGCCTCTTTCCTTCTGATCAGCATTAGCGCGCTTTCATGATCTGCGGTAGTACATTATCATCATTGGTCGGGGAGGGGGCATAGAGTAATGAAGAACACACTACGGCGAAGAGCTGAGGAACCGAGTTCGAATCCCGCACCGGTATCCTCTGTAAGGTTGACTAGTCCTTCTTTCGCTAGGCGTCGGCGTTGGTTAAATTACCATGTAGATGTACAGCGTAATGAACGACGGCTAAGTTCGACTCCTGTAATAACTTGTCATGATTCGTTCATACTATGTCTGTAATCATGCTGCGGTTTGTCGGTTTGCAATTATGCAAAAATGTATTATCATCATTATCATCAATGTTACCTAACAACTAACAGAAACAAAATTAGTGTGTGTTGTCTACCTGTTCTTATGTCTGTCTGTTTATCCGTCTGTTCGTCACCGCGATCATCATGTCATCATCACTTGTTAAACTAGATTCACTAAATAAAGCAAGATGAGGAAGCAAGGAATTGACTTAATTCCGTTTAGCTTTGCTTGTCATTATCAGCTTATAATAGGCCTAATTAATCGTAATTCTTCATCACATCTGCATCGCTTCTTTCGTGCATATGCTCGTAAACAACAGATTCTAGTAAGAACACAGTAAGCTTTAAGCTCACATTGTACACAAAACCTTGAAATGCATCGCTGCCGTCTGTGTAAACAGGACCGAGATAACAAGCGCACTGAGAAAAAAGACGATAGATGCACGGGACAGCTTTTGTACTGCGCAACTCAGTGAGTGTATAGGCGTCGACCTACACGTGTTTTCTCAACAGTCCTTCCATCTGCTGAACATTTTAATTAATTCTTGCAAATGTAGAGCATGCTTTGCAATATTGGCCAATGCTGCCAGCGTACAGATATACTTAAAAACCTTTGCTATCAGTTAATCGATCATTTAAATTACCAATTACGTAGAGTTGCATATGCATATGCATAAGAGGATTCTTGGTCCTGAACTTGGGGGAGGAAAGGTCGAAAAATAGTTCAATTCCTAAACATGGATGCAGCAAAATGTATGATCAATAGAAAGCACTGTAGAGATATTTTATATTAATGAAACTTTTATCAAATATTGGAGGGGGTAAATTAAAAGCAGTTCCATCTCATCCAGCTGACACTTTGGAGGGAACGTTCTTGTTCCCCTAAGTCTCCCATGCACCCTGTATATATTAAGTCATAAATGTATATTTCAGCACCTTAATTTATCGTTATTAATATTCCCTGACCCTGAAAACATGGTATTAGACACCAAAATGATTATCCTGTCTGTTCTATATGCGAAGATATGGTCGCTATAATATTATGAGTTTTCAACCATCTTGAATAATAAACATTGCTCAAGGGTTACAAAGTGGCACTCGGCGGATTTTCATTATGAATGCCCTGAAGAAACAAAAACAAAAAACTTCGGGTGGACCTTACTTCCGGGTTTCTCGACCTGCTGCCAGACTAATTTGAACGGCATTCATTTCATCATTCGGGCCTCTAGTTAGACTGAATTATTTCATCAGTCGATCTTCTAGTTAAATGGATATTGTTATCATTCCCGCTTCCACTTAATCCATCTTCAACTTATGCGTGAATCCTCTCATCGCACCAGTTTCCTTTAAGGCATTCTTATAATTATGCTAAATAATTAATGCCGATAATTGTGCCAATGCAGCTTCTGTTTAGGCAGACTCCTTCTAAAATATCCAGCCTCCATTTAAGCATGACACTTTCATTAATACAGGTGCGCCCCAATCAGTCAATCAATCAGTCAGCATCGGTTTCTATTGACTCCAGTCACGGTACAACTAAACACTAACTTAACCATGGCACTGCAGTGTGTTAATGTCGAGCGCTCTTTTGTCAGCGCCATTTTTTCGGGCGCTCTTTTGACGGGTCACGATACTATTGACAGTAGAAAGTTAACGTAAAACCAAAAAACATTACCGCACTCTTACAGCGGGCCATTGCAGAGTTGTCCGTGGGCTCAAATTTTATGACCCAACCCGACCCATTGAAAATGAACCAGACACGACCCGACTTCTAAAGTCAAATATCTGACCCGATCCGACCCATGACTTGCGTGACCGACCCAATCCGACTCGACCCGCCTTTGGTGCTAATTCTACTAATATTATTTATCGTCAAATTCTAATGTTGTAAAAACGCAATGCAGTCAACCGATCATAATATTGATTTGTGAAGACGTATCAGGGAAGAGACTTCGTTTATTCCATTTATTTTGGCCCAGACTTACTTTCTCCATAAATATATGCAATGGAATTCCGGATATTATTGGGTACGTAAGAGTCCGGTTCGATTGTCCCATGGTTACCTCCTCAGCTACATGTAACTCACACGCTTGTAATAAATGCCCTGACCCTTCATTTTTCATAAATTTCATAAAAAAGTATTCGATATGACAGCTTCAGCCGAGTTCGGTGCAAAAAGGGACAAATCCGATGTTGCCCTATGTTTTGGCGCTAATTCCTTCGCAATATTCAATCTATTTGATTGCAGCTGATTAACATTATGAATATCACTGAGTTGAAGATCAAGCTCAGGAACAAATTAGTGGGTCGAAATGGGTCCGGGGTTGGAACCTGACCCAATCCGACCCGCCAGGATCTTGACCCGACCCAACCCTGCACGCGATTTGACTGACACGTGGACGACTCTGTGTCAGACAGGACTCATATCAGCTTTATACAAAGACCTCCTATTGCATAACGAAATTTACTTAAACTTTCGAGGTGGCCATCGCAAATCGGAATGCTGGCAGGTTAGGCCTATGGGACAACACTCTTGAACCTAAGCTGTTTTGTAGGATACTCATTCCATAGATTTTTCTATCTCATGATGTGAATGCACACATAACTTCCGGTCACATAATACAAAACTGTCTTATATTTAAAAGACTTCGATAAATCCTCAATTGGCCTTAACCTATATTACATTATATTCACTAGATGTCGGACCAACAAAATCTGACGCCATTTTCTTTCCATTTTTAAAGAAGAACCAGAACGCGTCGCACTCTTAAGTACATAGTAATAAATTATTCGGAATTATTTTTTTAGGAATTTATGGAGAAAGTAAGCTAATGCTAATTATGAAGGGTATCTTTCCTGATACGTTAAATAATTATGAGCATAAAATATCACTATTATTATCCTATAGCATATCCTGTGCTGCATCCTTACGACATTGGAATTTGACGATAAATAATAATATTAAAATTAGCACTAAGGGCATGTCAGATTGGGTCGAGGTATGCACGTTACGGGTTGGGTCGGGTCAGATATTTTAGTTTCAGAAGTAGGATTGGGTCGGGTCCATTTTGGATCGGTCGGGTTGGGTTGGGTCATGCTATCCAGCATCCTCCTTTCACAGTCGGTCTTCTCACGGTCCTCAGCCCGGGCCTTCGTCCTGCAGACGCGCACCTATAAGGCTCAGTCGAGAAGTTTCACCACTGTGGTACCCTCCAACAGAAATTGGCTACCTCGGTCTCTTAAGACCGACTATTCTTCTTTAACCCCTCATCAATTTGATATGTACCTAAAGACTGCCTTCATAGTCTGTCAAGACACTGACCCAGGTCTGAAGCGCAAAATATTATGATTTGAAGTTGCGCTACATAAATAATTGATTAAGATTGCGATAATATGTAGAAATGGCAGTCTTCCTTCATTATGAGACGCGAAGAAGGCTCTCGTTCTCTTTCTCTTTCTCTAGCTCAAGCCTCTGGGCCTGAATGGAAAGTTTAAGTAAGTTTAGTTATGCCATGGCGTAAGATATATGGTTATGCGATAGGAGATCTGTGTATAAAGCCGATATGAGTCCTGTCTGATTCAGAGTTGTCCACAAGTCGGGTCAAACCGTGGGTCGGGTCGGGTCATGAATATCTGTAGATTAAACTTTTTATTCTTCTTGACGGGTCGGGTCAAGATCCTGGCGGGTCGGATTTGGGTGGGTCCCAAACCCGGACCAATTTCCACCCGCCATTTTGTTCCAGAGCTTATTTTTCAACTCAGTGATATTCATAATGTTAATCAGCTGCAATTAAATAAATTGAATATCGCGAAGGAATTAGCGCAAAATCGTAGAGCAACGCCGGATTTGTTCCTTTTTGCACCGAACTCAGTTAAAAATGTCGTATGGAATAATCTCGCACGAATTTATGAAAGCTGGACACAGGACCAATCCATTGTCGGATCTGCTTATATATATATATTTATAGATATATTTATTATACACAGGCCACACTAGAGTTTTAGGCAACAAAACTACACAACAATATAAAGCCAATATAGGTTAACTTACTTACATACATGTAATTAATTTAATTAATTATCTATGATGTGTCGGAATAAAAGAATAACAATAGACTTGACATTCTGCTACAGCTAACTTTATCGTATACATGATTATTTGAGCAGCAGGGTAACGAACCAAGATTTGGTTTTAAGCCTCCGAAAATAATGATTATAATGCTAAATTATTGCTGTATATGTCTTATGTGAGAGTCAGTAAATAGACATCTCAGTTTGTATATCATGCATTATATTTATTACGAGATTTTTCCAGTATATATATATACATATGCATGTAATATATACATATATTATATTAATAGGTTGTTCTCGAACTATGTATCATAATATTGTTTGACAGGAGCCTTTGTTGTGGTCAATGGACGGCGCCGGAATTTTCAGCAGTTTCGAGGAGTTACTACTCCACAAGCCAGCCTGGCGCCGGAGTTTCCTGTAGTCTTGCTGTCCGTGGTGTCTTCGTGGCCAAGGTCATCTTGGCTCACGTGAATCTAGTAAAACAGAGCACGAATGAATAAAAGTATAGGCCTTACATTGAAAAGTTGCTACATTACTTAAAGAGTTAGTATAAGTGGTTTTACGGCGTGTAAGTATCAGACGCGGTGTATTCTGATCTGCGTTACAAATTCAACACTACACTTATTGAATTCTTATTGGGTAGAGGCGATTTACGTGGAACCGACCCTGATCATGCCCGCTTCATCGATTTGATTCCTCTTAGTAAATAGCAATCACAATTTAGTCGTATGATTTTCCAACCTTTGGAAAGTGAAATGTCTTTAAATCTCATATTGGGTAGACATTTAAAGATATTTCACATGATACATTTGGACCTAAATCACCGGCTCAAGTATGTCGGAATAACCAGAACATATTAATATAAAACCTTCACAGCTTTATAATAACTGTTCAAAACAACCGATGGCAGATATAATCGGATTCTGCATTCTGGAACGACAGAGTAGACTAAAAGGAGGGATGTGATACAACAGGACTCGAACCTCAAAAATTGAAGAAATTGAAGTATTTATCGTAGCACTAGAACTTCTTAAAGGCGTGCAACTTGCAAGTAATGCTAATTATTTAACAAGAAGGCCCATAGCCTATGTTATGACCAAACAAGAAGCTGCATATCTATAGGATAGACCTAACAATGTCATTGCGTATAACTGTCAGCATCATTGCCGCCATCATAATCCTGGCTTATTGATTTGAGGTAAAAATGTCAGTGAAAGAGTGGCTGAGCTCCAGCCACCTGAGTACGCCGAAACTAAGAAACAGAAGATGCTATTTAACACTTGCATATATTCGGTTCACTGTGAATTTTTCATAAATCCAACTTCTACTTACTCTAGCCAATAAAATCATTTCTTCAATCCAACTTCTAGGCCTGGTTAGGCCTACTCTATAACATTTCTTCGTCATTCCAACTTCCATCTAAGCAAATGTTCTGCTCATCGATCCAACATCTACGACTATGGACCTTCAGAATATTGAACATTCGGACCATTGAACATTCGAACTATCGAACCTTCGGACTATCGAACCTCAGGGCTATCAAAACTTCGGATTATTGAACTGTCGGACTATCGAGCGGACACCCGACCTATCACCGTTATATCTTACATTGCACATACCAAAATACGAAGCTAATTCTCTGAGAAAATGCGTTGAGAATGGGATTAAATCTAATTTTCTGTGTTAAACGATGCAGCTGGACCTTCCTGGATACGCTGCTGCATGCAGCGTATGCTGTGTCAGGCGAATGAGTTTGCCTACCACACAGGAGCGTCCGATGATGGAATTTGGTCCACTGAGGCTAATAACGTTGTCAGTCCGATGGATTTCTGTATATCCGTCGCTGTCGGCTTTTATGTTGCCTAAGTCACCAACATGTCTGCAATAAGACGCAAAAGCAAGTAACTTTTTGAGTTTAAATCGCTCGGTCCCATATACTGGTAGATCCATCTACAAACGTTGAACACCAACACTCACACTATGAACCCACAGCAGTGATTCTGTTAACGCTTGAAATCACGGAATCATCACATGGAAGCATCACATCGTAACAGTTTGAAGACCAATGGAAATGGAGAATAGTCATGAACTCTGTACCAATACATTTTGAATCCTTATAGAGACTTATAATATCTGTCAAAAATTGCGAACTTCTGATATAGGCGACTTAAGGGAAGAACAACATATGTGTCAAAGATCAAATAAATTAAATCAAAGGTAATTTTTTTCGAACAAGAATAAACATTATTTAGACAACCGTGGTTAGATAATTATGCTGAATCAGATTGCGTCTAATTACATTAACATTGCCTCTGAGTCTAAGACCTATGTTAAAGATTTTAAAATATTTGTTGTATTTTAAGCAGCTAATCCCTCGTGGTATTATTGCAACCTGCAGGCCCTGTATGTCAGCTACTTGTAACAAAACTGAGACTAAGTATTATACGTTCAGATCTAGTATGGGCCGATAAAATGTTGCTAACAGCAAATAATTACAAAATTAAGAAACAATTAAATTCGAGGACACTAACCGATGTATATAATCGCCAATAATATCATCTTTTAGGTAAAATATTCAAACATATCTTATGATAATATAACATTTAATTACATTATTTTTCTGCTCTTATCCAACGCCAGTAACTTTCTCTCTATAGCAATCAACTCTATGTTGAAGCGGTTTACGTAATTGCCAATTAAGAAATAAAATTTGCCTTTATAATTATGTTATTGTATGTTTGTATGGTCAACGCGAATAACGCACGCAGTGGATCAGAAATTAAGACAGTGTCCCTTGAACGCATCGTTGCTTCATTTATTCATCTTTTTTCTTTCTTTGGTTCTCTGTCTTCCGGCAGGTTCATATGTCCAATGACGCCAGTCCTCCCTGTGTTGAGCCTCTTCTTTCATTTTTCCGTATCCACCTTTCTCCATCATCCAGTCTAAAAGCATTGCTCTTGGTCTTCCTCTTGCTTTTTTCCTGTTTCATTCTCCCCTCTATGATGTTTTTAAGTAGTGAATCTCCTCTCATTATGTGTCCCATCCATCTTCTCTGTCGTTCTCGAATTGTCTTTATCATTGATCTCTTTTCTTTTATCCTTCTCAATATTTCTTCATTGGTCTTGTGCTCTGTCCAGCTGATTCATTCCATTCTTCCCCATATCCACATTTCAAATGCATCTAATCTATTCTGGTCTTCTTTTCTTATTGTCCATGTTTCCACCCTAAGAATATTTATTATTAATTTAATATCTAGTACATTTAGTCATCAATTCACAATTTATATGCGTTCAAGGATGCAACACCTTAGCTTCTGCGCTCAAATTCTAAATTTTTGAATCCGGTCTCACGAACGCACACAAACGGATTCAATGCTATAACCTTCCCTTTCCAGCATTAAAATCACAGCCACTCTGTGTGACGATTCTGTGAGTTTTAAGATCTAATTGTTCGCTAATTTGATGAAAGTGGGCTATTTCCAAATCATATTATGCATAAGAGGCAACCTCAACGTTTATTCCTTGTAGCATTCAAATAAAAGTAGCCTACGCCAAATGGAAACTAAAGTTGATAAACGCCATGATGGATAAAACTGGGCCTTTTCGACGCCTCTAACTTCTGTATCTCTTTCAGTCTGCCGCATTCAGCGTCAGCCGTTGTTTTACTAGTTAATGTCAGAAAGCTATTGTCATTGGTTGTTTTTGATAGTTATTGTCAGATCACTATATATACTGTCAGTCGTTGTTTTTACTAGTTATTGTCAGATAACTAAACGTTGAAACTTTTTTTAGTTTTAGACATTTCTCCAAGATGTTTTGCAAAGAATCGTATTCGTTCTACTAACCTCACAGCATCATTCGGTCCTCCGTGATCAACATGATTCGGATTGAAATGTGCGCCTGCGCTGGTGCAGTTTGAGTCTGCTCCATAAAATATAATTCCAATCAGTCAGTAAATATTTCTCGAGACAACGAATCAAATTAAAATATTGACTCCTTTCCCACTACTCACTTGTCTAGGATACAAAATATTGCACTGCTATTCTTGCTTGGCCTGAAAACGAGCGGAATAATGACCTTTCATGATGAGAAGTGGTAAAGACATAAAGTGTGACACTTTAAAATTGATGCTATACAACATGCTGTGAAGAATTAGACTTTTGACATTTCGGCTAATGAACAATTTATCAGAAGACGATAATATACTTGTTCTAACATTAGAGTTAAAATTAGCTATTTTCACCTTTAAAATAGTTTCAAGCAATATGATAATCGTCGAATGAACAAATGTAGGCCTACAGCATATGGAACTGAGTGTCAAAATAGTTCAATTAGCTCACTCATTCAAAGTGCAAAAACAAGTATTTGGAGAAGCCTGAGTTTGAGGTGATCAAGAACCTACATTAGAACTACGTGAGCATATACATAGGCCAACATGCATATTATATTCATATAATTATACATGTATATTTGTATGGTGTGTAGACAGTTAATATCACGACAGATAATCGAGCGACATTTAAGCGACGGAATTTTATCTCGACGACACATCATCTCTTGCCAGTTAATCACGCGACACTTAATTGCGCCTTCGGTGGAAATGGGGGAAATTAACAGATGTCTGCCTCGATGGGAACGGGAATAAATGAAATATTTTGCGTAGCTAGAAGCTGGATTGATGAAGATAAATATGCAAAACTTGACGCTGGAGTAACGATTAGAATGGAAGCGGGAACGATTAAATGATTTTTGCCTAACAAGAAGCTGGAGTGATGAAAATAATTATTTTCAGCTAGATGCTGGGTTGATGAGAAGTAAGTGGCTTCAATGGAAGCAGAAATGATGAAAAGATTGCTATTTAACTAGAAGCTGGATTGATGAAGATAATTTTGTTGAACTAGAAGCTAGATTGACGATGAGAATGCGAGTTTAATAGCATCTGTAATGACGAAAAAAATCCTTATTTAAAAAGAAGTTGGATTAAGGAAAAGTATTCTTTTCAAATAAAAGCTAGTGTTGAAACTGGCAAGGTGAGAGGGTCAGTAATTCCCGGTGCAGGGACTGTAGAAGACAGTTCCAAGCTGAAGTGCCAACATAGTCAAAGCTTTTCGACTGGGCCGTGGCAGAGCGCTTGCGCGGAACAACAAGAAGGCCTCGAGTAGAAGATCGCAAGGAGGCCCTTGCAGGTAGAGAGGACACCAAGGTGCAGAAAAATCTTAGGTAGGTCGGGGCAGCCCCAAGATTATAACATATATGTCGTGAGATGATATGTCGTCGAGATTAAGTGTCGTTATTTAAATGACGCGCGAATATCTGTCGCGCCATTAAATGTCATATATATAGACAAGTCGATTCAGAATTGGATTTAAACCGGTGAACCGATCCGCCGAAATAATTCAGTCATGGGCTATTGGGCATGTTGGACTGAGACGAGCGTTCAATAGGAAAACTGATTAGTAGGAAAATTCAGATGTTAGAAGTTTAAACCGATTTCGTTTAAGTGTTGGTAATTTTATATTTTTTCAAAAGGCATAAATTATAAACTTTGTATAACTGAATATCATGTTTTCATAGGCTGATTGTAGACCGGGTCCGGGCCCCTGGGCATTTGCCCCTACCCCTTCCGCTGTCGGCACCCTACCGGTCAAGCTACACCTGCCTATGCGACACACACACACACATTATGAACGTGGTAAGCAAGAAATAAAACCATGAGCACAATGTAATGGATTAACCCAGCACTAGACTTACCAACGCCCATACATGAAGCGCCGATTGGATAAACTAGTCTTCGTGTCAGAGTTTTTACTTTGGCGCAGAGATACCTTGGATATTTACAGTTACATTTACATCGACAATGCTAAAAAAAACAGTTAAATGTAACTAATCATACGACCATTTGTCGTAACCGGATTTTCGTGTATGTGGATGCCGTGATATCCAGGAGCAAGTCCGGTTGCGAATCCATTTATATTCACCGGTTGGCCACTTCCCTGCAAATGATTAAATCCATAAATAATAATGAATAAACTTCCTCGTTTAATGTTAGTAGGCCTATATTCGTCAGTTAAGAATATTAGTTAAACATTGTTCCTCTATCTGATTTTCACACATTTTGCTCTCCTTTTGGCATCAATACTCAACTATTCTATACCTAATTTATTAGGTTACCCTAACTTACGGACAACTTCCGTCCTTAATTGGATCTCCATTGCCAAGTTTTCATATACATTGTTCTTTCTTTTATTGATTGCTTGGTTGCCTGATTGATAGCTTGCTTGCTTGCTTGCTTGCTTGCTTGATTGATTGATTGATTGATTGATTGATTGATTGATTGATTGATTGATTGATTGATTGATATAAAAAGAAACATGTTTGTTAAATATGAGTTTGGGAAAGCCATGAATTCAGCTGCATTCACAAAAACTAATGGACAATTTACACTCACGGCAAATGCCACATGTAACCTCCGTTTCACGTAATAAATCGAATATTGCAATTGTGCGAAATCAAATTGCGAGGAGGGGATGATGATGGTGTCTGTGCAATGTGCATTTTAGGTGTCCACAGTCTTACGCAGACCGACATAATGCAATAATTATATATAACTATTATACATATCACTTAACTAATAGTTTACGAGAATAGTTAGTTATGTTTGCACAGGTTAAGAATTAATTTAACGCTGGTGGAGCGTTTCGTATTGGTTGTAAGGTTACTTACCTTTTGCTTAAACGAAATTCTGCCTTGAACTCCAGTCTGATCTCTTCCGTTTGGCTTCAAATTGCAGGAGGCACATTTTCCTGTCGACAGACGATGCATACAATATAAATGGTTAACAAAAAGCGCTAAGCAGGCTCGTACTGGCAATCGTCAGCGTTTTCGGGAAGAACGAGTCTGAGCACGGGGCTATTTTGAGCATTGTTCATACACACCTTGGCTGACTGTTTGTTTAGTTGACGTAATTAGCTGCAGCTTAATTAACTAATTGACCGTAGTGTTTAGGCCTACATAGAAAATATCGACGCCGCCTCTGCAAGATAATCTAGGTTTGACTGGCTGCAAAGAAGAAGAAAAATGCGAAGAAGTAGAAGAACTAGACGAAACAGAATGCGAAGAAGAATGCAAAGAAGAGGAAGAAGAAGAAACAATGATATTGAAGCCTGTTCAAAAAGAAAGCCATGATGAGCATAGGAGATGCGACTCACATATATATCAGCAGATGGACCTACATACATACATATATATACATACATACATAAAAAATTAACGAAAAACAAAGAACGAAACAAGTGAATAACATCGGTTGGAATTTAAATGGAATGAAAGTGTGCTTATAAATTCCTTGAGTTGTTGGCGCATTTTAAAAATAAGACAACACTGTATATATGCATGTATATATATATATGTATGTATGTATGTATGCATATATGTATGTGTACGTATGTATGTATGTATATGTATGTATGTATGTATGTATGTATATATGTATGTATGTATGTATGTATATATGTATGTATGTATGTATGTATGCATGTATGTATGTATATGTATGTATGCACGTATGTATGAATGTGTGCATGTATGTATGTATGTATGTATGTATGTATGTATGTATGTATGTATGTATGTGTACATGTGTGTATGTATATTATTTTAAGTTAAACAACACTGGCCCTCAAAGTCATAACACAGTAAAAATAACTACTGGTAAAATAAGAGAGTTACTATGTTTGTATACTCCGGGCAAAACACGCACCTTGGCTAATGTAAATATATGAGCGAATGAAGGGAATGAGATCGTAAAACTGCTTCACCTGAATGATCGCCTTGGCTGTGGTGCAAAGCGAAAAGACCAAACAATCTGACATAAAAACAAGTAAACGCACACCGGTTATCCTACCTTTTCATTTTGTCTTGTGCATGCAGCAGCAAGGTCTACATTTGGAGCAATCATGGCAAGTACTGAATTGAACAGGTATACTCACTTGATTAGTAAAGTTTACGCTATCCTAATTTCTTAATTGTAATGTTAATTCGATTCTTCTAAAGCGCCACTCGACAACCCAAGCACAAGTATCATCTATTCGTCTTATTCAACCCCTAACCTCAATCAACCTTTCCTTCTAATCACCCTCCGCCACTCGTTAGCGCGATTTCATGAACCGATGTGGCAAATGTCACTATTTGTCTTCCAAAATACCTCATCATCACTGTTGCCTATCAGCTCACAGAGGAAAAATAAGTGCAGGCATTCTATTGCCATTCTATTGCCTTTCTTTCTGTCTGGCTGTCTCTCTCTCCGTCTGTCTTAAACCACTATCTTCAGCGCGAGTGCAGGCTTTAGCCTCGCCATGACGTTATCACTTGTTTAACAGAATTCACCAAGTGAAGAACAATGAGCAAGAATGGAACTGACTTATCATTCTCTGCTTGTAGTGAATCATATTTCTTCATCACATCTGCATCGCTTCTTTCGTGCATTTGCTCATAAACAACAGAATTCTAGACGAGAGTACGTTAAGTTATCAGCTTACATGTACAATGTACAAAAAACCTTGAAATGCATCGTTGCCGTCTGTCTAAACAGGACCGATATAACAAACGTACAATGTTTGCAATGCACGCGAGTTTATCTGCGAATATTAAGACGATGAGAATGCGGAACGTCTTGTGCTACACAACTCAATGCTTATATATACGCGTGTTTTCTCAACAGTTATTCGTCTGTTGAACATTTAATTAATTTAATTAATTCTTGTAAATGCATAAAGCATACTTTGCAATATTAACCAAACCGCCGGCGCACAGACATTCACTTGTACTTAGAAACCTTTGCTAACAGTTAATCTATCATTTAAATTGCCAATTATTTAGAATTGCATATGCATCCGCATAGGCGGAGACTGGGTCCTGGTTTTCGGGGGACCAGAGGAAAAAATATTTCAATCCCTAACCGTGTTGGGCACGAAACCAAAAGCTCAAGACCAAGACCGAGACCAAGACCGAGAGGTTCAAGACCAAGGCCAAGACCTAGACCGATGGTCCGAGACCAAGACCGATACTCTTTTTTATAAACAATTCAATTTATTAAGGCGATAAAACGGAATAACACGCTTAAAACATTGATTTTATTGCTGAAGAATGCTAATCTTAATAATGGTCGAGAAAACAGTTTCACCAGCCACTGAACTTTTACGAGTTCAGCCCTTGGCTTCTGCCAGAGAATGTCACACTATAGATAACTTACAGCATACGATAGATAAATATGCCGACTTTTAGACATCTGAACAAGTAGATTAACGTTCCGTTTAAATGGTGAACTTGTACCACGGACCTCGGTGGACCTTAACAGTGTCTACACATGGCCGACCACATAATTATTAGATTGCTCCAAAACCTTGAAATTTGTAAAAGCAAATTTTGAAACGGCTGGCTTCGTTGCAAATGCATTTTTTATGCCCATAGTATCATGTATATATATAGATGGTCAGCACGTAATAGATTGATAACAATCGCATAGCGCCTAAACATCTGGTGTCTCTAATAGTCGAAATAACCGACATATATATATATAAATTGCTCTGATACGGCAAATGACCAAGAACGCTAATCTACGACGGAGACCAATCCCAAGACCGTTCCTTTAAGACCAAGACCAAGACCGACGTATTCGAGACCGAGACCAAGACCGATGCATTCGAGACCAAGACCAGGACCTGCGATTTTCCGGTCTCGAGGACTACATCCCTGACCCATAAACATGGATGCAGCCAAAACGATGAACAGTGGATAACATTGTAGACATTTTAAATATTAATATGAAATATTTATCAAATATTGGAGGGGATAAATTGAAAGCAGCTACATCTCCTCCATCTGATATTTCTGAGGGAACCGTCACCTCCTGCCCCCTCTAAGTCTCCGCCTCTGACCATATGCCAGGGATGACGAACGAGCTGTTGAATAACGATCGATTCCACGCGCAACGATGCGTAGGGTAAGAGTTTGGGGAGGAGACTTGCATAAAAAGTGTTGGATTTTATTGTTCACACTGCAATGGTAGCATCTTAGACTGTCAGCTTCACAAATTGCTCTATTATTTCTGTGCTGATTGGGATCTTTTATGACTTAAATAAATAAATATGGTGGTGATGATGACGACGACTACGACGACGACGACGACGATGATGATGATGATGAAGATGATGACGATGATGATGATGTTGGCGATCATGATGATGCTTCTATTGCTGCTGCTAATGATGATGGCGGTGGTAGTTGTGATGATGATGACGATGACGATGACGACGACGACGACGACGATGACGATGACGATGACGACGATGACGACGATGACGACGATGACGACGATGACGACGATGACGACGATGACGACGATGACGACGATGATGACGATGATGACGATGATGATGATGATGATGATGATGATGATGATGATGATGATGATGATGATGATGATGATGATGGTGGTGATGGTGATGGTGATGATGATGATGATGATGATGATGATGATGATGATGATGATGATGATGATGATGATGGTGGTGGTGATGGTGATGGTGATGATGATGATGATGATGATGATGATGATGATGATGATGATGATGATGATGATGATGATGATGATGGTGGTGATGGTGATGGTGATGATGATGATGATGATGATGATGATGATGATGATGATGATGATGATGATGATGATGATGATGATGATGATGATGATGATGATGATGATGATGATGATGATGATGATGATGATGATGATGATGATGATGATGATGATGATGATGATGATGATGATGGTGGTGATGGTGATGGTGATGATGATGATGATGATGATGGTGGTGATGGTGATGGTGATGATGATGATGATGATGATGATGATGATGATGATGATGATGATGATGATGATGATGATGATGATGATGATGGTGGTGGTGATGGTGATGGTGATGGTGATGGTGATGGTGATGGTGATGATGATGATGATGATGGTGATGATGATTTCTTCATTAGTCATGTTCAACAACTCAATTCTGCTGCTGCTCTGGTTCATTGTCAAGATAACAGAATACTTGTAACGCATGTATATTGAATCTTGATATCGAATGGAATTGTCAGAGCAGCAGCTGAAATAGTTTACAATTGGCAGACAAATCAAGCAAGATGGATTCAACCATCGAATCTGGATGCCATGTGGTAATGATATAGTTCGGTATTAAATGTTTAAGCAGCAAAACATCTTGAAATATGATAATTTGGATAATAATAATAGAGAGAAACCTTTAGTTGAGCACATATAATTTAGTTTTATTGATGTTTATTGCACAAATCAATCATTTTAGTTAAAATCATGACTCGTCAACTACTGCGCAACAGTAGCAAAGAAAGCTAACAGTTTAATTAGAACTTAAGTGAAGGAGAGACGGACGTGGGGCGATCTTACACGTACACTGTATGAGCATAGCGACAGTGTGCCGGGGCCTTATTGAGAGGAACTGTAGGGTTGAGGCCACACGGTCGCTGTAGAAAAGCTCATAGGGTCTACATTCGCATCATATTACACAAGAAAGAGAAACTGAACGCATCTGCAAATTGTAATTGACTAACGCAATGAATACGACATTGAATTAAACTTCTCAAGCGAATTAATTAAGCGAACTCTTGCGAATTATAACGTTGGAGTCCATACACGGTCCGTGCAATCAAACATCATAGATCAACATCGACGGTGTGTAGAACGTATACTTAGGCCTACCAAAATAAATAAATGAAAACGTGATTACCAAGACCACGAAATGTAATGTAACGTAATATAAATTTATCAGCACCCACAAAAGCCACGGCGAGGTGACCAACTTATTCACCGGCGCCATGCCAAGTCGAGTCTGCAATGGCCAAGCTTCATGTTTTGTTCTGGTGCCAAGTCAAAATCCTAGGAATTCAAGCCGATGAAGCAATGTGCGCGTAGTGCTACGTTGGTAGTCGGTGATGATGGTGGTAGAGGCCTAGGCCTATGCACGTACAAGACGCAGGCCTACAATGAAGACTGTCCAATATAGCTAAGCACTAACTTAACGATAGCACTGCAGTGTGTTGTAGTATAGGATAATAAAAGATAATAATTAAGAAGACGAAGAAGAAAAATAATAGGAAAAATAATAGGAAAAATAATCAGAAAAATAATAGGAAAAATAATAAGAAAAATAATAGGAAAAATAATAGGAAAAATAATGATAATAATAAAATAATACTACTACTAATAATAATACTGTTAATGATGATGATGATGATAATGATGATGATGATGATGATGATGATGATGATGATGATGATGATGATGATGATGATGATGATGATGATGATGATAATATATTATACCATTGACAGAAGAAATGTGGCGTTCTGCCGCCCGAGCGCCTGCCTAACGCTAACGGACGGTGTCGACTCCAGCTTGCGAACACGTCTGAAGTCGCCCGAGTCACTTCGCTATCAAATCTCAATGCCAAATGGTTGCTCTCTATATCTACCAGGATGTTCGCTCTCACCAGTAAAGATTAAAGATGGGCCTCTTCTCCAAGAAAGGTAACACTGTTTGAATTAGTCACGAGGTCTGACTCTGCCTATTCCGCGGTCGCCGAATGGGCAACGTTCTGAGGATGGCCGTACTCAAAACAGGGTTCATAATCACACCGGCAGCAGTCTTTCTAGCCTTGCATACCTTCCAAGCTACTAGCCTCTTCTTCCTGTCTACCTGATGTCGTACCATTCAGCATCTTGTGACTCTGAAACTATCGCCAATTCGGGACACCAAACGTTCTCTTTAAGTTACGAGGTTCAGACATATTTGAAACATTTCGGCCTATACAATTATCGGTAGCTAAATTCAACATCTTGTACTCCTAGACATTACTGTCCCCAACTCTCTAACCTCTGTCGTCCTAGACACATCAGTCTCACAGCTCTTCGTCATATCATGCTAGACACTTAGCTATCACGCCTTCTGCTCGACACGTATCTCTCGATCTATTTCCGTGTATGGCATAAACGGCCGCACACGTATATTTTGTCATGCACCACAATTGACGAACTAAGTTCCCGTCCTCTGTTTTAACAGTTACCCACCAACATTGATATATTCTGCTTCGATAAAAATGGCACTGGCATGGTATTCACGGACACTGATAGTGAAGGTCTTCTGTCTATAACCTTCGCTATCTGCACACAGATCTTCGATCCGACCTACGCACGAGGGGGCCCAACCTCGCACTTCAGTCAGTTCTCCGAACTGTGTGTGACGACAAGCAACCATTTATTCACCTGGGTATCCGATTACCCAAACGTACTCGTATCGATCACTTCGATCAGACACGCAAGTAGATACACTTCGGGAAAACGGGAGGAGTATCTATGACCAACGTAGGTAGCCAACAGTAATATTTACGCATCGATCAATTCTTCGTCTACTGGTCTACTTGTTATTTCTAACCTGGGTTTTCGACTGCCCAGACTTTCACGTGCTTCTTGGTCAATTTCCGTGTGCGGCATAACGGCCTCACACGCATAAGTTATCATGCACACGATTGACCGTCCTCTGTGTTGGCAATGTCCGCCAACACCGTAATATATTCTGAGACATCAGAAAACCGAGAGGAGTAACTATGACTAACGTAGGTAACAAACAAGAGTACCTATCGAACGACCATAAAGCTATCAAGAAGAGTTACTTGACTTGTAACCTGTATCAATCGGCACCAGTGTTTTCTCTTGTTTGTCACGTGCTCTTCTAACGTGTTCACCCCCCACGTGTAATTCCAGCGGGTCCTTCGGGAATTTCCCCGATATTTGAATTCGGACTGAATAACACAGAATTAATAATATAATGGTAATATTAGTAAATTGAATACAAATATTTTAAAAACCAAAAAACCAAAATTGCCTTTTTTTGGCTATCTTTCAGTTTTTTTTTTTAAATCCCAAAACCATATAGCCAAAAACAAAAGGTTTGCAGCCCTGTATATGCCTAATTAGGCTATAAGGTTTTTAGATGTAAGTATAGGCTCCTTAGTTTATTACTATTTCAACTGCAATTGGTTAAGTGGTGGCGCTAATGTATGATCGCTTTTTCTACATGCGTTATTGTATTCGCACCGCATCTATAGCTTATATGTAGTCTGTGGTGCCTACGAAAGTGAATAATATTGTAGACGCAGGCGCAATAGGCCTAAGTTTGAAAGCCTTGGCGTAGGTGACTACAGCGTAGGCCTAAAGCAAAAGTCTTGCCTTAAGAATGAGTGTGAGATCTTAAGCCTTGTCACGACTTCAATTGGTTTAGTTAAGCGTTGGTTAAGCGAGGCTGTGTTAAGAGCAGTTAGTTAATTAAGTAATACGTTACCGTTCTAATTAAAATAAATTAACGCCATGGATGGATGTACGCTGTCGCGGTTTTTTATGTCAGCGACTGTGATTCTCATTATCTCGTTCGACGGTTTATTGCGAGCGACAAATGCAGGTAGGCTAACAGTTTGTCTTTGTTCAAACATTTCGATCCATCGATTTCAGCGTGTCAGTCACGTCAGAAATTGATCCGGTTGACTGTGTCTATATCTGCAATTCGTTGTATCATTCGTATGCATTACAAAATTTGTAAATATTCCCAGATGGGCTTCGTTTATCTTACATATTTTGTGATCGGTATGTAAATCAAGCAAAGCTTCTTGAATATAGATCTATTGACGAAATTGCCGTTTGTGGTAGTTGAAGCTATTATTTATTAGTCACTTTCAAATAATTATTGGAGCATAGTCAATTTGTCTATTTAAGCTTATACATGGTAAATCTTTTGCGGGGCCAACAGTTCGACCTTAATACAAACGAAACTTTTACTTCTACGGCCGAACACGTACATAATTTAGCAAGTGAAGATCTTTGCGCATGCCAACCTTCGGCAAATGCGCACAGTAAAAAACAAAAAAATAAAAAATTGTCAGATTGGAGCATAGTCAATTTGTCTATTTAAGCTTATACATGGTAAATCTTTTGCGGGGCCAACAGTTCAACAGTTAGCCTATCTGACCCTAAACGACATCACGTCGTTTAGGGTCAGATAGGCTACTCGGGTTTGGCAATGTGAGGATCAGGTTAGGCATAGTGAGGGTCCGTTTAAGGTCACTGTTCTCCATCAAGCTGCAAAGCTTATAAAAAACTTAACTCCTCGTCACTTCCACCCTTTTGTGAACTACACTGGCTTCCCGTACAAGCCTGCATGAATTTAAATCTGTCTTCTAACTTCATCTCAAGCCAACTTTGCTGTAACAGTGAAGTTAAAAACAAATGGAGACCATGCATTTGCACTATTCAGCGTGGCTGAATGGAATAAACTGCCGGAATTTGTTGGCAAATCGGCTTACTTATAATACTTAGGACTCCGACTCACGCATAATATAACTAAATAATAATGCACTCTGTAAACATAAAATTTCTTATAATTATGCGTCGTGAGGGTCAGTCAGATTAGGCATTGTGAGGGTCGGTTAGGGTTAGTGTCGTTTTAGACATAAGTTGGAGTCCTAAGTACTATGAGTAAGCCGGAAAATCATCGACACTATCGCTTTTCAAAACTAACCTTAATTAAGACTTATTGCTTAAGATTTATTATGACTGGATTTTTCTGTTACATGCTTTCTTGCAAGATAGCTACTGTTTTTTGGGCACATTATAAATGACAGTTTAATATTGATTAATAATAGTGCCGTTTTTAGACATAATGCGAAAACCTTTGGCCGCAGAAGTACTTTTTTGTGGGTTTCGAGACCAAGGGTTTGGCCACAGAAGCGCCACACATTTATATAAAGAAAATTATGTGAAATCCTGGTACATTACAAGTTAAACACCTAACAAAGCCCCCATGATACTAAATCAGGCACCAGAGTAACCGGGTGCGTAGCAAATCGCCGAAACCTGAATCCCCGAAACTGATTTCCGCTGTACCCCAAAAACGAAGTCGGATTGATGAAAAGGATTCTGCTTAAATGGAAGTGGGATCGATGGAAAGAATTCAAGCAGAAGCTGGATTGATAAATGAATTGCGCTGTTTTGAGACAGTTCCGCGGTTTTCAATAGTGCATTGCTGTTTTCGGGGAATCGGGCTCTTTGGCCTTTTCAGCATTTTCGGGGATTCGGGTTTCGATGATTCGGGTTGATCCCAAGTAGCCAGGACTGCATCCATTGCTTAGTATGTTCATGTTGTTTATCTAATTAAGTGAACTAATCCATGCATGTGAGACAGATGTGTCTGATTTCAGTGTGTGTTTGCCACTCCATCTGTCAGTTACTAAGTCTCATACTACAATAGTTTTGGTATCATTCCTCATGATTCATGGGCTGATAGCCCTTAGGTGTCCACTGCAAATTTGACCATTGTTCTCCATGCACCAATCCATCATGTTGTGTCTATGTGTGGATTAGCTATAGTAAAGTGCATATCGGTCTGGTCTGTACTATTAATTAGCCTCTACAGTAGTGTCTTCACTTCTTCAGGTGTATATATATATATATATATATATATCCTTATTAATATATTATGATAAATATTTGTAGAATCATTCCTATTAGCTTCTCAGTTGGTAGTCAGAGCCCAAGTACAATCAACCTGGGCTAGCAAGAATTGTGTGAATTGGTCAGAATTAGTCAAGAGGGTTGCACATACAAAAGAATTGTCTGGTTGTCACCAGCAAATGACTCACTTTCATGAGCAACCCAAATACATAATATAGTAATAAAGATTCAGATATGTATTTAGGTTAAAATGGCTGCTTTTAATGTATATGTGCTCACAAGTGCAATGAATTGTGATAAATGAAGTAGAGGGTCGTGGTTTGGGTTATTATCTTTCTTGGCAATTTTCTAAGAGGCATAATAAAGGAATGTAAATATAGGTCACCCACCCACAGGAATGACGACTGTTCAGCTGCATTGGTGTTCTGGCCAACAGGTGAACAATCATTCCAACATACACCATTGTTGAAGAAAGCCTATTGTCACAGTCTAGTGACTCTGGCCTAGGTTGCAACTCTCAGTGGCTGTGGAGGTGGAGTTTCCTCTATGACCCTATGTACACTTTTGTGCAAATATCATAATTTCCATGTTATATTTACCATTTGTGACATGACTGTTTATTTGTTAACTGACTGCCTAGTTGTATTGTCACGATCACAGATAACAGTATCACTACCGAATGACTGTCACTGTTTTCATGGTTTTAAGTTTGTGATAATGTTTGATGGAAGTCTCTATAATTATTGCTGCTTTACCGATGAGCTGGTTTGAGCTATAGGGCTACATGCACATATGTGGGTCTATGTATGTAGACACCGTTTTAGTGCATAGCTTCTGGATTGACTAATGCACATAACAGAAGTTCTCATGTTCTGTGTAAAATTGGCTAAATCTATCTACTGGCATTTAATCACAGAGATGCAGCCTTCAGGCTATAAATGTATTCAGTAGCCATTTAGCTAAAGTAGATCCTAGTGGGGTTTGAACATTCCCAAATGTGGATTGGTAACAAGGTTACCTCAGTTGCTCATATGGACCACTTCACAGTTATGACACACCGCAGGATAGCTGGAGTCGTTTGATGTCAATGTCCAGGGGCGGACCAGTAGGGGCGTTGGGGTGATAAGCCGTTCAGTCACACAGGGCCTCCAACTTGGGGCGTGGGCGAAAATGTCACCAAAAATTAGCATGAACAAAGCACCCTAACAATAAAATTGTGGTTTTGACTAAATCTTCTCATTTGTCAATAAAATAAGAGTTAAATGGTGCCAAGAGTTTGGTTTGTTTCAAAAGTATAATATTAGAGCTATAATATTTTAGTTTACTCTATATCCCAGAACCCTCGTGACGACTAGCAATGAAATACCCTAAGAATTGCGCTGGGCAGACTTGCTAGTTGGCCAGAATGTTCTAAGCTGCAATGATAGAGGCAGAGTATTATAATCAGCATAATGTATTACGGGCCTGTAGTTGATTGTGCTCATTTATCACTGAATCTTCAATCCTGCACGTAATATATTCTCTGTGCATACTTGGAGTTGTCATCCATTGAAATATCCTATATTAAAATGTACACAGACCAATTATGTAATCTCCTTTATGCACTTTTAAAAGTGATGTCAACTATATGTATCTGGACTTTCACAAAGCACCTTATGGGAACAGCGTTGAGTTACAGCTGATTCCTCTGACCAAGCCAGCCTCTTGGTTCCTAAAGAAAATCTGGAGATTTATAATTGGTGAGGCCTTGGGTTGTTGTTGGTCCTTCAATGCCCAAATTTATCCAAGTTATGACCAATCAGATTCTTACCATTTTGATGAGAATTTTAAATGTGGTGAGGGCAACTGTACCACCAACTTTCTACCACCACTTTCCATAAACAGACTGTACAGTAATCTTTACAATTATTCTCAATGCATATAGATTGCAATTACCAGATCAAAGCAAGCTGCACAATTGGTAGCTGTTTCAATTGTACTGTTGTAATTAAGGTAGTCATGTTGAAAGGTGTGGTGGGAGGACACTCTCATGGTTTGTGTTTGAATAGTCTATCTGGCAATGGTAGGCTGACAGAGGTAATCCCTTCTGAACATTATCATCAGGGCTAGGATATAATCATATCAAAATCATACATTGCGTCCTATAAAATCTATAAGAATATTTAAGTATTTTAAGGTGTGTATTTTTAATTCACTAAGATTCTACATTATATCCAATAAAATCTATAAGAATATTTAAGTATTTTAAGGTGTGTATTTTTAATTCACTAAGATTCTACATTATATCCAATAAAATCTATAAGAATATTTGCTCCATATAGGTTATGTGTAACTTCTATTAGTAAGTAAGTAAGATCCTACTATTTAGGCAGGAATTATTTTGTTTATTTGTATCAATCCAACTTTTATTCAAGCAGGAATTCAGTGAGCGAATTATTTATTACTTTAAGACTACGAATGATCGACATAGTTCTCTCTTGCCGTTTGTTTCTTCTCACTGGTCATTCATTTATTTGTAAATTAAAAGTTTAACAACATTAAAAAGACTGTTATGACATTAGCATGTCTTAACTTTAGACCTAGATGTCACTAATAAGTCTTTACTTAGATCTACAACAAGTCTTATGTCTATAGCTTAACGACATTATCAAGCTGAAACAACAAACAAAAACTGGGCAATTAAGGTCTATCAATTAAGTACAGAAATGGGCTAAATGCACAATGGAGATTATGTTACACCAGAAGGCAGAAATGATTTTGCTAGGGCTATTATGTCTGGGGATTATGTCCTACAATCCTGGCATCTGCAGGCCTAAGTTTCAAACAAAATATTAATTGAGAAATCTACCAATACTCAAATTCTACAGATCGTTTCATCATTTTTAAGTTTGCCAGAACAATACTGATTTGTGTCTGAGATTTAATTGTAATGATCTTGAAACGGAATTTGTAGAAAGGCGGCCACTTAATAAATTTATTCGTCATTACGAAACGCTTCATTATGATGCAAGTGGTCTCGAAGCCAATCACCAGAGGGTTCGTCGATCGACTACGTCAGAAGACACCTCTGCACCAGAGGTCTATCTGAACTTCTTTGCTCATGGAAGGTTTGTTTAGATTTATTATTTTATTCTGAAATTTGATATTACTCTTCTTCCAACATCTTTTGCTCAGAAGTGCACACACCTCGACGGTGCAATTGCAGTTGTACTGCAGAGCAATTGTACGCGAAGGACTTGCTCAAGGTCCCTACAAAGTGACAGACGTCTCGGATGAGGATTGAACCCGCTCACTCGGCGCACTCCGAGCGTTACGGGTCAACTGCTCTAACTGATCAGCCACCGTGTCACACTTAGGAATGATTTCTACATTTATAACCCAGTGGCAATTATTCAGCTCAGGATTTACTAAAACTGCTCTAATTGGTATAATTAAGGTACAAAGGAGTTGTGAGGCTTTCATGGTCACTTTTCTGAATGAGTCTGCTCATCAGAAGATAAAATATAAAAATTATATCTAGACACTTGCACATCTATTTCTAAGAATTTTGCCTTGTTTTGGCTTGACACTCGCTCTGGAACGGACTCCTTTTGACACTCGCTCTGGAACGGACTCCTTTTGACACTCGCTCTGGAATGGACTCCTTTTGACACTCACTCTGGAACGGACTCCTTTTGACACTCGCTCTGGAACGGACTCCTTTTGACACTCTGCTTGCTCCCCATGGTCTTTTTCACTGCACACTTCAAAAACTGTCCTTTTAAGCCATGATGGGGTCTGGAACGTTCCTGAGTAGTTGCCTTGAAGGTGCACTATATGAATATTTGAAATGAATGAATAAAATTGTTTGATATCAATAAAACTTTATAGCTAGCTAGCATTGATAGAAATGTATGGTGTGTTATTCTTCAATTTACTTAATTATTAAAACCGCATGGACCATAACTCAGTAAACATTTTATTCATTACCAATAATTAGTTTTCAAGTTCTAAATTACATTTTACATCGTATTGACTAACGCAGACGTCTCTGGTTTGTTTATAAATGTACAATTATAATTATTACAAAGATTGACTCGAATTGTTCCATGAATGGGAAATATTAAGCTTTAATTTCTGAACTTTGATTTATGAATTCACTAACAATAATTGTGTGTTCACCTGTATCATCTTTGGTATTAGAAATGTGTTTACTGTTTACTCATATTATTCTTAGGGAGTTTCGGATACGAATTGTTCAAGACAGAGATATGCTTGGGTCTCAGTCTGTGCTTATGGTTGACGGAGAAAATGATCCGTCAGAATTTTCACACATCTATAAGGGACATCTTGAAGGTCGGTTTCTCTCATTTGTAGAGTTGGTGTCTGAGTCTCTTTTGCACTTTTGGTTCTGATTCAGTACATATGGATGCAGTCAAAAATTTGTCTGATTTCCATGAAGGGTCATAATAATGTAGGGTTGGGTGTAGACAAGTGAATATTTTGTAATTGAAGAAATAAAAGCAAGTGAAGAATGCACGTAATAAATAATATAGTTAATATATTAAAAATATCAGAAAGATCCTCATTTGTGTCACTGTTTGTCTGTGTAATGTTATGTTAATAATTAGAGGAGATGAGTCTTAGTCTTATTAAATATGATAATTATCATTCAGTTGAAGAAGTCGAGAAATGCTTTTTATTATGTCCGCTTCTGATTTCATTTTTTATTCTCTTTTGTGTTTTTAAAACTTTAATGTGAATATATTATTTTTCATTTGCAGGTGAACCGTCGTCTTATGTTCATGGGTCCATAATCCGTGGAATATTTGCTGGTCGAATTGATACGAATGGCAAGACTTATTTCATTGACAAATCGCATCTGCATTTTAAAGAAGAAATGCCTTTCCATTCATTCATATATTCAAGTGATGACGTCCTTCATCCACTTCCTGGAAGGTATGATTGATTGAATTCCTAATCTTTTAAATCTTATTCATAACAGTGATCTCTAGTGTTTTCAGCCCCCAAAGAAAGGTAAGTGTACCAGAGCATTGACAGGTGCTCAGTCAGAACCATATCGACAGAAAGGATTTTGAGACTATCTGAAAGTAATGAATTTATGCAAACTTGAGTCACGTGACACTGAAGATGGTGTAGAGTTGAAATCTAATTTCACAGTAATCAACTGATGGAATCAGACAGAATTTATGAAGTGTGTTAACAGGTCTTCTCTCTCTTAGCAATTGAGCTTCCTTTCCATTGTTTGCTGTGGGCTGCTTCTGGTGAACTGAATTCTTCTTTGCACTTCTTTATTTCACTTTTTTGCTGCCATCTTTTGTGTAGAATTCTTCTCTAGGTTCCCAGACGCCTTCAATCTATCCTTGTCTTGTTAGTGCAATAAATACCTCTACATTCATAAATTTAGTTGACTTGTAGTGTTGTATTTCTCAGTTTATAAACACTAAACAAAGATGATGTTGAGAAGGCTCTTCTGATAATGACAATGTATTAAATGCAATGTTTCATTCCTCCAGCAGCGGCTGATTATTTGCTTTCTCAAACAAATATTGTCAATGTTTATAGACAATACAATGTTGAATGTGTTGCAGTTTGTTTTGTTATTTGAGTAATAATTGTCGATTAAACATTTTGTCCACAACAACATTGCCTTTTGTAGCGGCGATGACGATCATCAGCATGGCTCATCATGTGGCCTTCATAATTCAGGGGTTCACGAATGGATGAATACGATGCAGAATTCGGCCATTCAAAAACCTCTGAAGAAGGTATGATCCCTGACATCAATATTTAAAGACCATTAGCTGTGCCACTTCATACTATTGGTGATGAATATGTGATCAAAATGAAGTTGATGGTCAAAGATTAAGTTACCATGTTCAAACAAGGCTGAAATCTGCCAGTACTCTATACCGATTCCATTCCTGGAGGTGATCTATATAGAGACGCTGTTGGCCTAGCTTTCTGCGTGTTGCACAGTTTATGATAAATGATAAATTCAATAGAGCAAAGAGATCGACATTCTAAATTTACACCATCTTGCTGCTTACGAAGTTTGTGTAAATTTATTGAATTGACTCTACACAAATGCTGGATTAGACTATTAATTTTAGCTCCTAACAGAAAGTAGCTGAGAGTACAATATCATCTCACTTTAATAGCCATGCTTACAGCATTAAAACCATCCTATATTCTGAATAACCTTGTCACATGCATTGACATCTTTGACAGCCTCAGCACAGAAACTTGAAGGTCGAGAATCCCTACAGCAGATACACTTACGGAGCGAATCACAGACGTGAGAAGCGACAGGCGAGCAACAAAAACCGAATGTGTTCTCTGCTGCTTCAGTCGGATCCAATGCTGTGGGACTACATGAAAAACAAAACTGCCAAACTTGGATATGTAATTATGTTTTAAATTTTATCTTTCTAACATTATTTGGTATTGGTTTGGAAAGAGAACTCACTTGGAACAGATGTATAAATATTTCTGTATGAGGAACAACTGTCTAAATTTTGCAGTAAGGACATTGCTGCTTTTTGCTAGTTGAGGTACTAATGAGTTTATGTTTTAAATGTGTGTAGCTAACTCAGTACTTAAAACTTGTGCATTATATATGAAGGACATTGATGCTTTTACTAGTTGAGTTACTAGTGATTTTATGCTTATGTGACACAAATCACTTGCAGTTTACCGCTTCACCTCCATGAAAATATAGCATTTTGACCAATTATAACTCCTTAAATATTATAAGTTATGTAATATAATTCATTAATATTATTTTAAGGTCTATGAATATAATTTTAAAAAAATAATTTAAAAAAAAATAAATAAAAATTATTTAATTAATTTGTAGTCAATATAAGACAGATCAGAACACCTGATGTAGTGAATAGGAGACTATATGAATGAGATACTTAAAGGTGTCAAGTTAATATATATATTAATTGTCGCAATACACACATGTCAAGCATACACACATGCATACAATGCCATGCATTTACGCATAATGTCAGTAACCATATTTTTTAAGTAATGTGTTTTACGAGGTCTAATCAATATAGGTTCTTGTTCTAAAGCTAAGTTATGCTTAGAATCCATGTTCCTGTCTGCATAATATTGAAACTAGAATTATAACAGATAATATGCGATCTCAGTGGTGTGAAGACTTGATGATGACGGTCGCTAGAGTTCAACGAACTGACAGCACAAGGTAACAAATATGTGATCTGGCAAAAACTTTCAGCTTTGCATGTTTCTGTTGCTTTTCTTCCTCACAGAGTGATCCTCAAATCAAAGATGAGATCACAGCATTGTTTGCGAGCCACGTCAGTGCTATTTCAATCATCTACTCCAACACGTCCTTCCAGTATCAAAATTTAGGTCCATTTAATGGAATCACATTTGCTGTTCACAGGATGCAGGTAAGATTTTGTGTTTGTTCTGCCACGTAAATTATGTGTCTGAAGTTCTGTAAAGATTGGGTTAAAAACACTAGACTTGTATCATGTGATGATACTTTCCAAGTCATCAAGGTCTACAACTGACGAATGATGCTTAGTATTTGTTTAATTGTGTTTATTGCCACTAACTTTGCAGTCGATAAGAGAAAGTGCTTACTGCATAAATTCCAAACCGTAATTATGAGCCATCATGTATACAAATCAACCATGAAACATTAACTGCAAGCTGCTTTGAGAAATAATAGGACCTTGTGTGCATTGGAGATGTCACCAGTTAACCACCTGCTACCAAACTGTTACATAATGGTGATCTCTGTGACATTATTGCCATGATAAATTTGAATACAGTTGATTCAATGGATTTTGAAGGGAGGAGCAGTTAAGACTGATGTTATGTCCCGTTGATGATCTCTCAGGTTTTTCTATTCATGTCGATTTCAGACCCATTGTTTTTATATAGTCAATCTATGACTTACAGATTAAGAGATTTACCTATACCAGCCAGAGAGACAGGCAGATTTTATTGCAATTTGTGTGATTGATTTGTATGTATGTTCTAACTGTAACTATCTGTTAATCAGCGTCAGCGGAAATAGAAACTCTGAGGGTCGCTGCTATCGTTAATACCTTTGACAGTGGTACTGTGCATTTGTCTGGCTTTTTGTCTTCTTTAGATTAATACGAGTGACGTCTGTAAAACCGCAAGCCAAACTGAATATCCTTTCTGTAAGCCAAACATTGATGTCAGCAACTTCTTGAACTATAATTCACTTGCAAATCACGATCTCTACTGCCTTGCCTTTGTGTTCACATATCGGGATTTTGCACAGGGCACACTTGGCCTAGCCTGGGTTGGATCAAACTCAAGTAAGTCTAGTACTTTATTTAACTTGTAGTATTTGTCTTTTTGGTATGTAAGTAATTCGCATTATACTTGGTCTGGCCTCGTTTGGATCAGTATTAGTTGTATTTTTTGATGAATTCTATGTGGTAGAAACATTTAAATTGTTGACTAGTTTGGAAATTGAACCTTTATTTTAAACATTCTAGTTTGTGTTTGTCTAACTGTTTGATCATATTGACTTTAACATCATGTAGATTAGGGCAGGAAGCGCCTCTGAGTAGAATTCTTAATAGGGTGCTATAGAAATGTTTGTAATAATAATAATATTTTTAAACTTATGGAAGTTTGGTTCAGCTGTTAATATTCAGGTTGTGTTAATTAAGTCGAATATACTGAGTTTCTAATTTTTGAGTTTGAGTTAATGATTATTTAATTATGAAGTTGAACAATCCCCCTCTTTTGTTTCTTATTAGTTAAGTAACTTTCTTGATTGTTTTCAATTGTAAATAATTTTGAGAGGTTTCATAATGGCTTTATGCAAAGCTGTCTTCTATGTTTCAGGAACAGCTGGTGGAATATGTGACACATTTAAATCATATCTGGAAAATGGGCAAACCGTTTATAAGAGTTTGAACACTGGTATAGTGACCCTGTCAAACTATGGGTCGCGTGTTCCAACAAAAGTGTCTCAGCTGACCTTTGCACATGAGGTCGGCCACGGCTTTGGATCTCCAGTAAGATCATCATTTCTTTTCGACATTGCTTAAAGAATTAAATCTGTTATCAAAATTAGTATTTTATTGTTCTTTGTAAACAATTGAATCCATGCTATCTAAGTGCTTTAAAATGTTGTTCATTACTATTTATTTATTAATCTAATTTGTAATTTATGATGATGATATTCGTTTATTTATAAAATAATCAATCTGACAGAAGCACAGAAATGCTAACATGACTGACAGTGAACAATAAAAGTAGCTAGAAATAATAACATACTAGTAAATATTTTTATATAATGATCTGGGGATAAATTGAGAGTTGTCTTTGGGTGGGAGAACATAGTTGTGTGCTCTTGGTCTCAGTTGGTGAATGGAATTTTGGCAAAGTGGATGTAGGAGTTGGTGAAGAACATGCTTAGGGTTGTGTAAAATGGAGAGCAGAGCTTGCATGCAAAGTGATGACAGCAATATGTTTGGTATGGTCATTAAATAATTATTTAACAGATGGTATTTGTTAATAAATTATGTATTCATTTATTTAATTCAAACTGACAAACCTCAGAATGGTAATAAGATATAGTAGTGACCGCAGATGATAGAAAATTTAGCAGGCATCGAATTCAACTGCATGGCAGTCTGCAGGACACACATGTAGGCCTACTATTGTCATTTTACCAATGCCACCTAACGAATTCAAGGATTAGTCAACCCAATGGGGCCTGTGGGTGTCGAATCCACGTCATTCTGATCTTTGTGTGTTTCCATTCAGCCATCTTCCTACCAAATAAATCAGAAGTTAATATTTGCAATCTGTTCATCCAAACCAATGAGCATGCTGTAATTGGTGATCAGTGATTCAAAATGTAAATAATTTCCAGTACTACCACACAAGATGCACAATAGATGTCTTGAAGGGGCATGATATAAATCCTCCAAATATAATAGAGAGTGATTTAATGTACTCTTGACATCAGTCTGAGAGTTCTTTTAAAATGCTCATATCCATACCTAAATTTTTACTACTCGATGTCGTACCGTAAAGAGGTCTGTAAGCTCATTACTGCTATCATTGCTGTTGTTTTTAAAGGCTACACCCACACATTAGTCCTGAAAAGCAAAAACAAGTTTAGCGCTTATGTGATTTGTATAATATAATGCAATTTTGACCAAATAGAAATCTGTTGATCCTAAGAGAAATCTACTTAGACCTGCTCTTCCCTTCAGTTGTCCTTTTATTAGAAAATGTGAAACATGCTAAGCTTTGTCATTTGTTTATCGCTTCCTGTTTATAATGAAGAAGACGTGGCGCTTGTGTTCTAGCATGACAGTGGCAGCGTGTGTGCTCCTCTGTTGAACAACCCAAATGATCCGAATGGCAATTACATCATGTACGCGAGTGCCACAAGCGGAGACCAACCAAACAATCAAAAGTTCTCCAGTTGCAGCATTGGAAATATGACTCTGGTAGACGATCCCATCACAGTTTGTCTGATTCAAGTTAAACATTTGTGGATGCATCTGTCTCTCTGTTTTTCCATAACTTTAAGTTGAACTTTCTAAGATGATTAGATGTTAATGACATCACATATGATATCATTCTTGCTTCTTCAAGCTAAATGGTCTGTCTTATTTGTGTTTGTCTTCTGCTAGCTCCAATTATTCATGGCTACTGGTTTTGCAATCTCTTGCCTTTGACTCAGTGCAGCATAGATTTTACTTACTATCTTAACATGCACTTGTTTAGATCTGTAAAATAAATATTCATGGATCCAGCATTTTGTGAGGTAATTAAAATGAACCTTGGATGCATCATAATTTGAAATTTCGAGCTTCGCCATCATGTTATCGTGCGTTTAACCGAGCTCATCATTTGCTGTTGAAAAAACTTGTCACCCTTACTTTGCCTGTAATTTACTGATTACTATTTGGCTTTAGTCAGCAGTTCTCAGCTTTATAGGTGGAATTAATATGGAAGTTTAAACCATTTAATAATTGTAAAATGTCTTTGAATTGTGTCTGTACTTGCCAGGTGCTTAATGCTGTCCTGAATGAGCAGTATGACAAGAATAACTGTTTCGAGCAGCCATCGCAGTCTTTCTGCGGAAATCGCATTGTTGAAGACACTGAGGAATGTGATTGTGGGTTTGATGATGACTGCAGTGATCCAGTTCATCCGGATAATTGCTGTTATCCTCAAAGTCCTGTTGTCCCAGTTGCACAACAGTGCCATCGCAAACCGAATGCTGCTTGCAGGTACGCTGACTGGCTATATATATATATAGCTTTATGAAAAAATGGTTTATATCATGATACAGAGCATTCTAACTTCCGACAATCACCTCTCTTGCTTACCTTTCTGTCGGGGTTTTCTACTTTGATATAGCTGGTGAGTATTGAGATCAAGTCTGATTTTAAATGTATTATGAGCACCCAATAACAATTTTGGTGTGGTAATGTATTGTGATTATCTCTCGCTAATATAGCTGGTAAATTATTACTTTACTTGTCATTGAAAAGCAAGGACCGTTTAGATTTTGTAACTTTATGCAATGCCTCTTACTAGAACCCGTGAATCTCTGGCAGTACTTTCCGAGAATGTGTTTCCGAGGAATGGTGCACAAGATTAGTTCTGTTATATAAGAGTGACATGAGTTGTCAAGAGACACGTTTTATGATACAACGTATAAACTAGGAAGGGATGACATTGAATAGTCATTTTATTTAGCTAAGTATTGCTGTTCTTGTATGATATGTCAACCAATATGGCATGATCAGTTTTAGCTTTGAGCAACACACCATTAATTCTTGTAAAGCAGAAAGGCAGAGGACTCAAGAACGACCCCACATTGTAAATCTAGCTGTTTCGGTGTCTACGGATTTACATAGGCTGAATAGTGAAAGTATGCTGCAGCTTTACTCACAGGGAAGGAAAGTTCCAGAAGGACTAAATGAAATCCTTATAGTGTATGCTATCCTTGTTAGTTTATGCATCACTAATGGTGTATGCTTCTAAGCATCTGCACAATGGGTTATAAGTGTCTAAGCTTACACACAATATCTATGAATACCATTTCTGGCATTCAGTGACTTATATGAGCATAAATGACCTAAAGCTAATATCTATTTTACAAATTGATGTACATGAATGTGTTTATTTAATATCTTACATTTATTTTAGCCCATCGGAAGGAAAATGTTGTGTTAGTACATGTTCCTTTGTTCCTGGGTCTGAAAACAAAACCTGTCAGGAAGAAACGGATTGCACGATGAAATCATTCTGCAAATATCCTTTAATGGTTCATAACAGTAAACAGATTATTAGTTGGGCACATTTTTTTCTCTAATTAGTCTTAATTTCTAGGAGTTTCAGTTTCCGTTTTATCTAGTAAGAGCTCTCCTGGGAAATAGCTGACTCCTTTAGCAACTCTCTGATGGTGTATTTATTTTTTCCTGTGTATTTTCTGTTCCTGCATTTGATCAATAGATGATTGTTATTGAATAAAAAAACGGATGACTTGTGAAATAGGCTCCTTAATTCAAATACTACCATTATTATTTCTAGCCAATGTAAATATTTATTTACAGTGTTATATTTAATTATATTGTTTTAAATGTATTACAATAACTTGTTAAATTCCCTAATTTTAATGAATGAAAATGAGTATCAGAACCTTGCAACAATATTTTAGACATTAATTGCTCACCCTATCGATATATTAATATGTTAGTTTATGCATCATCAATAAAAGTAAAATTAATTTTATGCTTTGTGATAACAATAATATTTGTGTATGACCTTGACTCATTTGAACTGGATCCAGTCCACAGTGTCCCACAGCTTTACCAAAGACGGATCTTTCCATCTGCAACAACAACACACAGATCTGCCGAAAAGGGGTAATTCACTACAAACCATTACTCCTTGCTCGTTTTAAGCGCTTAGCAATGAGCAAATCGTTCATATTCCATGTGATATACGGAGAAGGTATTGAGCTGACAATGAGTGTATTCCATTGTCCTGAACATGAGGACATGAGGCCAGACCATTGCAGGACAAGCCATTTATTTTCCAGTTTAAATTGGTATCAAATTATATACTCCTTGATGTTAGAGCCACGTGTATGCCCAGGTCATTGCACAAACTCTAACCCTCAGCTGCGTGATCTGTGGCCATGCATGCTACCGATATGTTGGACAATTCCATTATAGTATTTAAGAATTTTATTGTAATATTAAACAATATTATCGTGCAATCATGTGTCTGATGATTTTTTTAAAGTTTTTTATATGAGATAAAATTGCCTTCTATAGGTCTGTTGGTCTATAGATAGGCCTTTGCAGTTTTGAGCAAAGAATGTTTTATGCCGAAATTCTCAATTGCTATTGCTGTAGTGGTCACATGCAAGTGTGGAATTGGTGTGAATGCTACTCTTGATGATTAATTAATAAACAAATATAAGTAAATACATGCTTTCCGAGTTACCATAAGCAGTGTAGAAATATTCAGACTAGACCCAATTGAAGACCTAACTGACCTAATGAACAGAAGGAAGAAAACTTTACTTGCTTTAATTGTGTGACTTGTTTGAACCATTGCTCTAATTGTGCATCAAATAATATGGCAGCAACATACATGTATATGTTGTAAACATTTTTAGGTGTGCTACATAATATTGTTGCTATATATTGTTGGAGTTTAGCTGCCTAAGTATACCTTGCAAGTTCTAAAAGGCCTGTTTGCCAGTGTTTAAACTGCAATTCAAGATTTGTTACTTATGTGTATGTTAATATTTATTGATGTTTTATAGGAATGCACAGGTTCTGTCTGTGAGAAGATTGGCTGGACTGTTTGTTATTTGGCTGCTGCAGCAAATGACAAAAACTTTGACCGAGGTCTTCTGTGCTATGTTTCATGCATGAGTAGGTTTCACACCTTCTTCTCATCATTATGATAACCATCCATCCATGACCATCCATCTATGACCATCCATCCATGACCATCCATCTATGACCATCCATCCATGACCATCCATCTATGACCATCCATCTATGACCATCCATCCATGACCATCCATCCATGACCATCCATCTATGACCATCCATCCATGACCACCCATCCATCTTAAGCAATTACTTCAAGTTCCTGTTACATTTTTCAAGAGATTCCCAGAGAAACCAAGTGAATTCTTGATTCCCAACATGTTTCGCTAGAAGAAGTTAAATAAGCAGTATATCTGATGCTGGGATATTGGACATCAAGGTCTGGCCTTGACCCAATGTTGATGGCCTGGCCTAATTTTGATGACATAGCCTTAACCTCATGATTTGGCCAATGCCAATGCACAAGACTAATGCAGTGCACTCTAAGTGCAAGTCTAATGCAGTGCACTCTAAGTGCAAGTCTAATGCAGTGCACTCTATGTGCAAGTCTAATGCAGTGCACTCTTAAGTGCAAGTCTAATGCAGTGCACTCTTAAGTGCAAGTCTAATGCAGTGCACTCTTAAGTGCAAGTCTAATGCAGTGCACTCTAAGCCTGTACAGGGAATAGAGGTACATTATGGTGACACTTGCTTTAGGTCACAGCAACATTGTTATTATTATAATTATTATTATTTGTAAGAGTATTATTATTATTGCTACTGCTATTATTAATAATGTTATTAATATCACTAGAATTGCTATTGTTTTTAAGTTTTTCTCCAGATTACATTATGATGTCTCTGAACTTAAAAACCTGTAACAAAACCAAATGTGATTTGGTTAAAACCTGGTAAAGCTGAGTCAAAGAGAAAGTGTTGCAATAGATAGAAGCTTTCAAACATTGGATTGCAACTGATAGACAATGAAAAAGATATTTTTTGCCTAAGGTACTTATGATCCATAAGAAATTAATAAATTAGTGATTAAATTTACTGGGATGGCTAATTTTTGTCAATATTACTTTCATTATTATCATTATTATTTTCGTTTATATTGTATTGTTCTCTTGTTAGTCAAACTCCACAAAATAGCTGCAGATGCTGATCATGAACATGTCATCATTTCCAATTAAGAACCTCATCTCTTGAAATCTCTAATGACCTTGATCTTAATCTTCTTCCTATTGATTATTTTCTGGTCTTAGATCCTGCGACGAATTCATGCGTAACAACAGGAAATCAACCGGATCTTCAGAAACCAGAGAATAAGCAATTACAGGATCTCTTGACCAATCTTCGCATTCAGAATATTGGCATTAAATTGCCACCAGGTGATTAGTTCTTTCTATGTAAAAAAATTCACAATTTGAATGTTACACAACATTTGTATTTTGCCACATATTAGCTTTGTCAAATACACTAGATGATTAATTTCTGGGATTTAGCCCAAATTTGAAATTGAAAATCTAAATAAGGGAAATAAGATAAGAGAAATGTGACCTAAAATTGTTAAATGGAATTCAGAATGTGATGTGTTGAAAAGACCACCAGACTGGAATATATAACAAAGGAAGAGTCTGACTTTCATTGACACTTTTTACAGTGAACTAGAAACTGTTTTGTTTGGGCTGCGTCAATTATTTAATAGACATAACTATTTTAAACACCCAGCATAAGATTAAAGTTGCTAGCTATGTTCTCTAATTAATCATTAAGTGCGATGCTCTACCATTTATTCCCTTGTTTCATCGAATACTTCTTTCTTATATTTCTTGTACTTGATTTCAATTTTTACTGTTATCCATGCTGTTTTGCCCAACTCTTCGTGTTTTGTGCTCAGCTGATGCGCACAGATGCACAGGATTTGCCATTGAAATTCTGCTTTCCTTTCTACTTCTCCCTGAGTCATTCGTACTTTTCATTTTCTGGTTAAATTAACAGTAGTTTGTACTTGTTTAATATTCTGCAGTTTAAACTGGGTAGCTCAGAACATGTCAAATCCTATTTTAAGAAAAATCCAAGAATGACTTTAGAAAGGTCTGATGTACTGATGTTGGTGGTTTCAGGTGCTCCATGTGATAACTATCGAGGGTATTGTGATGTCTTCCTTAAATGCCGTAGCGTTAATGAAGACGGACCTCTCGCCCGGCTGACTAACATACTCTTCAGCCAACAAACTCTAACGACAGTTCGTGACTGGATTACGGTAAGCAATGCTTTCCACTGCTGAAACAATTGATGGTTGTATGGTTGCTACTTTGGCATTAGAGAGATCGTGTATATGCATGTGATGAACAGGATGCTGAGAAAGATCATTTAGAGATTTTTTCCAGTAGTATTTATGCTGATTCTCCATTATTTTATTGGATGAATAAAGTTTGATTGTAACAAAAGTTGATACCCCCAGTTGTCTTTTACCTAATAATGTTATATATATGAATTTAACATTGATACTTTTGCATTCTATGTGTGTTTGATGTTAGGTTAAGTTTGTGTTCGTGTGAAATAATACCTAACACGTTTGATAATGATCTGGGTCTGTTTTATGTTCCATCCGCTTGAATGGCCTTTCAAGTATATATTTCATCAATGAAATAGGGTGAAATATACAATTATTATTCCAACCGAACTGATTGGTGGGAGAAGTTTTATTTGAACATGGAGTCTATTCAGAACTCGTCATCATATGCTCAAAACTTCTTAAGCACCACTCGAAGGCTATGCAAAGGGCACCAGCTTATTCACAAGTGGTGTCCCATGATTGGCTTTACAATGTCATCCACCATTGAAGCCTCCATTGTCCAGAGCAAATCCACTTCAGTGACCTATCAATCACTAACCTACTATTCCATACAATATTCCCAGACGAAGCATCTATGTGAGCTTATCTCTATTCAGTCAACCTTCAGTGTCGACTGTCTGTTTAGGTTCACTGGTGGGCTGTTCTATTGATGGGTGTCGGCTTTGTTGTTGGAATGGGTCTCTTCATCAAGTTATGCGCTGTTCACACTCCGAGCAGCAATCCCAACCAGAAACCAGCGCGCAAAATGGGTGATATGACTTTACCACGACACAACTATTCACGACAACAGGTTAGCTGAGAACAAACAAGTCCTAAGTCAATCTTCAGTTTGGAGGAAAATTTAGAAATTGTATCTGTGATGTAATTAGAAGAAAAGACCTAGTGGAAATGAGTTTAGAGAGTTACCATTGGAGTTAGTCATGAGAAGAGAAGGTTTTCGTTTTTACTGGTTGATAATTCTTTAGTTTAAAAGGTTTGTGCTAAAGGTTTTTCGATGTGAAAATATTGGAGAGACTAAATGGACATGTATTGGAGCAAATAGATTGTTGCTGACCAAGACCAAGGCAAATAACTATGTGATATAGTATGTAATCTTAAGCATATGCTGTTTACATAACCAAAACTCAATTGCTGAAGAAGATTTCATTTTGGAATGACGAAAGGTTGGGTTCAATACTAAACAGTTTTACAACTTTTTTACACATTTTATGCCCCATTCTTAGTGTTCTTGAGCTCAAATGAATTGTGCATCTAATCAAATATGGGGATTTGGTCATCGACTGTTCTTGAGTGTCTCAAAACGATCCTTTATAACAGTTTCGTGCAAATTGATCATTATATTAAGCTGCATACATTTCCTATTATGTGGGGCAATTTATTTCTAATGTAATCAAATTGAATTTGTTTTACCTGTAAGTGTTTCTGCTTTGGAGTGGTACTAAAATTAGAATATCCGTCATGGGGGTTGATTGGTTATTTCTTGTAGGGAGCATCAGGTGATTATGTTGACCGTCAACCGATCCATCCTGTGGCTCAGGGCCCACAAGCAGGAAAGAAACGAAAGAAGCAGAATGCAGAGTCTTCCAAACGCCATTCAACACGCAATTCCAATGGAAATAACGAGATTCTTGAAATGAGACCACCACCACATTACGACAATCGATTATCGTCTGACTTTGATCAAATTTAATTTCATTCCATCATTTATCTGATTCAACACATTCCTGTAAGAATCTTGCATTTCAGTAAACTCATTTTCCATTACTATTGTGATCTATATTTATGACCAAATATGTACTGTGTCGAACCAGATTTGTGATTTTTTACTGCTAATAGAATGACTGTTAGACTAATATTTTTAAACAAATTTGCTGGTTTCAGTTGGAGGGAATGTAGTTAAACTGTTCTAAGCCGTTTCAATATTGTTTGGCTGTATGGATTATCAGAAGCATAGATTGAGAAACAATTGCATACTGGGATTCAGATTATAGCTTGGTTATATTTATTTGGGATTCAAAAATGTTTGTATTTGGTCTGGAATAAAATGATGTATGGTTTGGGATGTATGGTTTGGGATGTATGGTTTGGGATGTATGGTTTGGGATGTATGGTTTGGGATGGGAATTCAAGGCCCAAGCTATGTGGCAGGGTATATATGGTCCTGGTTGTGGGATGGGTATTATAAGATGTTGTACTCGATAATTTATGAATTGATATTGTGAAGAAATTGACTAGAAGCTGTTTTCAAAGTTTCTTTGTTGCACATTGTTGTTCACTGCAGAATCTGTAGATGATGTAATGTAAGCACTTGCCTGTGGTTCTGCATTTCATTTCAGAATGTTTGTCCCATATAATCATGTCTATTGGCACCATGAATTTATGCATTGTTTTTGGTTATCAGTGCCATGGTTTTTGTATTTTTATATGGATTTTTTAGCACCTTTCAGGGTTTGGTTATATGACTGATCATCGCTGTCTAATGAATTGTTAGACAATAAACAATTATAAAGATCTTTGCGAATTGAATTGTTTTAATAAGGTGAGCATTAGGTCATTTCAAGGTTGTTATCTGTTAAAAGTATCTTAAATACTATCACTTGAGTTGCAACTACTTTTGATTATATTTTATGTTAACAAGAAGTGTTACTTGAGTTTTTGCCTTCATTGCAATGGTTCCCTGGTGGAGAGGAGACACTGTTGCTTTGCATTTCTCCAATGAGAGTTTGTTTGTCCCACTCGTATTTCTATTCCACTTGAAGTACGTTTTTAGTTGCTAGATGTAAACTGCTTCAGTTAATTGCATACGTTAATCATAGATGAAAGGTTCAGTTGCCTGAAAAGACTTACTAGAAACATTCTCAACAGATTGGATGCCTTGAAAACTGTTGTTTGTAATGTTCAGAGCATGTCTTTCAAATGCATCATTGTTCTGTCCATCAAATGTAATTTACAATTTTGAACAGAATATTTTTCTATTATAACTGCTATAAATCGTATTTAACTATATGTCTGCACATGTTGCCCTTTGCTCGTGTTTGTGTGTGTGTGTGTTTGTGTGTGTGCTTGTGTGTTTGAGTAGACAACCTCACAGAAAGATCTCTGGAAGGGAAACCCATTCAAAGAGGTAGATTAATCGAGTGCTATGACTGTTGCCTTTTTCAGGCAAGTGGTTCTAATGCTGCTGATTTCTGAATAGATTTTCTGTTTGACTTCTTTGTGGTCTGACTTATAAATAAGCATTTGATCTGTTCAGGAAAATAATGAGCAATAACTTGAGTCATTTCAATATAGATCTGTCATTTGTGCAAGTGTGACACACCAGTTTATCAGCTGTTTACTTTTTTAAGTCTTTTATACTTGACTTAGTTTTGTACTTGCAGTTACAAATTCGTATCTTATATTGTTTCTGAGTAGGTCTGTAGGGCCTCTGTAATGTATGAGATGAATTATAGCAGTGCCATAGTGCCTTTTGAAACCTTACGAATTCTCTTTATAAGTAAGTAAGTAGTAGAAACTGTTTAGACAATTTTTGTGTCAGTGTGATTTGAATTCGACATTTCTGAAGTATAACAGAATAAATAAAAATATTTAAAAACCATTTCTTATTTTGTTTACTGTCTTACTAAGGTTAAAAGCAACATCGCAAACTATATGTACATATGAGCAGTTTGAGCTTGCACAATTTATATGTAAGGCATAATTATGTATGCATGCTTGTGTGTAAGTATATAATTTACTTACTTACCCATGTATATATATGAACATGTATGAAGTGTGCATGTATGTATTATGTGTTACAACATTTTCAAAGTGCTACCTTAGCACTTATTAGAAGCCTTCTTTGCAGAGCGATTAGTTTAATTGGAAAAGGCAGTTCCTTAATGTTTCATGGAGTCTGTGTACGACCAAATTTGTATCAGATACATTCCTCACATACAAACGTTTCAAAGTGCGTGCATGACCCGTTTGTAGAAGTTCAACGGAACATAGAGCAGAAAGGACTTGTTTAAGATCCCGAAAAAGTAGAGCATATAGCCTAGGCATTAAATATCTGAGTTTTCTAATCAATCAACTACTATACTACCAAGTGAATATGTACGTGTGTGTGTGCTTATGTATGTGAATGTTTGCATCATTCATGTGTGTATTTATATATATATATATATATATATATATATGCACACAATTGTACACATCACTTATCTATATATATATATGTATGATTGTGAGTATATAACTATGTAATGTATGTTACTATGTTTAAGTGTGTAGGCTCACATATGTAGGCTCTATATAAGTTTATGGTTCTAATAATATTTATGTATTGTTTGTGTATTGTGTATGTATGAATTTATGCATATACTTATGTATCTGAATATTTATAAAGCAAAAAAATCCTTGCCCAAAATCTTTACCTTTGTGTTGTAACATAAAAACATAATTTTGTTGAGTTTACCTTACATCTTATGATTATGCACTTTTAGACAGTTTCTTATTTAGAAAGTCTTTGTCATTTTAAACAACAGCGTAAACGTGGTTGCCTGGCCATTGTACATCAATCTATTTTGTTATTGTGCATTACTTTAGTCTTTATACTTCATCTAATCTCAGAACTTGAACTTATTAATAGCTTGAAATGCATCAACAAAGTTATTTAACTACAATTAGTTCAAAGCTGTGAAGCGTAGGTCAGTGTTAGAAGGTAAATGGACCATTTCTGTGGCTGAGCACAGATGAAATATCTCAGACGAATTTGCAATATCGGGTTTAGTATATATAATAAATATATACCGGGCGCAATAAGGGTCGATCATAGCCAGGTTAGCCGTCGTGAGAGTGGGTTCGAGTGAAAGTCAGGGTTAGTGTCGTCATTGGAACGCATGGCACGTGTAGGCCTAACTTCTGCCAAAAGATACCATATAATTTTACGAACTCCTTCATTGCCGTATTCGTCGACCTTAATCTGGTTTCTACTTGTCTAATCTCTAACACGGCATACGCTGTATACGTTCATATCGTGTCAAACTTCGAATCCTTAATTCGCCTCTTGTGTTAATGGCTATGCGAGTTTTGGTAGCATTAATTTGGTAGCATTTCTGATAATAACAGTTTATCATAATTCGTTTAGATTGCAGACAATATTCTGACTACAGTTAATTCGTCATAGTAGCAGTTAAGTCGGTCATATGGGAACGAGCTGCAATGTTCCACTGGTGGGAACGGGTGACCAGCTGTGGGCTTCATGTGGGCGCAGAAGACGGGGAAAAATCGGATCCTCTTCTTTCAGACAGACTAATGGATGTCGAGGATGTGGAAGACGAGGACACGTCCATCGATGAGACCTACATAAAGACTTCCGGTGCCCGTGTCAAGGAAGATGCGCCGTGGTTGTTTGATGCCATAGGAGATGCGACTGATGAGGTCTCGGACGTGGACGAGATTCGGACTGAGCAACTGGATCCGGTCGTTGTTACGATCGACGACGAACACGTATCCGAATGGATCGACAACCATCCTCAGCGGGGCGTCCAATCGGTTGGGTCCGGATCCGTTCGTCGATCCGTAGACCCGTAGGATTCGTCCGTTGTTATCAACGTAGCAGATGCGGTGCAGTTTCCCGCTGTCGAATCCGTGGCAGACGACGAGCTGTCTCCCGTCGTCTGCTGGGATCGCCTGCCACGTGCTCAGTGCGTCCTGTTGTAGGCGGAACGATCGGACGACGGCTCCGTCTGCTGTGAACTCCTTCACCTGCCTCGAATCGGAGCAGGTGACGAAGACGTTCCCGTCGGCGGTGGCGTGCAGTCCCTGTGGCTCCCCTTCGACTTGCCACCGAGTGAGGACCTCCCCGTGAGGCTCCAGGCGGTAGACGTAGCCCACGGAGTCGCTGACGTAGAGGCTCGTGTTCTGGGCGCAGGCGGCGATGTCTGCTGGCTTCCGCAGACCCTCGAGGCGAAGGCGACGAACGGGAGAGTAGCTGACTGCGTCGTAGATGTCGACGTTGGGAGACAGGTCACGTACGATGTACAGCTCACCGGCAAGAACGGTCACTCCTGCCACGCTGGCACTTCCAGGAATGACGTCGATCACCTTAGGAGTGTCAACGTATGGATCAGACGAATCTGTTGAACAAAGACATGACAGTCGGGTTTAGGCTGAGAAAACAATTGGTTTAGTAAGACGAGATTCATAAGAATTCAGCTGGAAAGGAAGGATGCTGATTACAGGATGACGACAATAATGATGATGGCGATGATGAGGATGATGATGACTACGATGATGGTATCGGTGTGTGTATATATATAGTAAGTATCAGATTCACCTGTCTTTGTGCCTGTTATAAGTCTGTTAGGTGCATGTAAAATGTTTGCATAGACGCAGAGAAATCAGAAACGATGAAGAGGATGACGACGATGATGTTGACAACAGCGATTAAATCGCAATCATGATTTGACATATAGAGACATTGAGAGAGTAAGAGAAACATACATGTAGAGAGGCTTATAGAAACATAGAGAGACTTAGAGAGACTTAGAGAGACTTGCCAATGTCGAGTATTCTAACTTGTCCCAGAAGGTTTGACTTAACGGCAGAGACGTCGTTAGCGACAAACTTGACACAACAGACGGACACGTCCTGGGTCATCGTCTCCAGTTGTTTCCTCCTCGTCTCCAGCTTCGTCCACATGAAGGCGACGTCGGCGTCCGTTCCTTTGTCCATCAGCTCAGTCGCCAGCTCCGTGAAGCTCTCCATCGTACTGATTCCGAAGTCCACGTCGATGCCCGCCTTCTCCAGCTCCTGAAGAGTGTTACGCTTGATCGACTCCGTCTCGCTCAAAAGGGCTTCCCTATTCGACTCCACGAGACGCACGAATGCGTCCGCCGTCTGGCGGATCTTAGCCTCTGCCTCGTCCATCTGCCTAACGAAGCCACTCCTCTGAGATTCGATCGATGTCAACAGCTTCTGGAAGGCGGTGATCCTTGCCGAGACGCGCTGGATGCCTTCGTCGAGCTGGGTTCTTGCGCTGGAGGCCACTTCGTTGATGTGGGTCAGTCCGTGACTTTCGTGGGTCTCACTAATGCACTGAGCACAGACGGGTCTCGAACAGTCTCGGCAGTAGAGCTTGACTTCGTCTGCTGGATGTGCATCGCACTTGGACGACTGGCGCTGAATGAGGTCCTGGAGTCTTTCGGGGTCGTTGACAAAGCTGGTAGAGGACGTCAGCTCTTCCACCTTGTGGTGCCTCGAGGGTTTCTGCTTCCGGTGGGCGGCGGCGCATTCGGCGCACAATTTCTCGTCGCAGTCGAAGCAGATGAACTTGGCTGGCTCCCGCTTTGGGTGGTGGCGTTTATGAAGACCTTCCTCCGGCGTCATCGACGCACACGGTGCGCACACCTCTGCTGTGACGTCATCGGAGGAATCGGTCGAAAAAAGCGTCGACATGCGTCGCTCGTTGGCAAGGCGACAGAAGAAGAAGTTGCTGGAGAGAGCCTCGAATCCGTCGTCTGGAACGACAAAGATCCGGTTGCAACGGGGACACGGCATTCGATTGTCTGGAGTTGACGAGTGACTCTTGTTCTGCTGTTGTTGTTCTTTGTGACGTACGAGGCAGCGGAGGCAGAACGTGTGGAGGCAGGGAAGCATCTTTGGAGCGGAATAGATCTGGCCGCAGATGAAACACAACGTCAGTCTCTCTCCGTTTTCCAAAGGCGAAGTGGATTTCCTGTCTTCCGATTCCATTCCAAGAGATTACTGTAACTGAGAAATAAAGTCACTCTACTTAGCTAACCGACAGACTTGTACATCTCTATGAGTCTATACTTATAGGACACTCCGTTATCCAGTGCAGTCCTTGTATTATCAGGACTGTATTAGATAACGTAGTATCCTAAGTATAGAGATGACAATTAAATTAATAGCATCAAAATAAGTCAGCAGAAGATCTGAGTTTGAGCCCGAACGAAACACCCTATGGAGCAACGAGACCTAATTAATAGTCACTCAGCAGACGTTGACTTTGAGCGTCCTCTTCGTGCGCTTTCAGATCCAACGTATGGCACAGTAATTGTTAGGCTGCTCGAGTTTAGCCCATTAAATTTCACCTATTCAACGAATTTACTAACATTTGAGGTAGTCTGGAACTTCAAGGATGTAGGCCCAATTTTAATTGCGTTTGAATTGATAAACTGCTTGTAAGATCGTTAGGTACAGAGTTCGAGAACAATAGTCGACATAATTTTATTCCAATACTGTGTTCCGCGGATGTAGGAACTTGTCCGTGTTGCGTAGCAGTGGTGTTACAGTACCGCATCCTTCATTGGTGGTAATTCATTGTTGGTCGCGGTTAGTGTTTTTGAAGTATATATATATAATATATATATATATAGGAGTTTTAACAGGCCATCATCTAAATCCGTAGATATTCAATGCGCTTGAAATGTGTACATGAACCACCCCCACTTCAAATTCACTGTCACACTCGAAAGGTAATAATATTTTAGAGTTGTAGAAATCCACATGTCCTATAATATATCAATGAGCAGTCACTTATCCTAAGATACAAGATAAGAATCTTCAGTAGACTTTTAAAAATCAGTTTATCGTAAATGAATTTTTACCTGTGGATATCTTCTAACGTCGTGTGGTAACTCCTTTCACTCCAGCAGACACTTTATGCGAGCCTTTTGGACGTTAGCCGTGTTTATACCAAAATGGCCTCTGCGTGTGTTTGCTTTAAAGTTTAAATGTATCAGAGATAGCTGTAGGGGCCCAATGCAGTTCCGCTCTGGTTAGTTGGTCGGCCACGTCCTCTCAACTGCCGGCTAAATGCTTCTTTGCATGGCCCGGATACGAGCGAAAAAGATCTGAATGGATTGAAGAGGGGTCCGTTGAGTTCGGCACTTTGCTTGACAATTTATCGAGCTGCGTGTATTAAGTATGCTCACTGCTCAGGCATGGCCTCTGCTTAGTTTGGCTCTGGCAATTGCGCTGTGGTATTAGAGCTGCAGTTCTGACAACAGATCTCGCCGTTTTGACTTATGACTTAATATATTAATGAGTTGCATTTAAGAGCTTGGGCCGATTGGACAAAGACTTTCTCGCCGTCGAGAAGTCATCGGCGATGCATGACGATCACAACAGACCTACAGAGGAACGACAACTATTTGTAGCGATTACTACAATGTATATACTAAACGTATACATGTATGTATGTATACATGTACGGGTGTCGCTAGGCTTGCTTTGTCTACCTTTAGAATTCGCCTGTATGCATTCTGGTTTGTTTGAGTTCGTCTCTTGTTAGTATGTGTGTAGTATCTACTGTTTAGCCTACATGTGTTTATGTGTGGGTGTGTCGAAATGCGCATAAGACTTCTGCTGAAGCGTTGACCTGTGGCCATGAAATCATACGATCACTAGGTCTTGGTCGAAACGAGTATTTATAAACGACGCTGATCATGATGACAGACGTATTTGCCAACTGTGCTCTTCTCGAACAAGACTCCATGAGTATCTGAACAAAAGCCTCGAGAGCATGTCAAGGAGAGCACTCGAAAGCGCTGACCCGAAGAAAATCCCTACGGATATGTTATGCATGGACGACCACGTGCATTCACCGTAGCAAGTTCAAAAGTATTGAAATATTTTCAGTGCAAGAAAAAAGACAGCGCATTTGTTGCTATGTTTTGAATTGGATTAAGACTTTTTCTTAGGTTTGCTTAGCGGGTGTATACGATCGCAGCTTCCAACCGAAGCCCGTTGTATCATATTCCTTTTGTTTGGCTTGTAATTCACGAGGCCTGTCCTATTATAGGAAGTCGGAATCAAACACCAGAACTATAGACCTAACTTTGACGCGTTCTTGCATTGAAACCGCCGTCACCGTTATTATTGTATAATTAAATAATTAAACTTATTTAAATATGGAATTTAAATGAGCTACATGAAATATGAAATTTGCGCTATAAGGTCATGATGTTGTCATGGTTTTCGTTAAGATCATACCGTTTCAACTGAACTCTTAAACAGTTATTTGGGTTTTTCATGAAATATTCCTTTTCCATGGCCATATAGCATAACCACTTAATTAAGCTTTGTACCACGCCATACAAATAGGCCTAACTATGACGTATACAATTAACCTTTGCGGTATTTCACATTGGGCCTAAAGTAGGCCTATCGTTAGAGAACCCCAGAAACAAATCATGCAAATATCAATCAATAAAATGCAATTTATATAGCGCATCTTAAAGATAACTATTCAGAGGCACTCCCGACCCAGGCCCGGTCAAATAGGAAAGTCTTAAGAAGTTTACAGTAACAGCCAGACAGGTCGCGCGGGAGAGAGCACAGGTCAGATGGAAGGTTGTTCCAGACACTGGGGCCCACAACTGCGAAAGCTCTATTTTGTCTGGTGGCAGTATGAGCATGTGGAACCACAAAGTCGCCTCTAGAGGCCGCTCGAAGAGATCGGCGACCAGAGTAAGCCGAAGTTAAGGTGAACAGATCCCGAAGGTAGACAGGCGCATTGCCCAAGACAGTGCCAGCCAATAATAGAGGAGATCCTACATTGAATGCACTGCTGAACCGGAAGCCCGTGAAGGACGTCCCGCATGTACATAGATATGTGGCCAAATTTAGGAAGACCACCAATCAAGCTAGCTGCGGCCCGTTGAACCCCCTCCAAGGGTTGCAATCGGACCAGCGGGAGCCCACCGGAGGAGAAGCAGTAATGCCAATTGTATGTCCTGTAGACTGCTACTGTCAACTCAGACTGGCATTTTGTTAATGTTAAGGTGGGATTTACGTTTGTGCGAGAGCCCACCAGCTTTGGCTTTCTAGTTTTCTTTTTGCAAACAAATAAACGTAGGCTAAGTGGGTTCCCGTTCATTTCATCTAGGTATACAATACAACTGTAATTTGATATCGCCCTTCTTACAATTTAGCTCAGAAGTGCATACACACCTCAACGGCGCAACTCCAGTTGTACTGCATAGCAATTGTGCGCGAAGGACTTGCTCAAGGTCCCTACACAGTGACTCCTCGGACGAGGATCGAACCCGTACTTTCAGCGTTACTGGCCGACCGCTCTAACCAATTGGCCACCACACATGCATATACATCGATACATGCGTACATATATACAGACATTCATTTTTACATGCATACGTTCAATGCATGCATAGGCCACATGAATTCATGCAGGCATATATGAATAGACCTATATCCATACTTAGTACATAATTATTATATGACGAATTGAATTTATATGTTGCAAGTACATGTAATAAAGTAATGTAATAAAGTAATGTAATAAAGTAATGTAATAAAGTAATGTAATAAAGTAATGTAATAAAGTAATGTAATAAAGTAATGTAATAAAGTAATGTAATAAAGTAATGTAATAAAGTAATGTAATAAAGTAATGTAATAAAGTAATGTAATAAAGTAATGTAATAAAGTAATGTAATAAAGTAATGTAATAAAGTAATGTAATAAAGTAATGTAATAAAGTAATGTAATAAAGTAATGTAATAAAGTAATGTAATAAAGTAATGTAATAAAGTAATGTAAGAAAGTAATGTAAGAAAGTAATGTAATAAAGTAATGTAAGAAAGTAATGTAATAAAGTAATGTAATAAAGTAATGTAAGAAAGTAATGTAAGAAAGTAATGTAAGAAAGTAATGTAAGAAAGTAATGTAATAAAGTAATGTAATAAAGTAATGTAATAAAGTAATGTAATAAAGTAATGTAATAAAGTAATGTAATAAAGTAATGTAATAAAGTAATGTAATAAAGTAATGTAATAAAGTAATGTAATAAAGTAATGTAATAAAGTAATGTAATAAAGTAATGTAATAAAGTAATGTAATAAAGTAATGTAATAAAGTAATGTAATAAAGTAATGTAATAAAGTACTGTAATAAAGTAATGTAATAAAGTAATGTAATAAAGCAATGTAATAAAGCAATGTAACAAAGCAATATAACAAAGCAGTGTAATAAAGCAATGTAATAAAGCAATGTAATAAAGTAATGTAATAAAGTAATGTAATAAAGTAATGTAATAAAGTAATGTAATAAAGTAATGTAATAAAGTAATGTAATAAAGTAATGTAATAAAGCACTGTAATAAAGCACTGTAATAAAGCAATGTAATAAAGCAATGTAATAAAGCAATGTAATAAAGTAATGTAATATTTAATAATTGTCCCTGTTTCGGATGTTGTTGCTGTGGTGTTTATGAAAAACTTGTGAGTTTTGTTGTGTATGAACAGGTTGTCGACCTGGCGCCACAGAAGCACCACTCATCGTGCTTCGGTCTGGAATTATACCAACTTCGTCGTTCTGTGGGTATCTCAAATAGTCAGAAACGATGGAAAAAATCTGTTTAATTAGAAGTTGCATTGATGTAAAGAATTCTGTCTAGCTAGAAGCGGACTTTATTAAAAGAATCTTGCAAACAAGATTCTAGTTAAATATGACTATTACTATCACCGATCCTTTTCCTGGTCGCTCGCCTAGCAAAGGTTCGGGAGCGGTAAATCACTCGCCTAACAGCTAAAAAACGATGCACGAAATACGTTGTGTTAACTTAAGAGCAGCCTCCGAGATCGATAGCGCAACGATCACTTCTGAGCCAACTCGATACAGCGTGATAGATTTTCAAACCATCTACTGTGTTTTTCAAATTTAAAGTTCTGGTTATATGTCATCAGGAACCGAAATGTCGTTAATTATCAAAGCCATCATCATCATCGTCATCATCGTCATCGTCATCATCATAATCGTCATCATCGTCGTCGTCAACATCATCATCAGTTTAAGTTTGTTTGGCAATCCTAAGTACAAGTTACATTAAGTCTATTTAGATAGAATTTACAATTGCACCGGAAACCCAATTAAAGTCGGAGTGGCTCCGCAAGTTAGGGCCACCTAATAAATTTGGTATCGAGTAGTTGAGTAGACCTAAGGAAGCCAAAAGGAGAGTAGAATGGTTGAAGGCGATATGGGGGAACAAAGCTAAACTAATCTTAACCATCGAATATACTAACATTGAGCCATTAAGGATCAGTCGATCGCTCACTGGTTACTGTGATGTTACCTCAGATGGTCACTCTGTGGGTCTCTTGAATCTATCAACTGGCACCGCAGAAGTCAGCCCTAAACATACACGCAGACACACGTACATGCAAATGTACACACACATACATGCGTACGTGCTTGATAAAAGTCCCTACACAGTAACCAGCGCCATGTTTACCACTAGGCCAACAAGGCCCAGGCATATAGGGGCGGTACAAGTTAAAGGGCGGCAAAAGTTGTATTTAAAAATGTACAATCGGCCCAAGCTCTTAAATGCAATTCATTAATATATTAAGTCTTAAGTCAAAACGGCGAGATCTGTTGTCAGAACTGCAGCTCTAACACCACAGCGCAATTGCCAGAGCCAAACTAAGCAGAGGCCATGCCTGAGCAGTGAGCATACTTAATATACGCAGCTCGGTCTAGTAAACGATAGCAAACCAGTGTCTTGAAGCAACGAGTGGTGCAAGTGCACTGTGCGCGTATAGAGTGATATCATAATCATCAGGCCTTTCGATTAAAGCATTAGTATTAACACGACACATTCGACAGATGCCGGCAATGTTACTAACATTACCGGCATCTGTCGAATGTATAGGGCCTGTAGTTAGAATGTAGGCCTATAGGGCCTGTAGTGAAAGATATTATTAGACAGCACAGCAATAATTGTTGTTGATATCAATGTTTCCGATGTTTACTTTTATTCAATAGTCAAAATGAAGATGCTGGTATGCCTAGACCAATAATTGGGACCGAGTATCGTGAAGGTATGCGTTAACTAAACGATCTGAGACTAGATGCATTCAGACATTTCGATTCTCGTAAGAAACAATAATATGGCAGTTTACATATGAGGAAACGGGAAAACTGTTTGCAGATCCAATGCTGTAGGTTATTGTTCTTGAATTTTCACCAATTTTGTCCGAATGTACATGGGCTCTTTGTGCTTCGAAAACCTCGATCAGAATTCGTAATGGTGCGCTTGTAATTTCTTGCCTGATTCACGTGGACAAATTTTAGGAAAACTCTATGTTTTTAATATAGATTACAGCATATAAATATTCATTCATTCGGCTCTTGTCTTCCGATTGGCGCTTTAGAAGTTTTCGGATTACGATTACAACGTTACACTATAAGCACATACCATCCAATGTTAATTTGAACAGAAGCGCTAGGTCCTTTAATTATTACAATCTATGCTGTCAAACTTCTTCTGCCAATTTAGGCCTACGTCTAATAATTTAATAATTTTTATGCACGAAATGCCATGGGTAGCAAAATAAATTGCACTGAATGTAACAAGTATAACAGAATGGACGACAATGGGAAGAAACTTTAGCAGAAAATTTCGTCTGCAAAGCTTATGATCTTATGATCAATGACCTTAACCATGACTCTAGGATTAACCATGACTAATAATCTCAGATGTCAGCTCTTGTCAGTTTTCTCTGGTCTATCGCACGTACAATAGGTTTGGTTCGTAACCTGCATACAGCAGCATGATCCTGCTGACACGCTTTACGATCAGTGCGTAGAAGGACACAGAGGATCTCGCCGTCTCCCACTCCTTTCCAAGAAGGAGTGGGAAGCCGTAGCCTATATTTGAGCAGAAAGATTCAGAACGTTTGAAAAAAACAGTCGTTTATTTCAGTGACCGACAAACACTAACACGACTATCTCAGGGCTAACTATTTATACCGAAAGTCAGACAGAACCGTATTTTAGTACCGAGACACACACAAGCATGCAGACACGCGAACAGACAGACATAGGTGGGCAGCCAATAGGATAGCATAAATATAAATTCGCACATGTGGTGAAAATATTTGTCATGTAGTCTATCGTGGCGTTGACTTTTTGATCAAGACCTGCTGACAGTAAGTTTAATGCGTGTTGCATGAAATATACTGACACATGTGAAGAAGAAGAAGAAGAAGAAGAAGACAGCTGAAGGAGTAAACACTCTTGGACGTATTCTTAGTCCCTGGTGACACGACATCAAGAAAGCCACCAAATTAATTTAGACCTTTATTGGCCATTATAAATTATATATATATTATATATAAATATTATACATAAATATTATATATATGGCCCATTCGGTAAATTCATACAGGACAGCATTTAATTGGTTTTATAAAGTTTTTAAAGTTTACAACTACAAGTAGTCAAGCATTGTATATTGCAGAGAAGGTCCTTCGTTCTATCATGGCAGCATCGACTTATTTAGCAAGCAAATAAAGCGTTCTCTCGTGTCCATACAACATTAACCAGCTACTGCGTCGTCACTCACATGGAGCCAACGAAAGCATAGATTCTACGCTTGATTGATTGTCACTATCAGTACCGTTGTCGTACAATACAAAGGCTGAGACAGCCTTTGTATTGTACGACAACGGTACTGATATTTGTAGAGATTCGATAATTATGCGTGACATACAACCGAGCCTTCCTTATTGGCATATACTTCCTAGCGCTCTCAGTTGCTTTCGTTATTGTAGTAGCAGGGTAATAGAAAAATTATAGTCGACCTCCTACCAGCAAACGCCATATTCCTGATTGCATATGTGTCAGAGTGAATCTCGTTCATTTCCAAACGATCAATCATAATCCAGTCTAAACCAGTTCAGTCTAATCCAATCTGTTGATATCTAAGCTAGTCATCATCCAGAGTTCTAGACTTCGATGACACCGTTGCAAACGCAAACTTATTCAACCGACAAATCGCTACAAAACCCAACTTCCACAAAAAATAATTACTCTTCTAGACCTATAAGAGCAATTGTCACAGAACAAAACTAACATAGTGATTTAAGGACCTGGTTTTTATTTGATAGACTAGAATAATTATTTTATGGTAATATAGTGTTTCCATTTGTATCCAAGTACAAGGAGAGAGACCAGACCTAATGGGAAGCAGGGTATTAACAACATGAAGTCAACTTGAAAACAGATGCATGTCTTTATGGCACTTTGCTAGAAAAATGCGGATCATCCAGAACTGCTTATTAGACATTCCTACTTAATCCGAATCTTCGCTGAGTGAAAATTCTGAGCAAACATTGCTTCAACAAGCTTTCGGAATGACAAAAAGCCCACTAACCACGACTAATTGGGGTCGTGATTTTATGCGCCACTGCATGCAACGGACAGACTAGCTATGCAGAAGACTCGACTAAATGCCTTGCAGTGTCAATATTGTCATAGAAATCCAACGTCTGCATCGGTGCAGACAGCGCGATAAATAACCAAGGGAAATATTTTGAAGTTGCTCCACCATATCGCAAGCCTACGTGAGAATAGAGAAGACATTCTTCGACTATTCAACCATTGTTGTCCTCCAGCCATGCACGACGTAACTGGAAGAACATCTTTTTACGGGGCGCCCGACATCAGTGCATACTTATTCGTTCTGAGTTCTCTCTTACTGTGTCATAAAAAGCTCCCGTTTGACTCACCGAGTATGAAAGGCACATTGAACACATGTCTTGCCTACGCGTGTGCGTGTGCGTGTGCTGTGCTGACGAAACTGTCCAGCGACAAAAATACATTTGTGTAGACCTAATGGCTATTTGCTCGCAGACTTTTTTAAGCAAGTGTTAGTTGTGAAGATAAACTCTGTCTACAGGTCTCACACCCGTCAAACTCTTTGCGAAGAGAGAATGCTCTATTCAACGAATGTCATGAATTCCATAGTCACCTAACTATGCGCAATTGTGTTCAGTGCAGATTACTAAATGATTGTAGATTATTGCACCAAAAATGTCCTGTGTATGGCCGGTTCCATTGACGTGCAGCACAGCAGAAATAACGCATTTTCATATTTCCAGTAGGGCAACCGTATTATTACCAGCTGAGTTCAAATATGCCGATGAAAGAACATACTGAGTGATCAGTTTGTTGCAGGTGAAATCCTCAGCCGGCAGGACTTAATTCGTTGTGGTGATGTTCTTCTTGGTGATGGTGATTGACTCAAAAGTCTCCTTAATATATTTAGCCTAGGCCTAGACTAACATTTTACGAAATACCACATTCTAATGCGGTTTTTTAGCTACTCATATTTGTACCAGAATAGGTCGACAGACTATATTTGTCGTAAAATATAGGAATATCTACTCGTTAAAGTTGTTTTATTAGCTTAACTGTTTCTTTTCAACAATGTTTGCATTTGAAAGTAATAATGAAACTGTAGGCTTAAGCCTACAGTTTAAAAATGTGGGCTAACGGAACGCAATTAAAATGACACTATTTCGTGTGAATCAAACCATGCTGTTGTCTCGTAAGTGAAGCTTTATAAGAAATTGTAGTGTAGGCCCTATCTCTTGTGGACCTTAATTTGAATCGCGTTTCAGTTGACCACAATAATGTAGGCCTAGTACTAGACCGTAAGATGTTCACATTAATAGTCGTTGCCTTTTTACTACCACAAAAGGTATTTGCATCTCGTCATGTTACTTGCTTATAATGACCTATAAACCCACAATTTTTTATACGACGATGCGTCTTCTCCACATTAACAAATTACTTCGACCGTGATATGTTACAGCGCTTGTTCCACGCCGCCGTGCTGCGACTTAAAACGGTCAGCCAACTCATTGGTCCATCTGTTGAAACTCGCTTCTTCTGGAAACTAATGCACAAGAAACATGTCGATCTAACCCCAAACATTTTTAGATCTGTTAATCAGTCATTGGTTTTATCGTCTCTTAGAGATACATGTACTATGGTCTACGTAGATGCCAGCTTACTATATGCGTACAATTGCATGGCCACCGCTTTTAATGCTACAAGCAATCACTTCAAAGTTTTGTAATAAATATGTCAAAGACTACTGTCATGGGCTGTCTCATACCAGAAAAAACTACACTGTTGTGTGGCTATAGCTCCACGGGATCTTGCTGTGTTAGCTTAAGACTTCTATCGCTTTTAACTTAGCCTGACATTCGACATTAAAGAGATATGTACAATATGTGTGAAATTCCTCTGTCCTTAGAGTAGGCGATTCCTGCAGCTAAACTTCCTCATTGCATTTAGGCTATGTTCTTTTTCTGGTTCTTAGAAAACCGTGTGCAAGACGTTGTAATTTGACACCTAGCCCCAAAAAATCATATGAACATTTTTTCCTTATTTTTTTATATAGGGGCCTACTGATTTTTATCAGGCTTACAACATTTGCGCAAAATTGAGCACACTTTCATAGAAGCACAAACTAACACAGTTACAGCTCTGTTCACAACAAGAAGCTCTTTGTACATGCACTAGTGAGACTGGTGGCGTACAAAGGACCAAGATTCAGCTTTCACCTAGTCCGTATCTGCTGTGGGTAACGAAGCGTGAAGTGAAGCCAGGCCCCTCTGAAGAGTCGTAGCAGGTGAGACCCCACCGCCAGCGGTGCTTCGAGCATGCAGACATTGCAGAGCGTAATTCGTGACAGACGCACGAAGCAGCATTCATTGTGGTCAATCAATGAAGACTTCCCAGTGGGCTTTTATTCGACGCCATACGGATAGACTGCCATCAAACACAGGCAATTACATGTGATGTTAGGGGATTCACTCTTGTCCACAGGTCTGGACTCGTTAGGCTCAGCTGGCCTGATAGCGTGGATATGTTGTTTACATTGTTCTTCGTTGTTACTCTGTTCATCAGTGTGTAGCATTGCCGGTAAATTCGTCTGAAGAAAACAAACGTAGATCAAAGTGTTATGCATCATCGTCTCCACGACTGATCTCTGAATACATTTGTGCCTAATGCGCTGAAGTAGAGGCGATATGCTGTACAATAGATTAGGGTCTACAGAATCCGTGCAGGCAAAAACGACAATAAGCAAATAATCAGTTACAGTTCTGTACGGAGGTCAAGAACTTTCAGCGTCCGGTCTGTGATCCGTTTGCGTCAGTATATTAAAATGATTGCGTGCAATTCTGTTCGTATCTGCTCTCAATCTGCGACCTGCGGAGTCAGGTGTTTAGCAATAGCAATCGTTGCCTTGGTTATCGTGACGGTGAACTCACAGTCTGACACAGGCTGTCCGGCGGCTTATCCCGGATGCTCGTGCGATGGACAGTGGCCGCCCAGCATCGTTTGCAAAGCGTTGGGTGTTCTAGAAAAGGTTCCACCGTTTAACGTCTCGAATGATATCTTCAAAGAATTGAGTATCTCAACGAACACAAGAATAAAAGAAATCCAGGCAAATGCTTTCCGGGGACTTCGCGTTAACCGACTGACGCTACAGAGGCTTGGCATTAAGACCATCGATGAAATGGCCTTTCTCGGAATGGCAACCGATGTGGTGGATGAGATTCAACTGGATCAGAACTTGATTCGAACAATACCTTCACGCACATTCGCAGGATTTACTGGAATGAAAACGCTTCACCTGGAGAATAACAACTTGTTTAACCTCTCTGCAGACGTCTTCTCAAATCTGAGTTCTCTAAATTACCTTTATCTTTATAACAATCGACTGAATTCCTTGCCTGACTCGTTGTTCCAAGGTCTACCTTCGCTTATCCTTTTGAGTCTCGTTACCAACGAATTAACCGCCGTCAGCAGAAGTCTGTTTGCTAACAATATGTTGCTCCAGGATCTTGATTTGAGTGAGAATAGTATTTCGACCATCGACCAAGACGCATTTAAATCTTTAACATCTTTAAACAGACTTGCCATTGTAAACAATCGCCTGAGAGTCCTATATCCGGGTACCTTTCAAACACTGTCCACACTCGGAACCCTGGATTTGTCAAAAAATAATTTAAGTTACTTTGACTCTAGCATTTTGTTAGGTCTCACCCGCTTGACTATGTTAACTATTACAAGAAACCAGATTAGAGATTTGCCCGTAGACTTACTACGCTACCAAACCACTCTTAGGAATCTGGATTTGTCACAAAACGGAATTATCCAACTGCCTGAGGGAATCTTTGCAAACCAATCGACTCTTGATACATTGATCCTTGATATGAACTTCATCAGTGACATACCCGCTTCTACGTTTCTTGAACTTTCATCTCTAAAAACACTCAATATAAGAAATAATGAACTACGATCAATCCGTAATGATACATTCTTTCATTTGCCGAATTTAACTAATCTCGATCTTTCTAACAACTTGATCGATTTCATTGAACCAGGATGCTTTGCCCGCCAATTACCACTGTATAGAGTTTATCTCAAAGGCAACAGAATGATGACCATACCAATTGGAATTTTTGAAAACCTTCCCAGCTTGACTTTAATCGACCTGCAACAGAATTTCATTCAGGGAGTAGCAAGCCAAGCCTTCAGAAACCTCTCTACCCTCAACCAAGTGTTGCTGTCAAATAACAAAATTCGCAGACTTACAACTGACAGCTTCTGGAATGTTTCAAAGTTAAGGACCGTTTATCTATCAGAAAATAAATTAGATGAGTTTCCAATTGAATTTATTCAGCAGTTGACGTCACTCAGCAGCCTGCCTTTGGATGGAAACAACATAAGTTACGTACCATCTAGGGCGTACGATAATTTCAATACATCGATGGTCGTACTGACAAATAACCGAATAAGTTCTCTTGATCCGCTCTCATTTCGTGGTGAAATGTCTGTAACCAGTATAAAGCTCAATCGTAACCAGCTGACGGATATTCCAGCAGACGCATTCAAGGAGTGGCACATGGAGAGAGTAACTGCACTGGATATTAGTTATAACCAACTGACACGCATACGTGCCGATATGTTTCGTGGTCTTACTGGTCTGCAATCATTAGATCTCTCTTTTAATTACATCGGCGTCTTGGATGACGACTGTTTCGTAAATTTGGTAGGTCTGAGAACTCTGAACTTGGCCGGGAACAGATTGACTTCGGTAACAAGTCAAATGTTTACGAGTATTGCCTACAGGCCACTGACTCTATATCTTGGCACCAATTTTCTGACGAGTGTTTCCCTGAATGCACTGGGATCCATTCATGGACTGGTGAGTCTGTCACTCGAAAATAACAGCATCTCACAGCTACCTGATCTGGCAACCAATGCGTTTGGTAATTTGACAACCTTAATCCTGAGGAGTAATAATCTAACGGAGTTGAATTCAAATGCACTTATACGATTGGTGACTGTAATGGAACTCGACCTAGGAAACAACCTATTAACATCGGATTCACTCGCATCTCTTCAGGTTTTATATCAGCTGAAAAAACTGCGATTAGACAGAAACTTGCTCCAAGATATTCCATCAGGCATTCAGTTAAATAATTCTGCTTTGACCGAATTAGACATGTCATTCAACCAACTCGGCAACCTCGCCTTGGTGCCAATATCTACAATGAGTTCTCTTCAAGAGTTAATACTTGATGGGAATCAGATTGGTAATTTTTCAGTCATTAGCACCGATCAGACATTTGTCAGTCTGACGAACCTTTCAATCAGTCGGAATTTCTTAATAGACTCTGACTTGATGTGGTTGAATTCATTCCCTACATTAAGCGAATTGTATCTCGATGATAACGCAATTGATTACCTGCCGACTAACGTCTTCCTAGACAAATTCAACCTCCAGAAGCTTTCTTTAAGGAACAATCGTCTTCGTTCTATTAATAGTTCGACACTTGAGTGGTTTGAAATGAGCGGTGAGAGTCTATTTCTTTCTGGAAATAAACTAACCGATATTGCAGTCGACGCCTTCCTAAGCCTCAACTACTTAAAGCAACTCGACCTTTCAAATAACACCATCAACAGACTCGTTCTGCCACCTGTGATGAACAACCTACAGGTTCTTCGAATCGATGCCAATCAGCTTGAACAGTTTCCGGAAGGTCTTCGTAACTTTGGTACCAAAGACGTACTTACTTTATTAAATGTGTCAAACAACCGTTTGACAAGTATGCCGTCAATGACCATATATGGCACAAGCGACAATGTTAAAGTTCAGACGGTTGACCTTCATGGAAATCAGTTGACAACAGTTGATGGGTTGACATTGGTTGGTTATTTTAAGACCGTGAACCTGCAGGACAACAGCTTGACCGACATTCCAGGTGGAACTTTAAGCAGAATACTTAACCTTACTCAACTCGATCTGTCCTGGAATCTGCTATCAACTATTCCACAAGTAATTTGCTCGAATAGTTTTGCCATAACGAGTCTGAAGTTGTCCGATAACAGGATTGCAACCCTATGTCAGGGTGAGGTTATTGCAAACATGTCTACAGCGATACTGGATCTAGATTTGAGCTACAATCAACTGGTCGATGTATCTAATAGTTTCTTGTCATTTATTGGACCATCACTGATTAATCTCAATTTGAGCAATAATCTTCTGACTGAGCTCAACGGTTCGTCTGTTCAGACATCATTTCCAAATCTCCAAAGTCTGTTTATGGAAGGAAACTGGTGGAACTGTGATTGCAATCTCACGTGGTATCGACAAATGGCCGCCAGAATTCAAGTCGACTGGCCTGTCTGTGCAACTCCCCTTATTTATCAAGACGTCTTGGTGGAATGCTACGACGTTGGCAGCTGTACTTTCCCACTAAACACCACGACGAACCCAAAATGTTCAGCTACAAGGCCAGCTATTGTTACCCACCCAAGGAGAACACTTGCGCCCACTCCTAATACGACAACGATGACCTACAGTTCAACGCAGTCAGGTGAAAGTCCAAGTCCTGATTCTACCAGATCAGCTTCGGTGATGATTCCGTCATCCCCTAACACAGCTACCAAAATTGTAGTATCGAGCATATCAATGGAGTCTTCGAGTCCTGCAACTCTGAACCCAAACATTTCATCCACCACATCAAAGGCGTCTCCACTTAATGTGACGATGTCAACGTCACCAGCGATTATTTCCAATACAACACTAATGCTGCTGTCGTCAACCATTTCAACAAACAACAGTATCTATACGATGACAACGAGCAACTCGACGGAACATTCGTCAGGTGCAATGAACAACGCTTCGTCCGTATCATCGATTTCAAATCATAGCCTGCCAACCGATCAGTCTACTGCATCACCCCCGTTCAATGTCAGCAGAGTGGCAGCTTCTACCACTTCCCCAGGTTTTGTTTCTACGCCAGGAAGTGGAACAACGTCTTCGACTGCCACCTCAACGATATCGTCTTCTCATTCTTCTACTGAAGGTACTACACCGCGTTCCCTGGTCTCTGATTCCTTTCCTTCTGGTACAACAGTGCTCCTGAACACAAATGGCTCAGACAGTTCGAACCACGGAGGCTCAAGTCTTGGTAATGAAACAACCACTGTTGGCTCAAATGGAAACGCAACCGCTTCACCGTCGTCCATAAGGTGGATGAATGCGTCCGGATCATCACCACCTGATTTGATTTCAGGTTTTGCATCTCCATCGACAAGTCATGTCTCAAATGTGTCAACGATGGCAGCATCTGGAAATGAGACAATGACTTCTTCCACCCCAAGTACGAATACAGCACAACACTCTGTGAACGTCACTTCCTCCTCAGAGACAGGTGGAAACGGAACGAGATCGATGCCAAGCACATCCAACTCAAGTGTTGAAAATCACACAGTTTCTGGTTCGACCGTATCAAGGACGTCCGTCTCAATGCTGTCAACGCCTTCTTCAGCGATGAGTAACAACAGTTCGGCGTTTAGTCCTACTCTGTCCGAATCGCAGAACAGCACGACTATGACCACTAGAGTTGCAGGTTCAGTCAGCAGTAATTATTCAAGCAGCTTCTTCAACGGTTCTACCTCAACAAGTAGAACATCTGAATTACTACCAAACAGTTCTACGCATGGAACAAACGACTCAACGACAGGAACGACACCGCCCACCATATCACAAATCTCCAACTCAACGATTACTCATGTATCAACGCTTGATAATATGACTCATTCAAGCTTGACACTGACGACGTCTTCAGCTTTAATGCAAAATATGACGAGCTCTACGACTCCGGCGACGCATTCGAATGACACGTCCACACCACAGAACTCCTCCAATGTGACCTCTCCTTCAAACCAGAGCTCAGCATCTAATGTCACCTCGACTTCACACCAAAACTCAACCAGTCTCGGCTCACCTACAACTCACAGTTCACTACTTAATATGACGAGTTCTACCATTTCTGGTACAGCATCAGCCACACGCACGTCGTTTCTAAGTCCAGGTATGCCTTCGAACAGCAGCACCGAAAACCCAGTCTCTGCTAATCACTCATCCTCGACACAGAGCCAACAGTCTTCGGTCCATTCCGGCTCAGCCTCTAACACGACGACTGCAACAACATCGTCCATCAAATCATCGACAAGTAATCTCCACAGTTCAACCAGTGCCATCAGCGAAAATTCAACGACGCTTTCCTCGTCAAATCAAAGCTTATTTGGAAATCTAACATCGCCATCTCTAGCAGTCACCACCAGCAGCAGTCAATCTAATCCCATCAGCATGAATGTCTCCTCTTCGACCGTTTCTCTTTCAACGTCGCATCTTTCTTCGATGTCCGGCGAAAATTCTAGTGTTTGGTTGACGACGCCTGCGTCTTCCAACGTGACATCAACAATCGCTGTAATCGGAAGTACAGCAAATACCTCAAACAACCTGACAAGTTCTACTAGTTTTGAGATTCCAACAACATCAACAACAACGCTTACGAGACCATCTGTTTCAGAGACATCAACCCTTTCAAACACGTCCATCGCATCTTCACCAACATCGGCAACTACTACTCCGACCACAATCACCCAGAGTCTTCCAATTACGTTCAACTCTCCGATGCTGAATACTTCTAACACAACATATACCATGGGCAACTCAAGCGACCTAACTTCAACAGCTTCTTCCATCTCTGTCAACGCATCCATTTCAACTGCGACGCCTTCCACCAATTTAACCATTTCAACCAACTTCACGGAGCCTACCAATTCAAGCAGCACACCTCTTACCACAATACCTGTGTCTTTTACAAACAACTCAAATATTTCATCCACTTCACTCTCTGCTAGTTCGAATACATCTTCAACCAGACAATCTGATTCGAGCAATTCAAGCACTCAAACATCAATCACCTTCAGTACTCCGAGTACTTGGTCTAATTTTTCCACGAACACCTCAACTCTATTCTCATTCAACTCCACCAACGTAGAATATTCATCAACTACTCTTTCTACTGCTTCCAACCAAACAACTGCTGCATTCAACTCGTCGTCTACATTCACTTCTACCAGTCCAATCCCTCCTATAGACGTTAGTCTAATCACGCCAAGCACGTCAAGTTCAGTATCATCCACCACTTCCCTCAATCTGACCACAACTACAACTTCGAACACGTATTCCACTCCTTCAACTACAAATGCGACAATTAATGCCACCATGATGTCAATTACAGATGCAAATGTGCCACAATACAATTCCACCACACTCAATCCAAGTTTCTCATCTATAACTGAAAGTACATCTTCAACTAGACTAAGTTCGAGTACGATAGGGTACATTTCCTCAACTACACAACTTCCAAGTTCCTCATCTATAACTACACAAATTCCAAGTACCTCATCATCAACTACACAAATTCCAAGTTCCTCATCTACAACTACACAAATTCCAAGTTCCTCATCATCAGCTACACAAATTCCAAGTTCCTCATCATCAACTACACAAATTCCAAGTTTCTCATCATCAACTACACAAATTCCAAGTTTCTCATCATCAACTACACAAATTCCAAGTTCCTCATCTACAACTACACAAATTCCAAGTTCCTCATCTACAACTACACAAATTCCAAGTTCCTCATCATCAACTACACAAATTCCAAGTTCCTCATCTACAACTACACAAATTCCAAGTTCCTCATCTACAACTACACAAATTCCAAGTTCCTCATCATCAACTACACAAATTCCAAGTTCCTCATCTACAACTTCTACATCGGGACCAGTGCCTTCAACTACACCTCAGTCCAGTGCATCGTCCATATCTGAGCTAAGTTCCTTATCAGCCACCCGAGGAGTGAACTATTCATCATCCACCTTAGAACCGACTTCCAGTTCGCCACAGGCTGCCACTGCAGCGGCCAGTCAGTCTGGCGGCCTATCGGAAAGAGACAAGATAATTTTGGGGGTTGTTTTGGGCGTCGGTCTTTTCCTCATCCTTATCCTCATTGTTGCAATCACCCTCTGTGTAAAGTACCACAACAATGCTAACAAGCGAAAGAATGCATACAGTATCAATGGAACGAGGAACATAGAGATGAACGGCGATGGACGACGTGTCGATGTTCCTCACTACCAAGTCACCAAAGCATAGTAACAGCTGACAGTCTACCGGTGCCAAAGAAACTGTCTAACAACTGAGCAGACCTAGACCACATGCGTTTCGACAGTTCATGTATACCTAACGGATACGTCTTTGAACTATCTTTTCTTGACCTCTGCAGTAGAATATCATTTCAGTCAAGGATGAATGGTATTTACATTACAGTGTAAAAACTATATATATGCCTAATGACTTGAAAATTAAAATGCATAACACGCAAAAACGCGCTGTTTGATGACGCATAGTCTTTCTATTGACATCTGTTATTCACAGTGACCTACAACAAATAGCAGTAAACTATCAACTGTGTATGTATGTATGTATGAATGTACGTTATTCTGCTTGTCTGTCTGTCTGTCTGTCTGTCTATCTGTCTGTATGTATGTATGTCTGTCTGTTTGTCTGCATGTATGTATGTATGTATGTATGTATGTATGTATGTCTGTTTGTCTGCCTGAAGATTCTATTATACGTGCATAAACCTTCACTTAAATGGCACTTTGGCACGTTGTTTACACTAAAACTTTCGAATTGACTTTATTTGGCATTTGAATGAACTTATTCGTTTTAATATTTTTTATTTTATTGCATTTAAGTATTTGTAAAGCGATTTTAGTTGGTTGAACCGTTTAGAAGTGTTGCCAGTGCGCAAGGCGTCGCAAAAAAGCAGCAGCTTTGAGAAAAGCGAAAGAAGATAATAGGCCAGATGGATCTGTACAGTGAACAAAAGGAGAAATTCGTTACAAGGAGAGGGGCCAATTGAAGCAAAAGCTCATGATTGAGCTATCGAAGTTACGAATTATTGTTAATACCATAGTAAATCATGAAGTCTGGCAAGCTAACCAATGTAACTGAAAATAATCAATCCTCACCAGAACTAAAACTGGAATCCTGAAGTGCAAAGGGCATCTACGTGATCTGTCAAATGAGTTCTTCTCGCTTCTCGACCTCTATGACCAAATCCGGCGTTGAATCTTGCTAAAGTAATAAAACTTGAAATCTGATGTCTGTCATTTTGACAGAAAGTTTAATTGTTCATCTCATTCGTATAACGTTGTAAATGATTGCATATTGACATTTAGATTCGTGTTCAGAAGTGCTATTTTTAATGAATATTATTGTATCGCCAGAGTTTTGCGTAAAGCAAAGTTAACGTTTATTCTGTTCACGTATTTGACTGTGTATTGCCAACAACACTAAAACGTGGCTGTGTGCTTTAAAAATGTATATTGTACAGCAAAATTTAACTATTTTTATTACAAACCATCAATGTGTTTATATATTTAGTTGAAAATGCGTTTGCCTAATTAGCAATCATCGTCACATTTAAATCTCGAGACTGCAAGTTATTTTAGTTGTTCAAGTCTTAAGCTTAGCTCACCAAGTGTAAACTACATCAACAGTGAGAGACAGACCGACAGACAAAAAGAGACAGAGAGGGAGAGAGAAAGAGAGAGACACACACATAGAGAGATGGGTTGACGAAAGATGCGAATCAATCTTGCAGAGAGCAGTGACATCACCTGTGGAAAGCGATTCATAAAAAATATACTGAAAGCCGGACCTTGTCCCAAACGTCACATTTTCTAGATCCATGCTTATTCACGTGGCTGCAACGCTGCGTCGTGTCAGGGTTTATCTTGAAATGTCAGTCAGAGATCCGAGTGTAGCTACCAGAGAGACGAGAGGAAGGAGGTAGATGAACTGTTTTGAAGGTGGGTTTCTGTTTTGTACACTGTACTTTTTTCTTCGTGTTCATCTGGTTCTTCCTCTTATTCTTCTTGTTCTTTTTCTTTCTCCTCCTCCTCCTCCTTCTTATGTTCCCTCTTTTCTTCATCATCATCATCATCATCATCATCATCATCATCATCATCATCATCATCATCATCATCATCATCATCATCATCATCATCATCATCTGCGTCTTCCTCCTCCTTCTCCTCTTCCTCTTCCTCCTCTTCTTATTCGTCATATTCATCTTCCTTGTCTTCTTGTTCTACTTCTTCCACGCAAACTTCGGATTCTCGCAATTTTCTTTCACATCGAAATCACCTTATTCTTCTCTTTCTTTTGTCCATGGTTATTTAGAGAAGCCTAAATAATAAGATGACTAATTCCATTATCTCTGGAAGAGCATAACAATGTGATTTACCTTCTGTTTACCTGCGTAGGACTGTTTACGATCAGTTGACTGCGTAATGCATATAGTCACATGGTTCCTCTACCGCCTATTAGACTCCTATTGCTAAATCAATATTGTAAGCTGTTTATTTGAATCCACCACGTAATCTAGGTCCAGACAAATCAATATTTAGACCAGAATTCTGTTTTCGTGATGCTTCGACAAGCCCAGTGATACCTGTAAGGTTGCTATAGCAACTCAGTAAACTTGTCTATTCTGCTCAGAATAAAACGGCTTTCTGCTGTCCGCTGGCATTGTTGTATAGCGTCGCCCCAACAAGATTACTTTGGTAACCAGATTGTTTACGACAATAAACGCCCGATTGATGTCAACAGGAGTTAGTGACCCAGAGGAATTTCCTATGCATAAGCTATACTAAGGTGAAGATTAAACATCAGCATATGAGTTGTGCGTTTGGATTTCGTGCCCGATACAATGGTTCTCATTTGAGTCACTGAGCGACCAACGCCCTGAAGTCAATGAATGTACTTAGTCTATTGACAATTTTGTTTTTCTTTTAATCTGTCATGTATTTCTGACGAACTTCAATCGGATAGAGTTGGGCTTACATGTAGGTCGACACAATATTCATTAGCACCAGCCTAAGTCTAGCGGTGCAGACGCAATTATGGAAGATTAAAATGTAGTGGGCACTATCCGACATCTGCTTTGCTCTAATTTATTTAGCCATACATGTGTACAACTATACATATTGAAACTTGACCAAATGGTGACCTTCTTCAGTAAGGCTGTTTCGGGCATCACGAGCATTTAATGAATTAAATATCACATAGTAACTAATATTAACTGTGGGTAGTAATACCAATAGAGATTAATCCATGGCTCCGTTCAAATTGACTGCAAAACGCACGAACATGCAGACCACGATAGAACCGTAAGGAGGCACGACGCACGACATAGAAAGATACGACGTGACGCACGAAACCATACGAATAACAGCGGACTGTCATCAAACGAGGCCGATTAATTAACCGGCTAAAGACTACCGAATGAGAAGTAGTGGCGGCGCTGCATGGACGCAAAATACGCAATTGCGTCCCAAAAAAAGATGAAAATCACCAAAAATATTTCAGATTTTGTTTAACGAAATAAAAGAAATGAAAATATTTAACCAAATAATTAGTAAATAGAATGAAAATTTCAACTTCGTCAAAACATAGGCCTACTTACTTAGTAGGCCTACTTACAGTCTTCTTATGTTTACCAGACTCAGAATAGCTAATATATATATATATATATATACGGCTTTTCATAGCGGACGATAATACCGGAACACGACACTTTCATGCCACTGTTGCCGATCAATATAGGTGCGAGGTCTATATATAGGCCTAACGCTGTTTATTTGATAAAATGATGAGAAGCGTCGACGACCGTTTCAATGATGGAACTGAACAACTACTGGTTGCATACTCGGCTCTTTATCCAAAACATCTGCTGAGTGATGCTATTGAGGAAAACTTGAAGCAGATATAGTAACATTCTACGGCGACGATTTAGCTTCTTGCCAGCAAGTGTGTTCTCAGTGGAAACTTTTTCGTCAAGCTTGCTGTATCACTGATACAGCAAAGGAGACTATCAAAAACAGCAAGACGATTGCAGGTGCTGTTGTCTGGATGTGCTCAAACGGATATGATAAAGCTTTCCCACAAGAATAGGGCCTACGTGTCTACGCTATATCGTTTGCTGCTTACATAGGGCTTGACAACTGCAAAGAATGAATGGACGTTAAGCAAACTTAAGTTAATAGAGACTCATCTCCGAACCACAATGAGACAGGATCGACTCTCAGAAAGAGTTCTATCGGTTGAGAGAGAACATTTTTATAAAGTTGATCTGCGGATCCTTGCAAATAAATATGTCCAGGATCACTTTTAGTCGCAGACTCTCTGCTATAATGTGATAAACAGTAGAGTTTTGCTATAAATTGTTATAGTTTAGGCATATTACATACTGGTCTTCGTAGTCTATACATTTAAAATATACTATAGTACAATTAAAAATATGTCATTTTATTACATCTTTCAATATTTTTAAAATGAAGATCATGTGTGGAACATGCACTTTGCCGCTATTGCGTACCAAATATTCAAGGCCAGCGCCGCCACTAATGAGAAGTGAAGTGAAACAGATTACTATTTTGAAAATAATATTCAGATCAGAGTAGTTCAAGAAAAAAAGAGGCAGCTGTCTAGTCTAGAGCAGTTTATCTCTTAGTCGCATGATCACTCAATAGGTTATACACAAATTGAGCCTTCAAAAAATTGAGACCTATTGGAAATAGTCGTGCCGTGTAACGGCATGTAATGTAATGTCACGTTACGCAGCGTCATGTCATGTCATGTCGTGCCAGATCATGTTATGTCTTCACAAATCATGCCGTGTAGTAAAGTCGTGTCACATCATGTCATGAGTTATCAAGTCGTGTCATGTGATGCAACGTCAAGTCGTAGAGACGATAAGCGAGTGTGATGCTAAATAAAGATGCGAGGGATGTCAAGTGGAGTCCAAAGAAACCAGGGTTGATACCATTTACCTCCGACCTGACTAACTTGTGTGACGTTGATCTCTCTGTCTGTCTGTCTGTCTGTTTGTCTAACAGTTCCTTCAACTCCAAGACAAAGGGCAATTGTATACGAGTTAAATATTTGGAAAGGAAGCAAAGTACGGGCTTTACAGACCAAAGCAGGCATCACCACGGGTTGCTAAATGCCAAATACAATACAGTTGGAGTTTGATAATACCCTCCTTTCAAACATTTCAGAAGTTCACATTGAAACCTTGCAACTGTTCAGAGTTATAGGCAGATTAAGGCATTATTAGAATAGCTCATTAAGAGCAATATATATTTTAATATTATAATCGTAACTTAAATGGTGCTTTAGCACTATTCCCTAGACCTGCATTACTAATGATATTGTGCAGTTAATTCTGGGCTGTTCATAATGCAGACACATTCATAATAATATCATAAAAACGAATCCGATTCAAGAGAAACTCATTAGAATTGATCCATTCCAAGGAGAGAGTAGAAGCCTCATGCAAAACGCTACAAGAACGAGTGGAACAGCACGAGGGTTCAAGTTCGCAATTACAAAATGGGTTCTGCTAAATGCATATTGTCTGTTATACTTTTAAAGTATAAGTATTAGTATGCCATTGTTCAAGTTTAAAAACTTGAAAAGGCAGCTAAACGGAGTGTTGCAGCTGAAAAGGCAATTTCAAATAGAGTTGACGCTATTGTCCCAGTAAGTGACCTACTCTATGCAAAAGGGTCGTAACTTTGAATTTCATCGCTTTCCACTTTACATTGTGAATATGACTAAACTCATGTAATGACTTGATTGTATTGCATTTCGGTTTGAGATGATCTTGGGTAAGGTTTGAGTAGATTAGAGTAAAGTTTTGAAAAATTTTATAAACAGTGGTTGGAAGGCATTCTGGAAACCTGAATTACATCGCATTGTTTCTGATCGTCTTTTGAAGCTCTTCTCACAGCATAAGCCCCTCAGAAGCGCTCATAGTTCGAGGCACCGCAAGAGAAAAGGAAAATTTGGGGTGAAAGAAAGAGGTGGAGTTGTCATCTGACAAAGTGACGGAGCGAGGGGAACAGGAGTCCGCTTCACAGAGAGCAATCAATAAGGTAATGAAGGAGACCATTTATAATAATAAAATATAATTTCCACATGATTCATAATAAAAGATAGCTCAAAGCAGGATTAGTTGCCTGTTAAGGACGTATACTTAGACTCGCGATTATATCAGTAGTCCGATGCTTAGGCAGAGGGATATTTTCACTTGTAGTTGTATGGAATTTTGAGGAAACGCATCGAGTTTACTCTCCCTGCCGTGGCCTGCAGAAGAATTTTTACTTGAAGCCTATTGCAGTCTTGAAAATCTGTCAGTTAATTTAAAAAAATGTATTAACCTATGCACGATGTTTATTGCTCATCGCATGCAATGTGATAGCCATCCACCTAGTACTTGACGTGGGGGTGGTTAGGAGAAACGTCCGCTCTACAGTTCCACCACCTCCACAGTTACAAATTGACAACTGGTGGAGGGTAAGATAAGGTAAGTAAAGTAAGATAATACAAAATCAGACAATGCAAGTTCAGGTAAGGTAAGGTACTTTAGTGTCCCACGTCTAACATATTACCTACACACACATTTTCAGATATGCCTCTATAGCTCCGAATGTCAATTGCAGTTCATCTCTCCAGGAATTCATACCCTGACTCATCCGATCCTCATCTCGCACTAAACGTTGCCTGTCATAACAGTTACCTACTCTGGACAACCCTTTGGACAACCCCTCTGATTAGATGCAGCGCTCGTGAATAGGCTGGTGCCTTGCGCTTGGCTTTCAAGTGGCACGTTAGGAGTTTGGTGGTAACGACTACGATTAATAAGTGTGGTAGAAGCGCACGTGGCGTCCTTGAGGAGGTCATGCTTGGCAGCTGACTGACAGTCACGACGTTGTGCTATATAAACGCGCGTGACGTGCAACCGATTCCGCCTATCCTCTTCCAGGGATGTGGAGCGAGTGTATTTGCAGCCAACAAAAACTGAGACACGAGAACAAAGTTCATGAACAAGTATGCGCCATCCAACCGTCGTGCACTTAAAAATCTCGAATAGTCTCTTCACTTCGGCCTGACATCTCCGGACCTTGACCTGAAAAGAAACGAGAGACTTGGATATTGCAGACTTGATTTTTAACAGGCTAGTTCCTCTACCGTGGCCTCTGTGGGCGCTGAGAAAGTTTCGTAGATTTCCATGTACATAACATTATGAGGTCAGCATCCGGCGAACGAGTGCACAACAAAACAAAAAACTACATTGAATTAGATTCTGGTTTTGACTTGTTATCTTGGCACAGGCATCCAATCCTGTGCATGGTTTTTTCCTAATTCTGACAGATGAAGATAGAAATGAAACATCGATACAGAACGTCGAATACAGACGAAATATCAGCCAATAAAAGTTCAAATTCTCAGCTCTTTGACGGCAACAGCAACATCAACAGACCGATCCACCTAGCGAATAGTTTAGACCTAAATGGTGGATCTGTGTGTCAGCAATGCAGCCTTTCGGTCGAGTGATCTGCTGCAGACGACCCGTCTCGGTGTCTTGCTCACCTGCGACTTCGACGTCCTGGGTGAAGTAAACGCTCTCAACACCCTCATCCTCTCGAGCACCCTGTTGGTGGCGTAGCCCATGGAGCGCCCTCTGTAGAGCATCGTCGACTTCGACTGGAACTGAGACAGGTGCTCCATGACCCGCGTCAACTGTCGCTGCAGCACATACATCTGGTTGCGATCGGTAAGAGACGTCTGGTGATTCATCTCAAACTGATCCTTCTGGATTCGGCAGCGTTCGTCAAGCTCCTCTTCCTCCTCTCTTCTCGCTTCCTCTATTTCCTTCAGCTTCGTCCTCAGTAACTCCGTTTGATGCTGGCGCAACATCATCTGTGCTTCCACTTCCTTTTCCTCCCGATCCAACGGCTCCAGAGTCGCCTCGACTTCCTTGTCGAGTCTTGTCCCTGTTGTCGTCGATACGCCAAGCAACAGCAGCGCACGAGACTTCTCTTCCAGAGCATCTCTCCTCGCCACCATGTTATTCAAAGACAGTTCTTTTAGAAATTCAATGTCTTTGACCAATTGTTTCATCTTGGCTAATGGGTTCTCAGATTCCTCAATATCGCCCACTTTCTCGTCAGCTTGCTTCTGCGTTGTGATGCCATCCATACCGTTTCTTCGAAGGGTACTTTCAACGCGGTCTCCCATCGCCTTCATAAATCCTTTCTTAGCCAGGTCGTTCTGCCTTTCCCTCTCCTGTCGATGAGTGGCATCTTCGATCACCCTTGTCCAGATTTCCTTATGCACCTGCATGCGCGTGGCCACGAGGTCTTCGATCTCCTTCTTCTCGCAATCACTCAAGCGTTTGATATTATTGAATTCTCTTTGAACGAGAATGTGTGCTTCCTCTTGCACGTATCTCTCAATGCTCAGCTCTCCGCGAACGGCCCTCAGCTCCACCCTAATTTCGTCGTGGATGGATGGAAATCGGTCAAGAAGGAACTGACAGAATCTGTTGAAGACGTTCTTTCCCAGACCTACTGACCCTTCTAACAAGTTTAGATACTTCGCCATTTTAAGCATATTGGACGGTTCTTCCTGTAAAAACAAACGATTTCGCATATTATGGCAAAGCCTCTACAGTGCCAGTCCCAAGCCTGTATAAAGGAAGTGGGCGACGATAATGATCTATGTTATCACACGGAGTCACTAAACGGTGACTAACCTACCAAATGACATATTTATGCAATAAAGCAAGAGTATCGATGTATATATATATGTATACACATCTATAGGACCTATGTATGAATATGTATATATAATTTAGTCGAATGTTCACTATAGGATAATTAAATTGATTGTGAGGACTTCAATTGCCCTGTAGGCCTACATATAGTTGCCAACATACACGTTCCACGCACAATTTAGAATTTATATTGTACAAGCATGTCACTGGCAAGGACTGTTTGAAGTTGTTCGTATGCCTCCCTCGTCTGCTGGGGATTAACCGATGTACTAACCCAACACGTTCTAGCTTACTTCCTGCTGACTTTCCATCTCTTGAACAACGCTGCTATTAGCTCACATCTCACTTTTCCGCTAAGTTCTCTTGAATTCCCCTCAGTTCATGTGAACCCGTATCACATCCTCCATCTTCGACCCTCTCCCTCCCCGTAAGGCAATTCCATACAGCAAGCGAGCCAGGCCACGCGACTCCATCCTACCTAGAGTTGATGTCTTTGCCAAGAGGTCTTTGATAATTGCGCATTTTGTAACGACTCTGTTCAAAATTGATGCTATACTATTTATACACGTTCTAAGGCTATGTGTAAGCTAATGTGCATTTTCTGGTAGTCTAATGAAGAATGTTCTTACTTACTTACTTACTTACTTACTTATCCTGCTGTCGATCCTTCTGGGACATGCGTCACGAAGTCTGTATTTCAACTCTACTGCTGTAGAGATACTAAGGTGCCTCCCTTCCACACATAGACTCCAGTGTGATGTCCTTCCCCGTCGGTCCTATGAAATGTTTCAACCAGCGGATACTAGAGGCTGGAACTTGCCTGCATAGATGCCACCATTTTGGGTGTCATCAGCTTCAGGTGTAACAGATGCTGGATGACGTCATTGTCAATGATGAGACTAGTGACAAGCAGATAGCGTTTGTGACGAAGGGTTCGAATCTCGCTCAAGTCCATCGTAACCGATCAATCTAAACCAATAAAAAAACTGGTGCGATCCATGTTTACCAACTTCGTATTATGAATGAATTTGAATGTTAACAGTTCTCTGTTTGCCTCGTACGTAAGCACTTATGTGTAAGTTGCACGAATGTGCGCATATATATGCATATGTTTTTATGTACGCATGTATGTGTAGGCCTATATATGCATAAATTTATGTATTTTTATATGTAGGCCTATGTATGACATTGTATATGCATGAATGCATGTATGTATATATGTATGTATGTATGTATGTATGCATGTATGTATATATGTATATATGTATGTAAACATGTATGTATGTATGTATGCATGTATGTAATTATGTATGTATGTATGTATGTATGCATGTATGTAATTATGTATGTATGTATGTATGCATGTATGTAATTATGTATGTATGTATGATTTGTATGTATGATTGTGTGTATGTATGTGTGTATGTAGGTAGGCAGGCAGGTAGGTAGGTAGGTAGGTAGGTAGGTAGGTAGGTAGGTAGGTAGGTAGGTAGGTAGGTAGGTAGGTAGGTAGGTAGGTAGGTAGGTAGGTAGGTAGGTAGGTAGGTAGGTAGGTAGGTAGGTAGGTAGGTAGGTAGGTAGGTAGGTAGGTAGGTAGGTAGGTAGGTAGGTAGGTAGGTAGGTAGGTAGGTAGGTAGGTAGGTAGGTAGGTAGGTAGGTAGGTATGGATTGAAGTAAAGTTAAAATATATATAGACGATAGGTTGGTACACAGATAACTATATTTAAGATAAGAATAACCGTTGATGCGGAATATTCCAAAGTCTCAATATCTCCTAAAGCTTGCTCTAGAAGTTTCTACCGAGATAACACTTTCTCCTAAACTATTTTCGTAAACCTACAACTCCTGTATTGCAAATATTCGATATGCCAGAGATTGCGATCATGAATGATCACATCGTATGTACTCCTGAAAAATGTCATGTGTGTTAATACGTTGTCCGCAGAGCAGATACCAAGCGCTGAGGTCTACGAAGCTAGAACACTACGATTATAGCTATTTCATTTACCCTAATCTCGTCCCTCTGGGCTTCCAAAGTTGAGTATCAGCGACAGAATTGCAATGATAATAAAAGCAACTTATGCAGATATTCTTATTAAACTGTAGACGATGAATGCGTTTCATGTACTTAGCAAGTCATAAATATCCCAGAAGTTATCCTTTGCTTGACCAACGACGCACTCTTACAAAACTCTAACTAAATGCCTGGACGCATTTCGATTGACACGCATGCGCGGTTGCAAGCGTATAGTAATCGTTACTTCAATTGTGTTTGGCGGTCGCTGTAAGAGCGTCGTCACGCTTGCTTGCATGGTTAAGGTTCCGGAGCTGAATCGTGTCATGCACGGGCTGCAGTCATGGCAACTGTCGATGCCAACAGACAGTCTCATTCACCAGATGCTCAATTCATAGGACGTAATCTCACAGGGCAGTATCCGTAAACATCTCGTCGTGTTAAAAGACCGAGCAATCGCTGCCTTTGTCCGCGACGGACCAGCTCAAACGAAAGCTCTGAACCACTGTCCGTGTATAGTTCCCATGGACATCAACCCAACTCATGTCTCTGGCGCATACCTCCCACAACCCCTTCCCTCATTTCTTAACATCATTCCTCTAATATTTATTTCCCTTCTCTTTGATATTCAAGCATCTTCTCCTGTTACTTCGTCTTCTATTGGTTTTAAATTTTTCATTTTTTTCTCAATATTGACTTCCACTTCCTTTTCTTTTTCGTTCCTTCTCGTCCTTCTTGACATCGTAACGTCTTATGCGTCCGGTTCCATTCCTTTACGTCCGTTTTTAACTCGTGTAATTCCTCTCTTTTAGCTCATTATCTCATTCGGAGTCTTGCTGTTCTATTCGTCTCCACTTCTTTCTCCTCTTTATCCACGTTCTTCCCTTCATCCACTTCCTCATTCACTTGCTTTCGCCTCCTCTTCTTCCTAGCCTTCTTGTCCTCTTCCTTTTCTTTTTTCTGTGTGCATTGGAATACCTCTTCTCCATGCTTTCCTCCTCCTTTCGTCGATCACCTCCATTCTTTCCCTCATTCCTCTTCTCCGACCCTCCCTCTACTCCACTACCACTTATAACTGTAGCGCGTTCATTGTTAATAAGATGATCGATAAGTGCAGATCCAATTCTTCGCCTGGTAAATTGTCGTCTTTTCTGGTTCTCCGTCTCCACAGAGGATATGACGTAGGAATTCCCATTTAGACCTATACTTAGCATCAAGCCTGAATTGCATCTTCACTGGGATCTTTCGTGTATCAGAGACTGAAGATTGGACCGCATTACAACGAAGAGCCCACGATTGTCATTGGTCGTCGATTGTTGCTGTTCTATGCGGACTTTCTTCGCTTAAGTGGACGCATGCGCATTCTCTTTAGGTTCGGCTGATTTAATCGGAAATCATTTCCTCGTGACACCTAATACCAGGTCCAAATACATGGATGCAAGACTACAGCAAAAACCATGCAACAAAAATATTAACTGACAGCCTTATAATGCACATGTTCATCCGACATGCTACTAAGATTAATATTAATTCTTCTGGATATTGATCTGACCATGGCTTGGTATTGGCACGCCATTGGTTGATGGTTGCGCGATAGGCTCCGGCGCTATAGAAGTTACTAATTACGGCTGCATTTGTTTGCACGTACGTGTGCCATAGCGTCCCCGATGAAATTATAGGCCAGAATTAATAGGCCTATAAAATATTTCTTCTGTCCCCTCGGTTGTTGTGGATTGATAAAAACTGTTGTGTGTAACGAAAGTAATTAAGCTCAAACAGTGGCGTTCGATTGACATGTAATTATATCGATCAAATATACACAGGTTTCTGATAATTATATAAGACGTTTTAATATGAAAATATGTGCAAAACAATGTCGTAAAAGTAGCATTTTGTGAGAAACTGTTTCATAAATAGACCTACATTACACTGGCTGTGTACTATCTTATTTTAAATAGCTGCTCAACTTGCTTCACTCTCATGCATTAAACAGCAATGTAGAATTTTCTTACTCATATTTAAAATTGCTGTGTCGAATTACCTACAGTTATCTGACTTCGTATATGGTTAAAATATTGACTACTTTGTGAGCGTTCGTGTAATCTTTCCAATTGATAGCAACTGATACGAAATCTCCTGCAGCCTATAAGCACCATCTTGCAGAATCAGCTCCCGTCCGTTGCTTCTGTGAAGTTCCGATCGATTTCGTTGTCCCTCAATCCTCATGCATGCATTTGATACCTGATCTCCCATGTAATATTGAACCGGATCAGACGTACATGGTTCAATATTTACCTAAGCGATCTATGCTTACTTTTACACATCGGCTCCTCAAAAGAAGGATTATTCTCCAGTTAGAAAGTATGGATTCTGCGGCAACAACGTGCACACAAACCACACACGGAGCTTTTGTTAGGTCGTAAAAATGCGCTATATTAAGTGTTCTGCTAGCCTTCATGTTTGGTAGCTGCAAAGTAATGGATGTCTGAGTTGGTTATGAATATGAAAACCATGCTAAATGTAAAGACTGTGACGATGATTATGCTTTGAAAGCAAGACATATTCTAAGGATTATAATCAATTGCATGAATCATTGTCTCCTAATACAATCGCAATCATCTGTGCTCAGGTGAACCTGCTTAGAACTGGATCATTTGTCCCTAAAACAGAACAAAACAATGAGAGCCAGTTAAACTGTTTATGTACACAGATTTTAACTCTGCAACCCTTCTCTCAGCATTATATGAACATTTTACTTAGCTTGACAATAATCAGTAAAATTCATTATTTCTTTATTTTTGTCTTAATAGTCCAAAAACTAGTCAAAAGCTGCCAAGTCACTCCTTTGATCGTGAGCACGTAGCCATCTTGCCATTTAAATGCAACCACAAGTAGGCCTATTATCTGTTTTAACATTCATTCATCATTCATTCATTACAAACATTCATTCATTCATTACAAACATTCATTCATTCATTCATTACAAACATTCATATAGCACATCTCAAATGTGTCACCGGTCCCAGCAAGGCTAAAAAGAGTACTTATACGACTGAGCAGAATGCATCGGAATGGGCCATGGTGAGGAAACGCAGCGCCCCTGGGAGCCCATTCCATACTGAGACCGACCACCGAGAAGGCACAGTTCTGTCGTGTAGCAGTACGGGTGAAGGGGAAAGGAGAAACCCCTTCTACAAAGCGGAGGGAGCTACGACCTCTAGTATACCCGAGGTACGGCAGCCTTGCTCGCGCAGGTAGGCTGGGGCAGAGTTGTCTACGGATTGGGTCGTATCGGGTCGGGTCATGAATATCTGTAGATTAGGCGGGTCAGGTTGGGTTGGGTCAAAATCCTGGTGGGTCGGGTTGGATCGGGTTCCAAAACCTAATCCATTTCGCACCACCAATTATTTCAAAGCTTAATCTTCAACTCAGTGCTATTCATAATGTTAATCATGTAAAATCAAATAAATTGAATATGACGAAGGAATTATATAGCGCAAAAACGTAGAGCAACACCGGATTTGCTGCTTTTTACACCGAACTCGACTCAAGCTGTCTTATGAAATCAACTCTCAAGAATTTATTAACAATCGAAAGTTCAGCAGATTTATTACAAGCGCGTGAGTTAGCCGAGGAGACAATGCTGGGGCATGCGGACCGGACTCTTATGTATCCAATAATATCCTGAATTCTGTTGCATATATATATATATATGTATATGGAGAAAAAAGTAAGTTTAGGCAAAAATAATTGGAATAAACGAAGGATATCTTCCATGATACGTTCTCACAAATCAATATTACGATCATATATGGCAGCCGGACTGTGCTGCGTTTTTACGACATTAGAATTTGAAGATAAACAATATTTATAAATGTAGCACTAAAGGCGGATTGGGGCGGATTGGGTCGGGTCATGCACGTCTTGGGTAGGGTCGGGTTAGATATTTGCTTTTAGAAGTTGTGTCGGGTCCATTTTCAATGGGTCGGTTCGGGTCGGCCATGAAAATTGGACCCATGGACACAGCCAGACCAATATTAAATAGAGAAGTGATAATAATAATATATTAACCATCTCGTAAATATCAAAGTAGAGCCTATTTATAATTGCAGAACATCTTACTCTAGATGCAGCAGCAGCTAAATAAGAAACCCTTGACGTTTATTTGGTAAAAAGACTGGTTTCACATTATTTGTTGTCTCTATGGCGTTTTGCTGCTCTGATCTCGAATCTGATCTTTTTATGATGTATTGCCATGGGTGGCGATCTGAGGGGGACAAGACCCCCCCACCTTTAGCAGAGAGTGGACACATTATACGTATGTCCCCCAATATTTCATACCCTTCTCATTGGGTGCCTCCCCCCCTCCCACCCGTCAAACGAGATCGCCCCCTCTGTGTATTGCAACCCTTGTTATTGCGTCTATTTCTCTTAAAATATTTCATAACGAAATCTACAAAAACATTAAATGAGCCTTACCTTCTTCTTCTTGTCTCCTCCCATTTCGAAGTGCTTGCAACGCTTAATTGCGAGCTGCTTCTTGTATTTACATTCAGTGCATTCCATCTTCAAGACAATCTTCTTCGTTGTCTTAGCCTAATGTACAAAGGATTATGCAACATTATTTAGAAAAGCAGTTTTATTTCCAAGCAGTTGATTGTAAGACAAACAGACGGCATCACATGTTGGCTAAGGACATCTGTACAGATTAGGCCTACATAAAATTTTATTTGAAGGCCTCAACTCTTCAAAAATTTCAGCGGTAACTTATTCCACTGTTTCCACAAGAGGCTAGACTCAAACACTAACAGATTGACCAAAACACAATCCAATGCTAATTGATTTTCGAAAAGACTGTTTCAGTCTGGAGTAGTTTCAGCCTTTGTCACTCCTCGGCGACATCAAAAACCCAATTGAACAGAAGAGATAAAGAAAACGGACAGGCGTGGGTACGAGATATAACTTAACTTTTGCTTAGCTTTGGTAGATCCGGGCATATAGTCAGTCTTCTTTTGAAATCCATATATTCTGAATGACAAAGTGAAAGTTCAGTGCACTCACTCTAGCCAAGTGGAAGTTAAGTATCGAAACATCCTTATGCTCTAGCATGGCGTTGAACGCCGACCTTTAGGTTGGAACTCCAACCTATTAACCACAAGGCATTTCTACTCAAGCGTCACTCAAAATCCAAGTGCAGGGTACCAGCTTATTCGCTAAAGTTGTCGAGTACAGTCACGTTTAATACACTTCTACAAAGTATATGTAGGCTTAAGGACGGTATCAAAAGTCTACGCTGATAGAGGAAATAAAGCCAGGTTATAAATACACATGTAATTTGAACAATTTTGAATCCAACCTTTTTATGAAAGACAGGTTTTGTCTGACCACCATAGCCTTGATTTTTTCTGATGTACCTACGTTTCCCTAAAATAGACACGAAAGTTATGTAATTATTCGGGCAATTCATTACGTCTATTCGTCTGTGTCAAGTGAAATGAAGACATCTGAGAGGCAATTCCAATAAAGGATCGTAATTACTTTCTCTAAACTGCTATAACGCCACTCCAAAGCCAACGCAGGACATGAGCATATTCGAATCTGATGGGTTGTATATATATATATATATATATAAATATAAAAGCTCTATATATAATACAAAAGCTCTCTCTCTCTCTCTATATATATATATATGTATATAATCCATGGCATGGCTTGAAGTGGGGCGTTATGAAACGATAATTTTATACGCCATACCGGCACCTCTCCTGGCCGACTACAAGCATAACGGTACTTCTCCAGATCATAGCCATACTTGGCGGGAGAGGGGAATGGTCCCTGTAACCATACTGGCACCTCTTTTCTCTCACTTCAAGCACTGGTCCATGGAAGGTCCATGACCGGTTGACAGAGGGTTTGTACCATGGGACAGAGCAGCTGTTAAAGCGGGCGTCTCTGAGGGCGAGAGTGGGAAGAAGGACGATCGGGGGAGTCAAAGCAATAATTCTAGAATAGAGAAAACTATGCTGTCCAAAATATATTTCTGACTACAATCGATTAATCCTCTTTTTGTGCATGATAAATTCATCTACAGTTGGCGTCGCCTTCCCTATTGCCTTCCCTATTGCTCCTTGCAAACATCTACGCTTATATAGCCTACAGTGTTTGCCTTAGAACTAACGATGGTAGGTCCTGTTTGATTAAGTTACTTTACTGTTATGACTTACTTACTTTCAAGTAAAAGTCAACAAGATTTAATTTCCAGAATAACTCACCTAGAACAATTAGAGAGTTTTTGCCCTTCTTGTACTGTGTCACCTTATGTAGAGTGTGTTTTCGACATTTATGACCCTTGCAGAAGGTCTTTCTGTACTTTGGAATGTTCACCTAACAATCGCATCAAATCTAATAAACCTACTAAGTAATAAATAAAGATCAATTTAACTTTTTATGCACACTTGCCTGTTTCTGATTGCGGGCTGCCAAAAAACTTTTATTGTGCATGTCTATGGTACAAAATGAGATTTTCATAAAAATTCTGACGGACAGACAATAGGCCTATACTATACATAGAATAGCCGTATAAATTTATTCATGTCTGTCAGTTTTATATAAGCCAAGTTTAATTAATCGTCGACCACGACTTTAAAGGTCGTACTCCTGTGGTCTAACTTCATAATGTTGTAGTTTTATATGAGCCAAATTTACTTAATCGTCGTCCACGACTTTCAAGGATCTAACTCCTGTGGTGTAACTGCATAATTCTTTCAACAGAACACACCACCGATATCACTCACATTCGTAGATTACTCCACTAGCTGTGATGTAGGCCTACCTGCAATACTGCATAATGTTGCAGTTTTATATGACCTAAGCCAAGTTCAGTTAAGGGGCCGTTCACATATTATATAACGCTCAAGGGGTAGGTGGGTGGGTTCCTGTTTTGTTAGCGTTATATTGTGTAGGGTGAGGGGGTAGGTTGAAGGTTTTGTTATATAACAAACTTTTTTCAGCTTATGCTATTTTGCCTGTTTGCTTGCCAATTGGAAATTACATGTGCCACGGACCTTCATTGTTTAATCGAAGTTCACAATACGTTGCGAACCAAAACTAGCACCATTAGCTGCCACCTGGCGAATTGATTTGACGTTCTTAGTTATTATTTTATAAATCCACTTTTAGAAATTTGATGTTTACAATTTTAACAATTTCATTTGCATAGCTTTAAACGCTCTAAAATTCAATTCTGTGTGCTTTGTTTTGATTCTGGTTTAAATTTAAATTAATTCACTTGAAAAAATTATTTTGGTAGGTATTATCATGAAGTTTGATTTCATTTTCTATAGTATGTGTAAATAGTTTATGTTTGCTTAAATACCCAATTGCAGTTGTAGTACGCACTCTGTATACAACATACGCTATTAAATAGGTAGAGTTGTACCGCGAAGTTATCGATAAATACCTGATAGTGCAATATTAAACCAATCCATTCTGTGTGATACCGTAATGCTCATTTCTAGTGCAAGACAGGAGGGAAACTACAATGGTGCTTTTAAATAGGATGTACGTTACTACCATGTATTACCATGCTGTATTTTAGTAGGCTTAGGCTACATGTAGATACATGGTGACAATCGTCGATTACCCAATTAGTTACCGTAATTAATACAAGTGGATTTAGCGCCATTAAAAGTCCGATTATTAAGATGCAGAGGAGCTCCATACATCCGGTCTAATCATCTTTGGCACGAAGAGTACACAATTTTAAGATGGCTTTTGTTGCATTGCTGATTGGGCATAAGATGATTTTTACTGCAGTTCTTGAATTGTATAAAAGCAATTTTCAGCTGAATCATTACTATTAAAACTAACATCGTATTGTTATAAAAGTGTCAAATTGTGCAATACAATTATGACGATTATATGTCTTTTAATGTGCTTATAGGCTGGGGTGGATAGCATCTGTCTGTTATATAGTATAGGGGTGGGGGTCACAGCTGCTGTTATATAACGTTATTAGGGGTAGGGGTGGGTCAAAAATTGGGATTTTATGCGTTATATAATATGTGAACGGCCCCTAATCGTCGACCACGACTTTCAAGGATCTTACTCCTGTGGTGTAACTGCATAATGTTCGAATCTATACTGCACATTCTGTAATCTATAGTTGGGTTTTGATGTGACCAGGTTTTACTCTGTTTTTGATCGTCTTTGAAATTATAATGGCTACTCTAAGACACAGCGAAAGGGCTGTTAGGACACCAGATTATTCACGAGCGCTGCGTCATGTCAGTGGGCTGCACAGAGACAACAAACGAAATCCAAGAAAGGCCTATGACCACCTGGAGTTGATGAGGCAGGTTTTATTGAGGATGAGAAAGACTGGAGGGCATATAGCATTTCAGGGGCGTCAATCCCCCTCTGCGTGATGGACCGCCAGCAAACTACTATCACGACACTACTATGAGTTGTTACTTATATAGGCCTACGTGTTGCATTGTTTTGTATTGTAAGCCTATTCCTATTATTTAGATAGCTGTCAAAACGCAGTCATTTACAAACTAACTAACTGGAGATTACGAGAGCAGCCACAAACACGATAAACGTCCATGTTCACCTCGGAATAGTAAGCCATATCAATTAACTATAAAATTATATCTTGATCTCTGCCTATAGGAGTCATATTCTCTAGGTCTATGGAGCCCAAATTGAGCCCATCGAGCGCCTTTGAGCATGAATAGATCTCGAGGTAGTATTAACGTATAGAATCATGTCGGAAAAATACTGATAGACTAATAATATATAATAAATACAGCTTTTGATAGTAAAAAAGTTGTCACCTTAGGCCTATGTACCCACCATGTTAAAAACGACGCCCACCAAAATGATATCAAATACGCTGGTCCTCTGCGTCAGAGCGTTTTAATAAGCTTGGCCTAAAATTAATCTCGATGATTTCAATGAAGCGCAATTTTGAAAATTGTATAGCGCCTGATTTATCCCCAAGGACAAGACATCATAATTAATTACATTTATACAACATATAGGATATAATTATATAGAGAGAGACTTACATCAGTAGAATTTTCTTGCCTACAATGCCTTTCAAACATCTCGACCTATAGATCTCACTATTCAACCGCCCAAGTCTAGACCTAAGCTACTATTTCTTTATCATAGTCTACCTTTCTCTAGAGTTCTAGACTTCAACGTTTTCTGCTCTCAAATTCTGCTCATGGGAACCAACGCTAGATCGCGAGGAAAATCTTCACCATGTCATCGAATCAAAGCCTCAATGAGAACATCAATCAACACTTTCCCGAGCATCGAGATCTGTCTCCAGCAGCCTGGTTTCCACTCTTTAGTCTATTCTAGTTCCGCTCAAGCACCGACCCAAGACTATCATCACAAACGATTTTCACCGTAGCGTGTGGGTTCTTTATAGGCTATTTATGGGAATCCAGTAGTCCTACGTTAAAGTATCCGCTATTTGATACCAGGATAACGAACTGACAAGAAAAAACCAAATAGCTTCGTTCTTTCACGACTTGCGTTCATTATATATATATATATATATATATATATATATATATCTTTATTTCACCAAGCATTGGAAGCACAGTGTAGGGCTTATGCAAACATAGGCCTATATTGCGACGAAGACTAAGCTGGTGTCGCCGACGTAGCATCAAGATATATCTCGAATAATTATTTTATTAATATCAAATTTCTATAGAACGGCTTTCTCTGTTTGCTATCCATACTGCGACGAAGAGAATTATCAGAAAGAGCTTAATGAGAGACAGCATTTAAAGCCATATACATGTTTTAATAAACGTTGAAATTATATCATCTATATAGGCTAAATATAGAGAGAACTCTCTCTATGTGTCTGTATGTATGTCCTTGTCCGGCAATGCATTTGCTCAGTTTTAGAGTTATTCACTCGAAAGCTTAACCGTTGGCTCGGGAACACCTGATACACGCAGTCGAGGGGTTCCTGAAGTCCGCGCACGCCGTCTTCCAGGTCTCCAGGGCCAAAAACCTGTTTCAGGACTCTCCCCCCAAGGAAAGTTTCTTTTTCAGTCGCCATGACCGACACACGTTGGATCCAGACCTACGAATACCGCACATGTGCACGTGATTTCTCTCTGTCACACCTATTTCTATTACGAATGGACGGTTTGCGAGATACGTGTAGCAGGTCAAGAGTTGGCAATCGTTTGCACAGTGTACTTTGTACGCATCAGTGTCTATACACAATTCCGTTTATGCATTTCCACACCTTTACAGCTATTCACTCGAAACCTTCGCCATTCGCTCGGGGAACACATGGGACACCCATTAGACGGGTTGGTCAAATCAATGCACGTTTGGTTGAATGCAACAAAGCATCGCAGCGTCGTTCGTGTATAGCAGGGAAACACCTAATTCGGATCTAACGGTAGCTCAATTCTACAAACCAGCATGACAAAACGCTCCGTAAGTGTTCTTAAAAAGGTCGTATTTAAGTTTAGAATGGAAAGCCCGGGGTCTGATAGACAGGTGCTCTAGGGACAGATGATGTTGCATGACGGGCAGTGATGATGGAGGAACCGAGAAGGCACGAAATTCAGCGGGAAGGTCGTTCCATAAACGAGGTGCGGCGTTTGATATGTCGCGGTTGGAGAACTTGAGATGAGATTAAATTGGGTGTCGAATGAGGGTGAGGCAAGAGGACGATCGGGTAGAGCAGGTTGGCTGGATGGTGAAGAGTTCGTGAAAATATTTCGGCTGTGAACATTGTATGGAGTTGTAAGTTAAAGATAACACTTCGTACGCATCAGTGTCTATTCTGTCTGTTTATGCATTTGCACACTTTTACAGCTATTCACTCGAAACCTTCGTTCAGGGAACACCTCGGACATCCAGTAAAGGGGTTGGTGAAATCCCGCGGCCGCCGTCTTCCTCCTCCCCAGGGCCAAAAACTTGTCTCAACCTGAGTGAACGCCGGGTACCCCAACTAGTGCATAAGAAGGTTAGGCCTATAGGGTAGGCCCACAAACTCAATGCATGTTTTGCACAGAGTTCATAAAACAGTTAAACAGATAAACATGGAGATCTAAAAATACATGAGCATCGAGGAGAAGACAAGTGGTTCCAACCGCAAAATCAGGGACCTAAGCATGTCTTTTATATATAGTTTATATATAGTTGCCATAGATCTGGAAAAAGGAAGACATGTAATCTATCTTGGTCTCATATCGTCTGTCCCACAGGCAAAGTTAAAAACTTGGAACGTGTTCTACTTTTTCTTTTTTATTGTAATGCACTATTGGGTTTCATGTCATGGCAGCTTTTAACGACTTTACACCTGTAAATAATGTTGAAGGTCATCATTCTTACAAAGTACACTCAAAAAATTATGAAGTAGGTAAGTTCTTGTGAGACGTTCTTTGAATATGTTATTAGTTGGTTCCTCAGAGAAATACTGTGTATAATCAAGAAGGTGCAATTGATTGCTTAACTAAATACATTGCAACATTATGGTAGGAAGCCTCAATCCAGTAATAACGTACAGCTTTTCAATGCAACTTCGTTTCTTGGTTACTTATGAAACCACAAAACTGTCCTACATTCTAGCATTCTGTGTCCTCCATAAGCTTTCTATCTGGCAAGCCTACTTATACAGCACATCCTACTCATGAGGTTTCAGTGGATAGACACAGAGATGTAAACAAATGCCTTAATAACCAAGCACTCAATGCATCAATGAAGCATGATCAGTGAGTGAAACCACCCATTATAGACCTGGCTACAAGTCGTTATACCCTATAGAAATTTACTGTTGGATGAGAAACCAATTTAGTGACAAGATCTATTGAGGTCTTCTCTTACACTCACATTTGATGTGGTCCATGATGCCACTGTTGACTATCACCATGGAGCCCATGAGGTTAGCCATTGGCTATGGGATCGGCTCCATGAAGATAGCCACCAGTGGACCCTTACTATTCATCCAAGTGAGATTGTGTCCTTGTTTATATTATCTATACAGCACACGCTTTTCACGTCTGTTTCATTCTCCTTCGAATCTTGCAAGCATTGCATTGTGAGAGATTTAGGCTCCTAGAATTCTCTACAAAAAATTTCTCAACATTCTCTCGGCTAGTTCTCTCTACATGTCCAAACCATCAGAATTTTCACTGAAGTACTGTCAGACAACATCCATAACAGGCTACCAACAACTATAGGACTAACAATGCATGTGTCAAACAAAAGTGAGAAGCTATTCTGCAAATACAATGCTTTAGCAGCTCATTGCAAGAAAATCATGGTCCCAGACAATTTCTTGAGTTGCAACAAACAACTGACACTTGCAAAATTAGACTTACAACATTTTTCATATGGTTATCCTAGAGTTTTGAGTATCTTGCACTTGTAGCAGTGATAAACAAGACTGGAGATCATTGATGTAGCCGTCAAGATAATATGCAGCAAAAACCTCAAAAGGCCAGATACACAACATTTCAAATTTAGACTATTTTAACTCACCCTGGTTTAAAAATAACCCGTGCATCAACTTCCATGAATGATAAAACTTAAAACTTACCGATGAGTCAATCAAACAAGAGTACACATTATGATAAAGGTTTCCATTAGTAATGTTTTGCTCAGCTCCAGACCAAGAAAAAAAGAGACACAAGGAACTAGGTAACTGGAACAGATTTATTAATACACGTATTATGGAATACATGAAATTTAATGTACATAGTAGCAATTAGCTCTTCTTGGATGTCTTGAGTCAGCTTAGAATTGGATCATTTGTCCCTAAAACAGAAAAAAACAATCAGCATTTAAAAGTTTTACCAAAACAGCGACATTTGAGGACTGACGTTCAAACAATTCTACTCTTCAACCTTTCTCTGGACAAGGAAAACATTTGTCTCAACTAAATGATTATTTATTCACGACATTAGAAAAAACCATGCAAAAAACGTTTTACATCATATTTTGCTTCATTTAATACTCCATATTACTAATTTATGCCATCTTCCACAATTAACTATGTATCTTCAGTTTCAAATATTTGAAAGAAAGCAATATATATAGCCTTTTACATAAATACTACTGTAAAAAACTGAAGAATATTCCATCCAGTTCAATCAACAGCTGACCATAAGACTGCGAATAAACTGATTGAACATCATTTGTTGCCTTTTCTCGTTTCTGCTAATTTCGTGCCAATTTGACAACTTTATAACCATAACCTTCATTCTTTTCTATTTTCCCTCAAATACTCTACATTTGAATCTAAAAAGACTTATAAATATAAGCACCTTCTTCTTCTTGTCTCCTCCCAATTCGAAGTGCTTGCAACGCTTAATTGCGAGCTGCTTCTTGTATTTGCATTCAGTGCATTCCATCTTCAAGACAATCTTCTTCGTTGTCTTAGCCTAATGATCAAAGGATTATGCAACGTTATTTAGAAAAGCAGTTTTATTTCCAAGCATTTGATTGTACCACATAACAGACAGCATTTTACATGTTGGACTTGGTAATTAGCAGGTGAACAAGTCGCTCTTGCATTTCAGTGCATAAATTAAATATTTAAAATATCATCCAAAAAAATTGCAGAAGGAGGACAAAGTATGAACCTTAACATTCAGCCAAAGTAAAGTGTGAATTGATTTTAGACAAAACAGTTCTAGTCTGTTATCATCACCAAGATTAGTTGTAAAACATTCAGTCATTCCACAGCAATACTCTGAACCAAGTGAGAAAAGAAACCACTTGAGCAAAACTTAACAGATAACCAACCATGGATATCAAGAGTGAGTGCAAACAAGTCATTTTTCTTACTGTCAACATATACGAGGACTGATGGCTGTCAAAAAAATGTTGAAATCACTGCACAGGTACCCGTCTACCCACGGATTGGATACCCAGGGACCCAACTGTGCGGGCATTTTGTTAAGAAATGTAGGGAATTGCAAATTTTTACGGAATGTCGGGCACCCGAAAACCGATTTCATTGCCCAAGCAGTCAGCTAATATGATCAACAGAACATTTTCTGATATATTTTCAAGTAAAATTGCACATATTTAAGGAATATCGAGTTGCTAAGAACCGATTTCATTGCTCGGGCAGTCAGCCTCGGGTGGGTACTTGGGTACCCATTGACAGCCTTACTGGTGGCAAGTCCACTCCATCATCGTCAAATCACATGATGACAAAGTGTAATCACAGTACCCATTGTTGTCTAGAGGTAAAAGTGGAGATTAAGCTTCAAAACATATTTCTGTCACAGCAGAGATTTTAACGATCAGCTTCTGGATTGACAGCCTATCAAGCTAACCACTGAACTATCATGCACAATCACATTTAAAACACTTCTATTCAAGCTATGAAGTAAGATATAAAGATTACACTGATACAGGTAATAAAGACATTGCATTAGCATTAATCGTATTACATTGAAACAGGTATAATTTATTGAATATGAAACTAACCTTTTTGTGAAAGATTGGTTTTGTCTGACCACCATAACCTGACTGTTTTCTGTCGTACCTACGTTTGCCTAAAATAAATATGAGAATTACGCAATAGATCAGTCAATGAATAAAAGTCTCAGCAAGTGACATGAAGATGTCTGAAAAGGCATTATTTTAACCACAGGGGTCATTCATAAAGAGGGCCACTAAATATTTTTAAGACTACACTGAACCTTATCATTTCCAAATTTATTCACAGCTGATTTTGCCTTCTCCCAAAGCCCTTTGCAAACATCCACACTTGCTAAACTACAGGGAGAGATCAAGACATACAATTCCCTGAGTTTAGATGGTGCACAGCCTTCAAGGCATTCTGATCCTAAACTGGATGCACTTGGGTATTGGCAACTGGTTCAATTCTTCCAAGATGAAGCTTTAAGCTTAATCTAATATGTACCTTGAATCATTGCAAGACTTGCAATAATTGAAATTCAAATTCTAGAAATCTGATATCGCCCTTCTTCCAAAATTTTTTGCTCGGAAGTGCACAAGCCTCGACGGCGCAATTGCAGTTGTACTGCAGAGCAATTGTGCGCTAAGGACTTGCTCAAGGTTCCTACAAAGTGACAAATGCTCTGTTTTCTTTACTTTCAAGTAAAAGTCAATGTAATTAAAACCAGAAATAATCACCTTGAACAAAAACAGAATCTTTGCCCTTCTTGTACTGTGTCACCTTATGTAGGGTGTGTTTTCGGCATTTTTGACCTTTGCAGAAGGTCTTCCTCTGCTTTGGAACGTTCACCTACAAAATTCACACATTCAAGGCTTTATTAATCAATTAAATAATAGAAATACATTTATTCTGTTCCTGCACACTCTTAATTAAAACTCTGAGCATGTACTTTGTTGAACCACCTACAAATGCAAGCAAGATAGATCAACAATGAAGTAGCTCTGTGCGTTTTAGGCCAAACTTTCGGCCAGAGACTCCATGCTATATATATATATATATATATCGTGTATATTTCAGGTCAATCCATGAAGTGAGGTCCCCGATATTAAATGCACGACGATGGTTGAAAGGCTAAATGTCATACAACAAGCTTAACTTGCATACTTTACAGGAAGACCCTTCTGCTAAAAATATAAAACTGAAACATTCACATTTTTAGAACCCAGAGCAGCAGCTCTATGCTGTAGCCGCGAGTGCCAATGAATTGTCACTTCACGTTTGCACGTGTTGCTTTGACAAACACGATAAAACTTCCATTTCAGAACAGAAACCATACAAGCCAAATATACATTATTCTGTAACATCTTACACGAAGTTTGCTAGAGATGTATAACAGTAAACAAAGATAATTTTGTTATTTAAAACATCTTAAATTCTTCACCCACCATGTTGCCAACTTTGAGAGGAAAAAGAAAATTAAGCACGCTGGTACTCTGCTTCGCTGTTTATGATTTCTCGATGACGGCTTCAAAAATTCATTTTGATGATATCTTATAGCGCTTTGAATATCACATTGAACAAGTACCACAGATAAAACCAACTTAACTAAGAATGTGCACTGCATGATTAAGACGTATGGGCTATTCTGATCTATAATGCCCTTCAAATCAGTCGTTGTATTCTAAAGCCACTCACTACCCAAACGCCATCCATCCTAATTAATCTAATTTTCATGTCTCGGCTTCCAAATTTTCATATCTCGGCTAAACCAAAGTGCGGTATAAACAGTTGGTTGAAAAATTATTTTTGCTTAACATACGCTACGGCAGCCATTGGGAACAAATCCCTAATTATGTGAAAGATATCTCATTTTTGCTCGCGGCTCCCTAGTTTTTTCAACGAAAATTTCTATCGACTGTTAAGCCTAATCAATGGAATTAAGCTTGGCTGTTAAAATCAGAGAAATTTTTCTCTGTCTGTCCGTCTCTGATAGCCATTCAAACGGACGAACGATGAAATATCTCACCCGATAAATTAATAATGAAAAATGAACCGAGTCGAGATACAGGCTATATGGGCCTGCGAGGATAATATAATTAAAATGATTAAAGACATCCTCTAAATGATCACGTTACTATTGACTTAAATCGTGATGCACAAAATTCGTGCATTTCCTATTAGATCAAAATAATTTATTATCCCGTGATATCATTCCGTGAATTTGCAGTGATTTTTCCCATTTTTAAAATGCTACCGTGAGTATTCAACTTATCAGCCATGAATTTCTGGTCTCTCTCTAATGATGGTATGATACGATCCCCATACGGAGAATGAACGTATTATAGGCCTACGCTCTATACTGACCGAATTTCGTTATCACTAGTGTCTCACTGGATGGCGCTACAAGACGAATTGACGTACTTTGGTTGATCATAGACGTCACTAGTAGAACCTTAACCATAATAATATTCTGTAGTTCTATGGTTGACGTGGGATGAGTTAAGGACGAAGGAGCCATCGTATTAGACGAAATTAAAATGACAGTTTGTTAATTATTATTATATCTTCAATTATCTGGCGTTATAAATACGGAGGGTTTTTGAGAGCGAATGCACGATGAGTCAAGTGGCAGCGCCAAAAGCGAAGATCCGCGTCTACAAGACTGTCGTTCTAGGCGACGGCGGAGTGGGAAAAAGCGGTAAACAAATACATAAATGTTAAATACCTACAGTATCGTTTCTGAGTTTGATTTGTGTGCGGGTGTCATTATGTAACAAAGTCGGCTGAGTTAGACTTTACCCTTGAGTCACGTGATTAGTAGATGTCGGATACACCCTCGCATCATCTGTGAACCACTGGGATGTTTATGACCAACGGTGCCCTTTAGAGTGGAAAGCGTATCAAACGTTTAAACTAGAATGAATATAAAATCGCTAGATTCACAATTTCTCATTACCAACAAAACACTGGTTGACGTTTGGTATAATAAAATTTCATAATATTTGTAAACAAATGCTTGATGATAATGCCTACAATATCGTTTCTATCTGCTATGCATTTGGGCATCAGAGTATGCGCATACTTGATTATAACAGGAGAATAAGCTAGTACCCTGCGCTTGTTTTCTGGTGGTGCTTTCTAAGTTCAGTTGGAGCTTACGATTATGATAGTTGATAGTTGCATGTGGTATAGGTCTACATACTTGTAGTTGTCAGGATTCAGCCTTGTGATTAATGCAGCTCAGTCATGTGATTATCACTAACTTGTATACACCCAAAACTAGCCTAGATCACCATGATGCGTAAACAAAGGGATATACTTCTGGTCATAGCGCGATGGCAAACACCACAATTCATTGCAGCACCATTGATGGAGCACACTCAATAACAATGACCACAATAATAATATCTTAGTAATAGCAATAATAATAATGATATCAATGGTAGTAAAAATGATAATAGTAGTGATAATTAAAATAACATTGCTTAGTATGGTAAATCATCATATATTGTCTATGTTTTATTTTTTGCACTTTGTTTTTCTTTATATCTACATCCTGTTCTTATTTCAAAGTGCTTGATGAGTATATCCAATTCTGTCGTTTTCATTGCCACTGTTCGAAAGGCCCATAAGACTTCTAATGAATTTTTAACGTAATTATTATTTGATAAAATGCGAAACATCGATTTCAATCCAGAACGAAATGAATCGTCCGAAAAGAGAGCATTAAGAAGGAGTCCATCCAAAACATAAGACTTTATATAAAAGAAACCTGAACGCTATTGAACTAATACAAAGAAGAAGTTCTTTGTACAGCACACCACCATTTGCGACTTTCTGGTTTTAAGACCTCAGCATGGACAAATTGATCTGCTGATGGCCTTTTGGTGTTTTCAATAACTGCTATTTTAGTCTTCTAGTTCATTATCACACTCATGTGCTCTATAAGTCATGACATTTTTTGACTTATGTTATTACTATTTGTTATTTTTTCTAGTTGGATATATTGTTATTTTTGAATTGCACTGAGAGTAGCTGTGAGTGTCAGTACAGTGCCAGAGTAAATGCTGAACTGCGAGTGTCAGTACAGGGCCAGAGTAAAGGCTGAACTGTGAGTGTCAGTAAAGTGCCAGAGTAGACACTGTGAGTGTCAGTACAGTGCCAGAGTAGACGCTGTGAGTGTCAGTACAGTGCCAGAGTAGACGCTGAGCTGTGAGTGTCAGTACAGTGCTAGAGTAGACGCTGTGAGTGTCAGTAAAGTGCCCGAGCAGACGCTGTGAGTGTCAGTACAGTGCCAGAGTAGACGCTGTGAGTGTCAGTATAGTGCCGGAGTAGACGCTGATCTGTGAGTGTCAGTACAGTGCCAGAGTTTAAGCTGTGGAAGCCAATTATCCTGAAGCAACAGAACATCCAGAGTGATAGCAGGCTATTTGGCCCTGTTGTGAATGACTATGTCCTGTTTAGAATAGTATCTATTCTTCTAAGCAGATTAATGTCTGAGCAGATATCATGATAATGGAATTTAATAGATGCTGTAGTACCCTACATTACATGATAGACCAACCAACAGTAGTGATATTATTTCTAACCAGATATCATATGAGCAATTGGTTTTATTTTTAAGTAATATAATTTCAAGTTTCACATAATTTCTATAATGTATCAATTATGTAATAGGCAAAGGGATGACATATGTTAATAATCTTTTCTTTATTGTAGCTTTGACGATGCAGTTTGTCTATCACCAGTTTCATGACGGTCACGATCCAACAATCGGTACCGTACCCTATCTAGTTAATTCTAAAGACATCTTATTATGAAAGCTTAGGTGATAGGAATTTAGTGGTATTGTTATTGTTGTTGTTGTTGTGGATGATGGTGATAATGACAGTTACAGTGTTCAGCAAAAATGTTGTTAGTGTACACTAGTCTGTGTACATGCATGTTTCATAAGTTTAGGCGAATGCTTATTAACTGACAAATGTATATGCTCTGTTGAGAAACTAATAAAGATGCTACCAGTAGGTACATTGAGATCTGGTTCCCTAAATTTGTTATTGACTGATAATTAGTAAATAAAATATATACCTGATCTTTTGCTTCTCGTTGAAGACTTCAGCTCACTTACTTTATCTGAACATTTCACTTACCTTGCTCCAGAATCTCAGGGCCATTTGCAGATCTGCCTCCTCATCCACCTTGACCTCAATAGTTCATGCATTTAACTATTATGACAGGCTGCTAAACACCCATATGTACTACTGCTCTTTTTACCGACACCACCTGGCAAATGGAAGGAATAGTCAACCTAATGGGGCTTGCAGGTGCCGAACCCATGTCCTTCTAGTCTTCGTTTCAGCATGTTGCTTACCATTTAACCATCTCCTAACCTCAATTGATCCCAGGTTTTTCATTGCACTATTGGCCCTTCATATGGAATACCTTTCCCTCATCTCTACTTGTTATAATTCTTTCTGGGTAAGTCCTACATTCTTCTCCCTCCTCAATACCTTTTTATACCCTCTGGGCTCTCCCACTGAATGTGCTACTGAATGGCCACTACTGTGAGTGGTGCTATAAAAATTAATAAATACAATATAGTATGTCAGTACCTAGACAATTATTATAGTGCTTACTAAGATTCAGATTTAGGTAGGTTGCATGATGAAGTTATAGTTTACGGAGTACAGAAGTGCATGGATAAGTGAATGAACTTGGATTGCAGGGGAAGTAGTCATTGACAAGCTGTTGAGAAACTAAGTCACCTGATTGTTGATGATGCTTGATTGATGATGAGTTCAGAGTTCCTGGTCCTTAGGTTGAGGGTTGCCAGCGGCCGAGCAAGATGTTTCAGTCACTACCTGTCAATTTACCCTGTTGACTGTTTTACAGAGGACTCGTATCAACAGCAGTGTCGTATTGATGGAGAACCAGCTCTTCTCGACATCCTTGATACTGCAGGACAGGTCAGTTGCAACAACTGTATCTGGGCTGTGTTTGGATGCCGATCTCCCAAGTTGCATGCAGACAGTTTTTTAAGCTTTCTTTGTTAATGATAGGTCACTCATGTTGATCCATGTCGTTCAGATTTAGGCTGGTTGCGTGAAATTAGAAATAAAGTTGTCAGGACACACCTGTTTAATTGCTAACCAGTGTCTTGCTTTTGACAAATTTTTCTATCAGTTTCTGATAAGTTTAATTGTTTCTTTGTTTATTTAAGGCACTTAACTATGAGTGCAGATTCAGTGATATTAGATGAATCTTAGAGGAAAGACTGCATAGGGTCATTCGGTTATGCAAAGATGTAATGACTTATCTCGTTGCTTGCAGCGACCATTAATGATGAGCTGCATTGGTTCCCATCCGTTTTAACTCATGCTCTTTCAGTATAGGGTTACAGCAGAACAAAAGGTGAAGAGAGGAAGTTTTTCCTTCTTTTGTCTTGTATAACTTATGGGAATTTATACATCAATTTGCAAATTCTAGGAATTCAACTTTTTAAGAGTATTATTCAGTACAGAACAGCATTTCATTTTCGTCACCTCAGATCTGTAATGCATTAAATTGCTTTTTCATTGTACCATCTTCAAATGAGAACTGTGACTTAGCCAGGTTCTTCTTTAGACATGGGTAAAAATGAGCTTGTTTTGAAATGCAATCCCAAAGTCAAAGGAATAACAGAAGAGTGTGAAACCCATTGGTGATGGTTATTACCATTTTATATAGCACCACAGCCACTACAAGAGAAACTCATCATAGTGGTAAATTAGCAGCATTTATACATAAAACCTGTCTTCTGCACTTTTGAGATTTTCCAAGTTCTATGCCACCATGTTCCTGTTACTTTTATATTTTCAACTATTTTTTACAGAATATTATTAGGTAAATGTGAAAATTTTCTTAGTTTTGTTAAGATTATATTTTATTTTTTGCGAACGTAGGGCTGATAAATGTAAAATTCATTATCTGATGCGACTTCTGTTTCCGTAGCCTGAATTCACAGCGATGAGGGAACAATATATGCGTACTGGAGAAGGATTCATCATCTGCTATTCTGTCACCGACAGACGAAGCTTTGATGAAGCTGTAGCCTATAAACATCTCATCGATAGGGTGCGAAATCAGGAAGATATTCCAGTTGTTCTGGTTGGTAACAAGTGTGACCTTGAGTCTGAACGAAAGGTAAACCACAGTGATTATCCATTCTTATAGATACTTTATAAACTGTATCTCAATTTCTTATACTTCTGTATATTTTTTATTTCTGCAACAGACAATCGGTTGGGTCACGAATAACTGGTGGTCTTTAATTCTTTAATGCTCTTTTCAGTTACTAATCATCGTATAATAAAAAAATATATAATGGATGTAGAATAAATATCAATGATAACAAGACGTTACTGCTGTCGATGAAGACGACAATGATAAAAGACGTTGATGAAATGGAAAAATGATAAGTAATAGTTATGCATAAACTAGCAGAAGTGGCAGAAGTTTAAACTAAAATCTAGTCATATCATGTTGAGATATTTCTCTATGGTGTCTTTTAAACTTATTTCTTTGTATCCATGCTGTCTGTTTTAATTTATGCACTGTCTGTTAACTACAGGTGAGTACAGATGAGGGTCAGGCATTGGCCAGCAAATGGGATTGTCCGTTTTACGAAACGTCCGCTGCCCTGCGCCATTTCGTGGACGACGCGTTCCACAGCGTCGTGCGCCAGATTCGCCTTCGTGAACAGGAAGCCTATTCAGCCGAATCGTCGCGAAAGAACAAGAAGAAACTACACGTGAAGGACGTAGGCAAAATGCTGAAGAAAATCTTCCACTGAATACGAAATTATCTAAGGATTAGTTCTTCTTGTCGTTTCAGATGACCTCGTCTCTTCGACTGTTTTGCGGAAGATATACATCGATGAATTTCCACACCATTTGATTCTAATGCGCTGCGCTTTGGGTGTTTTTGTTGACGATGCGATGGATGGCGTCATTGTTTTGTGCCTGTGAGAGATCACTTGAAAGAGTGGTGTGAAAATTCTGTGTTGCTCTTGTTGTTTCACACAGAATGTTGTTTATGTTTTGTATTCCTGTTCATATTTCCGAGTGTATATAGGAGTCGTGTACTGTGTGTTGCTCCTAATTCTTACTATGAGATATAGAAAACAACAGTCTGATTGAAGATGTTTTTCACCCGCTTTTTCTGCTCTGCATGGAATATATACAGAGCAAAAAATAAGGTAAATCATGACTGTGTCTTTTGGGCGGTATTTCTGCTGCTTAGCAAGAGCACTTTGAGTTTAGGCTACAATTTTTAAATTGCAATAAAATCATTTGGATATTGTGAGAATCTTCAGTTTCAGGAGGGTTATGTGTTGTGTGCTATATTTTGTGAGGATGTGTCTATGAACCACTGAAAGTAACTTTTACTAGTCTTTATTTCGAGTGAAAAGTTTATTTAATTTGCTTTTTAGCGACCAACAATTTTGCTGCAGAACCTACCTGTCCAGTCAGTTTGAAAACTTAATTAGTGTGATGTTTGTCGAGCAATTTACTTACTTGAACTCGTTTATGGCATTGTTTCTTTTGTTACTGTGCTTGTAAGTGACACTTTTTAACAGCTGTCCGTGATTGTTAGCCTTTTGTTTCCCAGGTGTTTCTTGAACTCACAGCCCAAGGCTGTTGCATTTTATCAGGGCTGAACTGGGAGAGATCTCTGGCAGTTGGTTGATAAAAATTATGAAGTAGATAATGGAGCATGTAAAATTGACGACCAGAACCTTGATAAGATGTCCATCCGTGTAAATGGTATTTTGTTTCACGACTTGAGCGATTGTTGTGATTCGTTTGCACATGAATGCATTTTTAATTTTCAAATACTGCACTTTACTATTTTCAGTTCACTTGCTTTTTGAGACATTTGAAATGACATGTTAAATTAATAAATCTTGCCACTTGTTGTTAAAGTCTAGTCTAGTCTGTACCGGCAGTTTTGCGTAGAGCCTCTGGCGACCTGTGTTTCAGCTGTGTGACCAATTGAATTCTCAAACTGTGCTACTTGCTGAAGTGTTAAGTCAGAGCCCAACAGCGCAAAGGTATGAGTGGCCACCGCGAATGATTGACATCGTGTGCTTTTATCACTCATTTGACATGAAACTTACAATTCTGAATCTGTGATTATATTTGTTTCAAGTCTCGTTGTAGAAGTTATTTGCCAGTTGTAGGTGTCAACATTTCTCATGAAGTTAATCACAGATATTGATAGCTAATGAGATCGCTTGTTTTTTTTCATCCTTGGAGCTATGTCCACTGCCGTAACTATGCGTCTTTGCAAGGCCTTCTGATTGGCTGTATGTAAATGTTCAATGACATACACTCAAATGCTGATATATATATATTTATGTATACATGCATACACAGTGATGCATACGTATGCCATATATTGTTAATATCTGTGTTCAAAATGTTGTAGATCAATCACTTACTAGTTTTATGTGTGCTTTAGAATCTTTCGTTCTGTAACTGGAGGGGAGTCTATTGTCCCATGTCTCGATCTTTATGGCATCCTCAACAGCAATATCATGGAGAGCATGTGACAATATTCCCGAATATAGGCTTCATCTGTCATTATATAAGATGCAGGAGCCTCATAAATGTGTCATATTCTCACCGCACCTGCAACATATGCTGTTGGTGAAGAGTCTCAGTTTATATAATCTCCTTTAGTTAGGCTGTGAGGTGAAAATTGTTTTGCTAGTTTATGTGTGAATCAAAACCTGGAAAGCAGATCTAGAGACAGACAGACAGATCATGCCTGCTTTGGTCCTTCCCATCCGAACTTAGGGGTGAGTCACAATCCTGCGTCCTCTGCATCTGCTTTTTGTTCTTTGTACTGGCTATGTAAGCTGGTTCCCTGCAGGATCCACTTTTTCAGCCAAGGATTGTGACTTCTTTTGTGCTTTTATGTGGTAATTCCTGTTAGCATTTGGAAAATAACATCGAGAGTTGAAGGGTTTTGTGATTTCGTTTGGCTGTGTTTGCTAATACGAAGTGTGTTTTGTTCTGAATATTCTGTGTAAGAGTGAAGTTGTTCAAATTTCTTACTTGGTGATTTATATCAGTAGATTCGAATGAAATGTCTGAGCTTGATTTTGACATTGTTTTAGTCTAACACATTTAAATTAATCGAATAGATCATTTAGAAAAAGAATTGATTTTCTAGTTGTTATTAAAGATTGGTTTGTAGGTGAACCGTGCTTTATGTGAATTGTTACAAAGTTGAACAAATGCAGCTGGCTAGATAATTCAGGATGCTCTTCTGTGCAATGGTTGTCCAAGTGCCTGCGGTTTGGAATGGAATGGTTATTCGAGCCTCCTTGAGTGTGCAGAGTCTACATAATAGAATGAGGAACCAAAGATGATTTTGTTTATACAATGTGAAAGTTGAGAAATTAGTTTTCTTTGTGCTGTATATATACTCGAGGCTATCTATTGTCAGGATGATTTGATGAAATATATTATTCCAGTTGTATTCATTTGTGTAGATATCTCTCAATTTAATTTTACAAAATCTGTGCTGCAGTCATTTCAAAGTTTTACATTACGGCAGCAACAGTATGTTACAGCTTGGTTAAAACTATTATTTCCCGTCGTTAGTCTGCTTTCCACCTTCATTTAAATCTTTTTTCATTGTGGGAGTGGGTGACATGTTGGACTTTGAGTGAGCCCAGTCGTCAGCAATCGATCCTGACCACAAGAGAAGGATAGATCAAGGTTTCTGTTCACTAGTGCACCCTCAAGCAACGCAAACATAAACGGATCCTCTGCCTGATGTGTAGTGTTGATGAGAAGACAAAATGGATGACGAGGGAGATTGCTATCGCCTGCTATTGGTATGGCTTCATACCCATTGCTGCCTTTGGATTGGCTCCAGGGACTGATGTTTTTTGCAATGTTTGATCACTAGTAGTACTTGGCAGAGACAGACTTTCTTTGGAAATTGTCTTACAGACATGTGATATTATTAACCAGTTAGGCTGCTTGTTTCGTGTGCTCATCGAAATTGCTACTTTTGTGAGGAATTTATTCTTGCCGCAGCCCTGCAATTTGCATGAATTGGATTCAGAATTTATAATAAATATATATGTAAAGTAGGATACATGTATAGCTAGTTCCAAAAAAGTGTTAACTGGTTTTCAAGTGATTGTGTGCAGGATTCTTGGTTGCTCTAATTGAAAACTATCAGCTGCACCTATAGGAGTGTAATGCAGATACGGTTTTATGACTTCACTATGCAATTACTACTGAGCTGATACTGACCGCAGCATTGAAAGAATTACCTAGGAAGCTTTTCAGTAAAACAGATTTTTACAGGACAGTTTCCTTGCTTACCGTGAATTTTATATGTTTGTGGCCGACATTATATTCGGAAAATTGGAAGCTGATTAATTTGGTCTAGTATAAATTTTTTTCCAATATACAGCATATTTAGCTAAATTTGTATTTGTTTTAGGGTACTTAAAAACAAGTTTTATTGCACTCATCGTGATAGTAGTCCCAATTTGTTAGAATTGTTGTGCATAGGTAGTAATTGTGATTACTGTTAACTATCGTCTATGACTTGGTAAATTTGTATATGCTAGTCAACATAAATTTATCTTTGATCAATGCTTGCATGTGACTGCTGCAGTGAAGCCGATGTTTCTGTTGGTGTAGTATTATGCAAGAGTGTGTTTGACACTATCGAATGCTTGTCTGGTGTCAGTAAATATTCATATTTATGAGGGAAAGGCAAGGGATATTTGGTGCATTTGGAAGCAATCCTTACTCTGTTTCATTTTTTACATTATTTGATATCAAATTATTGCATCAATTAATCTTACTCTTTTTGGCATTGTTTTATGTAGGACTGAGTTGCACTCTGCTGCAAAAGGGACAAATTCGCATCAAGTTCAGGACCATGTTTGAAATGATATTTACCAGTAATTAAATGGAATTGCCTTAACGGTTAAGCAAGTAAATTTAACTTCTTTGTTTTTTGGGATTTAGAATTTATTTATTTTAAGACAATCGTCTGAAATCGTTTTAAATGCAAACTCCATTTTGGTTTGCTGACTATTGCTAGGAAGTGATACTTTTAGATACTTTCAGAACACAGATTGATGCTGTATCTAATTTAAATCGAAAATCTTGAAAGTTTATGCACCTAGATCTTTGCTTAAACTGGTGCTTTTCTTAAGAAAACCACGGTCTGATTAAATGCACAACACGCAATACTCAGAGTCCATATTCTGTAAAAAGCTAACAAATTTGTACAATTTATAGAGAAGTTATGTTTTTTATATGTTAATGTATATGCTTGACTTTTACCCATACAAATATGGTTAAAAAGAAATCCAACCATTAGTTGATTGATTCAGTCACAATCTTGCAATTAATGCAAAGATTATAAAAATCACAAGAAAATGACAGAGATAATCCTTTGATGATTGTTTTTGTATAGCCAAAAACAAAATATAAAGCTGAGGTGACAATTCATTAGGTGTTAGAATACTGCAGCTCTAGTACAAATTTTTCCCACCCATGTGCAATATGCAGAGTCCTATGCCAATAGGTAAGAACATGGCAATTCCTCATGGAGCCAAGGTTTAAGAAAAAGTAGGAAACTCCCAACTTACAAAAGAATGACTTTCATAGCACATCTTTAAATTTTTTAGTTGGAGTTACTTAAAGCTATCTAGAATAGGGCAGGAATTCAATTTTAAAAGGTGAATTGGTAAATTTGTATAAATCTTAACTTCTGTGTAAATGCTATGACATTAAATGTGTGTATATATAATGTAATAATAGCTGTCTAAAAATAGATAAAAGGATGCATTGTATGAAATAAGAATCAAATACATGTGGTTTTGTTCTAGGTCTTGATCATTTTCTGTGCCCAAATACTTTGTCTAAATTGGAGGGTATTTTGAGTATTAGATTATTCTCCTGTTTTCATTTCAAGTCATTATTTAAGTTTCTGTGTGAACCAAAATTTGTTATCACTGTCTGGCATTATCAACTGTTGATGTGGATAGCATACATTGTTAGTCAACTGAGAATGCAAAGAATAATATAGTCTCTTTCATTTAGACTCAGAATTGTTTACTTTATTTGCATAATGCTTTACAATTGTTCTTATATAGTACTGTTGTTTTACAGCGTACAGGCCGGTATATTACCATCATTAGTCATTACCACCCAACGATTGGGTAGTTTCAGCCCTTAACTCTTCTTCCAACCCTCTTAGCTAAGTAACTGATGATGGCAGTTAAAAAAATAAGTTTTCTATGAGTTTTCAGTTGTTTCATATGCAACATATTAATAACATTAGATTTTTACCAGCACTTTTTTTTACCTTGGTTATAATTATCTGTAAAATATTCCAAACTCACTTTTGACAACTAAACAATACACTGATTACAGTCTTGAGGTTTTCAGGCTTAACTGATATTTTGAGTCAAACTAGAAGAACCAAGAGGTTAGGAAATTCTGATTGTAGGCACACATCTATGAAGTAAGAGGTTAAATTGTTCAAAACAAAACGGTCGGACACAGTTGAAACTGTTAACCAAAGTGGAGGCTCAACAGGAAGTAATGTCCGTTTGTATGTATGTATGTATCAAGACAGGCATTTGGTCAATAATATAATCGCAGTAAGGATAACATTGGATGCATGTCAGGATTCAAAGGTCATTATTCGTAGTTGGTGTAAAACTGACTGCGTCAATGGTATACAATAGTACACGTCAATGGTACTCTTGTATCTAATATCAGCGTCCATTAAAACTGTCAGACAACTTTGGGTGACGCTAGATAAATGATATCTTTTATATCTACATTCTTTCGATCACGTGACAGCCGCCATCATATCCTAAAATCGTTAGCGTGCTCCCATTTTCGAAGGAGGAAGAAGTTCGTTCATCTCGATTAAATGTTCTCGGTTCGCTTTGTTATCGATGAGCTGTTTTTGTCAGTGAGTGTACATCTAGTCCACGTAATGCCGAAAGCTGATAACCGTGACTAGATGCATACTCATCAATGGAAACTTGCTCACACGTCAATGACGCCGGATATCTGTGCTGGCAGACCTAATTAGCTTTACTAGCGGGCAAAATATTGCGTTTATGGGTGGCAACTTTAAAATGACGCAACTGCACGCGATTCAGTTGACAAACATATGTTAGGCCAATACACGAGAAGGCACTATGGAGTAAGATACTCCAATGTGCGGTTTATAAGATTTGTGTTGCGTTTAAATTTTGATACCGAAAGACAATTTGGTCCAGGGTCATATAAGAAGCACGTGTATTGAAACAAAAGAGTATCAGTCGCTGATGCTAGTCATTTTGCCCATATTGTTTCCTGATTTTCTTTACCAGTCATATTCTAGCAATTTTATCACTTTACTACATAAGTAGTTATAGGACTAATGCTGTTGAACCAGAAGCAAGGCTACATTGTCTGGGGTGAAGATTTGTCCCACAAATTTTGCCATGGGTTTATGTGACCAATGTGGAACTATTAGTAGGAATGCAGGGGAAAATAGGGACAAATTGACTCCCACATCTGCAAACGATCCACTGGCTCAGCCAGTGGTATGATACTGGTTATTCATACATACTTGCTCTGTATTTTTGGTATATTGGAATTTTTCACAAGAACTCTTACCACACTCCTCTGACCCTCCACTTTCAATTCCTGACCTAAACGTCTGCCATAATCAGCTACTCTGATCCTCTGAAAACCAAACTTTGACCACGTGTCCCAAAAACGTTGTTTGGACAGCCCATATGACTTAACGCAGCACTCGCAAATGAGCTGGTGCACTGAACTTTTTTGAGTGGAGCTTTAGAAGTTTGGAGATTACAATCTGGTCTGAAAAAAACACTAAGCACAAGAGACAATAATTCCAAAAATGTGGAGTGTAACTATGTATAGAAATCCGGTATCAGTCGCCGATATGGGAGCCATTTTTCATAAAATGTTTTCCGTATTTTATTTACCAGTCATATTCTAACGACTTTTTTCTCTACCATGTGTCTTTATGAGGTAACCATGCCAAAAATATTGTCATTGGTTAATATGAAACGGAGATATGGTCTGAAAATGACCTTAGCACGCAACATAATTCCAATAAATAAAAGAATGGAGTGTAAGTATGTATGGAAATACAGTGGTGTGGGTTTTTAATTATGTCTGCACAATTTACACATTTATACAGAAATAAAACTAACACAAATAAATGTTGTGCCAAATAGGGCAACATAATTGGGCAGTTGGACACCCCATCTACCTCCCAATTTATACAAAGTCACACCAGCTCAATGGTCTGGCACCTGTAATGAAATGAATATGACTGGTTGGAGTGGTTTCCAAGATATACCTTGTTTGAACAGTAAACTAAGAACTGAAAAGATGTCAAATTTAGAAAAAATACCAAAGAAATGTAACAAGACAGCCATTTTTGTAACAGCCTATACAGTTGTTGTTTAGGCATTTATTCAATGCTAGATAACATCAAGACAAATAGGAATGTTTCCACATCAGTTAGTTTTCAAATAACAAGTTTGTATATTGACTTAACTTTTCTAGCCAATTTGAAAGTCACAGAAGGCTTTTGCCTTATAAAAATCTTTCCTGTAGAATTCAATCCTTGAGCAGCCAATACCAGTACTTTATACAAATTGCCAGGTATACATGTTTGAAATATTAAAATGGCTTATAATAAATACAGTTATACAAAGCCGAATAACAGGTTTAAACCCAGAAGTTATTTGGATTAACAATGGTTAGAGTAGTGTTCAGCTTTGAATATATACAATAAGAGAATCTCCATTGAGTTTCTATTTAAGTCATGCTATATAAGTCTTGTACAGCAAAAACTTCAATAGATCTTTTATTTACAATTGTGGAGAATACCAGCAATGCAAAATCCTAGGAAAATTTTCAGAAAATATCCTAAAACAGTTCAACAGCCAGATTCCAGATCTCTTAAATTCTTCAGATTTGTTTCCATTTAACTATTATCAGTGCTTTTTCAGTTTAAATCAGAATCATTGCAATCTGATGGCAATGCCTGCCTGCACAGCTAACACATTTTAAACACTGCACAAACAAACAACATTTTACAATGATCAATTCTAATATCTAAGAGTCTAAAACAATATCAGTAGTTTCCTTCCATGCACAATCAATTTCATAGCATTATTAAGGGTGCCAGATCAATTCATCTTCACTAATCAGTTTGTGACTTTTTGCAAACATTGTTACTTCTGCCTTTGCTTTTGTTAGAGGAGCCACTTGCAAACCATAGCAACTTCTAATGGTACTAGGACATATGGACCGACATGCAGGGCATTTCCATTTGGGAATATCATATTCATGTCATATTATATTGCTGCCATAAATTGTTTTCTGGGACTTCATGTACAAAAGTGACTAAGAAATATGTCAGAAGAACAATTTGTTCAAACTAGTGTGAGGTACCAACACTAAACCATAAATAGTTGTAAACAATTCACCTAATAACAGTTTAATACACAATGGCCTCACTCCCGCTCCGCAAATCAGCATGCCCGTAAACAGTCTCGTTAATTTTGGCTACTGCATGTATAACATTGATACTGCCAGTCACGTTGACGAAGTTCTTGTGCTCTTTCTCCTTCAGCATATGTAGAACTTGTGATGAAAATTTGGCTATTAAGAAAAATGTTGCACCATGTAAACAATTCATGCAAAAATCACAAATAATTTCATTGAGACAGAATTAAAAAAGTACCTGCTGCTAAATCATTTGTAATTTAGTCTTTTAGTTTTTCTTCTTTCATTACATATTACATGTCCATAGGTGCCAAGTCCACTTTCAATACACACTGCACCTACTTTCGAGTCATTCAAGTCCATGTTCAAAACATTGGCTCAAAAAGGCGTATCTCGGACTTGGGGTTGAACTTGTTAAAGCATCCCTGCAGGGGTGCAACCAGCAAATTTTCCTGGTGTGCTCAGGTTTCAAACTCCAAAAGCATGAAAGCAGCTTACTGAAAGCACCTCTACCCCTCCTTCAGAAAAAAAACTCATCACAATTGGATCAATTGTGTGGGTCAACTTTTTTAGCCAGGTGCGCACTTGTAATGGCTCGTGCTGTGTAATGAAGGTGTAGGAATTGTTGCATTCAATCGTTTGTGGCAGATTTGTTGGCCTAAAATCTGTGCCTCCAGGGTAATACTGTATCCAAAATCAGCAGCTTGTAGCATGCTTCCGGTTTTGCTTAAATTTTATGTGTTTATGAATTATATTTATAGTACTCCTTTGATTGCTGAAGTTCAGCTGCCATTTAAAATTGGCTTCACTAGCATACGTTTTCTCTACCAGTATGTATTTAATGACTTACGCATAACTGTAATCTTACAAATTTCAACTCTAACACCTTTCAGATCTAGTAGTCACTGCCTTAAGAAGAATTATACTAATGTCCCATTACTGCAGAAAAAGATGCTCAAATAATTAAAACGATTGACAGCACTGACATTTTATTTAAAAGTAAACCTTTAAAATAGAAATTGCTTTAAAGTACAAACCTTCATAGAGGATTTCATCACCCTCCTGACCCAAGAACCGAACGTTGAGTCTGGGAGAATCGATGGCATCACCCAGCAACATCCCATGCCCAAATATATTCATAATCACTTCTGCAAGACCTGCAACATTGTGATGTTACAGTACAAAACACTTAATATGAAAACAGATAGAATGGAATATAGTTTAGTACTTAATGGGAAAATAGTCCATTCTCATGTGAAATGCGTCTTATCATAAAATTATTCGCACTAGAAAAAACTGAACAGATGAAAACATAGGTCATTGTGAGAGCTGAATTGATCCCATGAATATAGGTCATTGTGAGAGCTGAATTGATCCCATGAATATTCTCAATGCAATGTCCTACAGAAGAACGAGAAGATGAAATGTCGAACCAACAACAGCCACACATGTGTAATGTCATCAAAACCCCATCATCATTGTCACCCATCTCTTAGAAGCTTTCGATTTAGGTCAATAAAATGAGGCTAATGCATGAAGGTGAAATTCGACAACACCCTGCTCAAATATCTGACCACCACTGATCAGGTTACATCTGTTTCAGTCTTTGTCTCATGCCTGGGGCCCATCGGCAAGCCAGACCATCTGATAATTATTAATCAATAAGCCACAACAGTTGTATTACATCTGCAGAACTGCCTTGTAACTTCAATGTATCTGCTAGTAAATAGCTCGATAAAGTACTTGTAAATAAATGAGGCTTATGAAATAAATAAGCAGGTAAAACAATCACGTTTGTTATTGGCTTAAGCCGGGCCTTTGGCTGCATGCCATTCGACATAACCAGAAGCTTGAAATACAAAAGGTTTACTTCAATAATTATGCATAAAAGTTGACTCTGGATCTTGGCTGATGTGCAATCTGTCTACATGAAACCAAATCTACTAGCACAGGAATGTCAAACCTTCCTTAATGGCAAATCGGTGGCAATATTTTCCAGCAAGTGGCAGGCCTGCGCAAAATGGAGGTAAGAACGTGGGAGGCTTGGTAAGCCATTGTCTAAAATTTTTTTAAAAACCAAATCATAAATGGTGGAGCTTTTTTATCATACAGTAACATTTGACATATAAAGTCTTAATTATGATCTTCGTTACCAGTCATGAACACCAAGTAAAATGTATTAAGCTGAAAAAAAGATAGAAAATTGTAACCATCCAATAGATATCAAATTGTGTACTCTTCGAGCCACAAAAACACTGGTGGTAGGCCAGACATGGTAATTTATTTGATACCCAACACACAAAATTTCAGCTTCGTAAATGCTGTTTTCTCTCAGTCACCATTTATTGGCCTAAATTAAAATTAGTTAACAGTGATCTGTTTAAGATATTACATGATGTAACTAGTCACCTGATACCAATGAATCTCCATTCGCTCCACCAAGAGCAAAACGGCGTCCGCATGGTCTACTTGGATTGTAAATAATTGTCGGTGTCATGGCCACCAAAGGACGCTTGCCAGGTCCAGGAACATTGTACTGCATTTTGTAAATAACAATTTTGTTTTAGTACATTGAGTAAAAGGATGATCATAAATCTTAAATTTTACTCTCAGAAATTTCTACACCACTACTTAAAAGCTAAGCACACTACAGTATTCTGAGAGTTTGTTAAGATAAGTTACATGAAGAAAAGAACAAAAGGCCACCGAGGGAAGGAGCCATAGAAACGGCATGCACCTACATCACGAGAATTGGCGAATCAGAACCTTGAAAAAGAGGAGGGCAATGCAAGACAGCCCTGGCAGGCATATGATATCTATTATAAACCTGACCCCCACCGTCGGGCTCATCCAAGGGAGAGCTTCTTGCCTCATGGGCCCGTTCAACTCTCAGGTAGTGCTGAGCCTTCTCGATTGTGGGGTCTCCACCAAGAATGGGCACCCACTTGAGCTGCAACAATATGCCTGCATTCTGCCAACTGCTTAAGCCTGTTCATTTTAGGCATGGCTGGGTTTGGAGCACCTCTTAGTTGGTTCTTTGGAGGGGTGATATTACATGTACATTCCCAGAATGAATTAATAATATTTGAATACAATAAACACTGGAAATTACTACTGGGGATGCACTGGACTGGATACATCACGGTAAGATTTCTAGATGAGGTGATTCTTCAGTTTTCAATTGAAAGAAGTCTATTTCAGTAACAACAGTACCAGTAGCAATAATATGGCAATAAATATTTGAGATATGTTGTACCTTGTTTGTTAGATCATCATCAAAATTCAACATATGACTGTTTAGTATGATTCCATTTTCTGTCACCAAGCCAGAACCAAAAGGTCCATTCAGAGATCTTAAAATAACAAATGAAATATACAACAGTTATGATCCTGTAGCCAGCAATTTGGAAGGATATCAATATTTGCTATATAAAATAATTTTGCCTCATCATAGAATATAGTTCCTAACTTTTTTGGTTTAGACAAGACTTATTTCCAAGCTAAAAATAATCTAAAAGACTCACTTGTTATCTGGCACAGAATAAATATTAGTCTCAGGCTTAATGTACATTAAAGACTGTTGCTGAAATAGACTATGATATCAGATTTGTATTTTCCTCAAACATCCTAACCGATTGAGTTTTCTGTGACACAAAAAACCTTTTAGTAAAATTTTATAGCCAGGTCTGCTGATGAGATTTTTATAATGTGCTTGTCATTTGCAACCTTTATTTGATGAAGCAAAGATTGATATACACATCGCCTATTGATTAAGACCTAGCGCAAATGTAAAGATGTAGATGGAAATGTTAAGTGATTCACATTCATCAAAACAACATGTATTCATTAACACAGCTGAAGCCATACTTACACAGTCAGAGAAACCATGTCGTCATTTGCATCAATGACAGAGATCTGGCTGGTTCCTTGCAACATGCGAAATTCCTTTCCATTGGAGTAATAGTCACGTTCTGCATGAGTCTGATTAAGGTCTATTTGCGATGCCATAAGTGAAGCAAATTTCTTGCTGTTCAAGGAGAAACAATATACACATACAGTCATATCATGCTATGCATTTTTGTGTTATGTATATGTTTCACGCTGTCTTTCTGCGAATTTTTATGTTAGTCTGTTCTTAAACATATGTTTTTGTAACTGTAAACTTTTATAGCACCACTTGAAGAGAGAATAACACCAGGGGCGCTCCTGACCTACGAAACCACGATTGAACAAAATGGACTTCAGGCACTACTAGCGAAATAAAGGCCAGAACTTCCAGCCGCGGCAGAGTGAAGATGAAATCTGCGACCAGGTACAAAAGGTACAAAGACTTATTGCTCCTTGAGATAAGATGGAACGGAGTCTGCAAGACAGTTAAAATGCCCGGCATTATGGCAAAGATCACAATCATGGTTGCAGCAGCATAACACAATAATTTTTTCAGAGTTTTAACATCGTTGTTGTAAATATGTATTACAATAGCCTGTAACACATTTTGTACATTAAGTTTAAACACAGAAACAGCTTGAAATAAACCAATAACAGTTATCACAACATTTGACGAACAATGTCTGCAAAATGCGGCAGACTATACCATGTTTGCAATTGGAAATACAACAATTATTATTAACCTTATAAGTGTAGATGTGACATTTTCTCTTACAAAATCTAGATCTCCAAGCACAGATTGATGGCCTTGACTAAATTTCATTGCCTGCAACAACAAAACAATGGTTCAACACTTAATTAAATCCATCATGATTAACACACTTAATTTAAAACACACAACACTGTCTCCTTTGTGGCAAGACTTTGTGTTATGAACATAAAATAAAAAAACTGAATTTGGCAAATGCTATACTGTTGTTCCAACAAAGGATTATTGTAAAAGATGAGTCAGTTGTCATCCTACAGTCTCAAGCATTGCTTCATAACATAGCCTAAGAGCTATAGTTCAGTCTTATATTAAAAACAGTTTATTAATCCCCCAAACCAGTTTAATATTCAACAGAAGACAAATTATGATTGACCTACTTCAACTATGCAGTGATATAACTGCGTAGAGTTCCACTGAGCCACTCCGTCGCCTGTGAGGTTCTCCATCATGTTAAGAAAGAGAAGCAGCAGAGGGCCACCACCCGGAGCAGGAACAGACTGAACAGCCATATCTGTCATTTTACACAAAAAGCAGATGTTTAATCGAACGCATGACAATTTATACACCTTCGTCCGCAGCAAGCTATTTCTAAGATGTTTCACACTGGATCTGGAGATCAGTATGCCGCATTTTTATCAAACACTCAATGGTTAATACTAATTAATAGGCCATGGTCTTTGGGTTGACGGATATTTCAGTTGAAGTGGGAACAAGAAAGTCATTATTAATGAACCATCATTCTTTGATGAAGCATAGGACATAAACAATTCTGATTTTAAAATATGAACATTGCTAGGAAAGCTAGGACAACAAAATAATTATAAACAATATAAACAGTTATATATGCACATTTATTCATACTCAATACAGCCATAAAATATACTTCATTACACTATCCGATGATATAAACAGACTTAGAAAATTTATAGGCGTTGCTTTTACGAACAACAATGCTTACTGAGAAATGTCGACGTCACTGGTTCTCTTTCGACTGCCTTATAACTCTTTAAGTCTGCTTTTGTCATAACCCCCAGAGCATTAATAACCTAACAACCAATCAATTATTTGGTACAGATATTTTTCAATTCAAGAAAGCAAAAGTTGATAAACTTAAATTATAGACATATCTAAAATCAACGAAACACGCATATTTGTAGTAGGAATAATCATTCGACATGCAACTGGTAATGTAGCATACTCAATGTTACTCATAATTATACTGTGACAAGTAAAACTTATGTGAACAAGAACAGCACTGATCAGTAGCTCAGTAAAAGGCAAACGTGTGCATGCAAATGAAGGAGATCAGAGCAATCATCCGCAACTCATCCAAAATACTGTGGTTGATCAGTCTCCAGGACATTCAAGCAACAAGACACAGCACTCATCAATAAGCTGATGTCCTGTACTTAGTGTTCAAGTAGAGCTCTAGTATTTGAGAGACAAAAAAATAAATCTTTTTATCAAATAGTCTTTGTAGTTAATTCAGTGTTCATAATTTCATAAAAAGGTGCAGATTATACAATAAAGTTCTGCAAACAACTAAGATTAGCCAACCTGGCCAAAACGCATAAATCTGTTTCATGTGTGGCCATTGTTTATTGTATTTTCATTAATAAAATAGACTTAACTGTTTTGACTATTTCCTCAGAATAGTTATTGTAGAACACATCCGCTCCTCCTTTAGCCACGGCCTGAAGCAGCCACCCAAGACGTGTTAAGTTCATCTCATTCCTCACCATATTTTGTCTTACACTTTTAAAATATGCCACAACTTGTGGAAACTTTGACGATGTCACAAACTGATCTGTAAAATAACATTCTGCATAAACATGACGAGGCAAACTTTATCAAATATGGACAAAAAAGAATGAAGGACTACAAATTACTTAAGACTTGCAGTAGGCCCATAGCATTGCTGAAGGGTCTCCATTTCACAAACAGATTTTCTTAACAGCAATTAGCAAAGCACCATTAAAACTCTTTACTAGCAATTGTCATGCACACACTAGAATCACACACACATTCTCTTGACTTCAGTTCAGCACCAATGCCCTTGCAGGTTTTCTTAACTTAATCAGAGCCAAACAAGTGATTTCCACAAGTATCTTTTGATGGTTACATGCAACAACACTTTAAAGCACTTTTTCTTCTATTCACATTCATCCATATTAGATGTGACACATGGTTAGAGTATATACAGGAAGCAGACTTAACATAGCATAGCTCATTAATAAATTCTCTGCATGAAATTCCAGCTGTTCTTGGGACAATCAACAATTTAAGATATAAGTGCAAAATACTGATTCCTACAAACTGATCACGAGCCACCCATACAAAGTCTGTAACTGTGAAAATATGCTTGAATACAAAATATTCACGCATTAGATAAACTGTCATGCACAGCACCCATTCGACCAAACATATGAAACCCACATATTTAACAATGATATTTTTACGCACCTAACTCCAAGGACATGTTGACTGGTGAATACGCAATCTCAACAACCGACATTATCACATCCATCCATCGTAGCCTGCACAAAAGTCAAGCCATGCAATAACATCGAATAACAATAAAACATGCCGAAACAATTAATAGTTTTTTTATTCTCAACTAAGATACTTGCTTCTTCACACTCTCACAAGAGAAATATTAACCTGATTCAGTAATGGCACCCTTGGCTAAACCACACAGCTTAATATGTTATTGTTTCAATAAGCTGCACAATCTGAGAGGCTTATGTCATATGTAATGTGTATCCAACAAAAAAATCCCAACTGCTAATTTACGTATGCTCAGAAAATTTGAAAATAACAGACAGGCAGTCTATAACATTTTAAATAGCACTGCATGCAGGTAATTATAATTTATGGTGATAAAGCAGCGTTTAACACAGGCATCACTTCATTTTGACTTCATTTCAACAGATGTAGTATAAGCCTTTAACTAACAGACAGAATCTAGAATTTCCTGATGATCCTGAAAGATGATATGTAATTGATCCAATACATATGCATGATTGCAGGTATGCACAAAAATAAAATAAATTTGTAAAGCAATATAATAAAACTTAGAAGAGAAACATAACTAATATAAAAATCAAGAGATAAATTGCAAAATAAAATGGTCAACACAAATGTAAGAAACTGATATGAGTATTTAAAAATCAACTGAAGTAAGAATAAGAATCGATGCTTACTTTCCAAACTTTGTGTGAGCTAACTCAAGCCCTCTAAGCATTCCAGGAACCCCAACCGACAGACCAACCTGCAGCAGCACAGCAAATTCACAACCATTCAATCTAATTTGATTTAAGAGATTTATATATTTTTTTCTATAAAGGTGGAAGTTAATCTATTCCATAGCAAAGCTTAGACTAACATCAACCGAAGCAATTTGTAAACAACCTATCATCCAGTGTCCATATCCAATCTCTGACATGTACTTATATTCCAAATTGAGGAAAATGTTAACCACTCTATTCAGCTCAATGTTTCCTCTGGCTTTAACACAGAACCTTCACCTGGTCTCGTGCAGTTGTGATACCAGATGGTGCAGAGTCCATGAAGTCAATGACATGTGTCGTGTTTCCTGTGCTTCTGCGGATCACCATGAAACCTCCTCTGAATTTGAAATAGCCAGTCATATAACAGGTGTCAATTTCTATAAGGGTAAATGGATCTACATGTCTCCCACAGGTTTATGAGCTATGCTCTCAGTAAGTCCAATATTCTAATTAATTCACTTCATAGATGAGAGAATCATTTTATTATTGAAAATACAGCTTTCCTTTCATTCAGAAACTCTAATAACTGCTGAAACATAAGATCACGAGTAACAAGGGTGCAAAGTCTAACTAGGAACCAAGTAACAATAGGCTTCAAACAAGCGACAAGAAGCCTTCTAATAACTGATAACTGAAGAAGTCATTAATTGCAGACACACTGAGAATGGCAACATACACGTTAAATGCAGGATATTTTACTGCATTTTTCACATACAGTCAAATCTGCAGTCATCCATATTCAAGGTTTGCAAGAATTGCTGTCATGCGACAACACTTAAGGTTTAAAAGGCTAAAGAAATATAAGTTTGTTCTAATTGTTTTAAACAACCTTTATTAAGTCTTTTTGAAAGTTATTTTGAAATTAGCTGCAGAAATGTGCAGATACAGATAAGAGACCCTGGGATTCTTCTTATAAGGTATTATAATGAGAAACGTTAATGTACAAAGAATAAAACTATATTGAATTTAAAGGTCAGATGTTAAAGAATCATAATTAATAGGATCAAAAATGCCATTGAGTTAGTTGTAAGTCATGTGATAGATGTTGCTGCTTTTGAAACACCTACCCTCCAATTCCCGAATGATGTGGATTAACAAGCCCTTCGCACAAAACCACCGCAATGGCAGCATCCACGGCTGATCCTCCTCGTTGAAGCAGCTTCTTACCTGTGTTGGCACACAGCTTGCTGTCTGAAACTACACCTGCATGTTGTGGTACCTAGACAATGAGAAGGGAGAAAAGTATTCACTTCCAAGAAAGCAGCAAAACGGTCCAATTCAAGACTGACTGACTATGAAAACTATGCTTCTTTCTGTTTTCTAGTTGCAGACTTTGGAATTATCTTCTTGGTTCTGTTCAGTATATGCTAGCAAACATGTCAGATGTATAATGTGATGGGCGCCTTGCACTGCTGTTGACAGTTAAGTTAATTCCAGTAATAACTTATCAATATCTATTCATCATACTTTGGTTAGTCAGTTTGAAATTTAAAAGAAATTATTATTTATATCACAACTAACTTTTTATTTTAATAAACCCCATTGAAAATATACACATCTAAAATAGCAATAAAAAATTGATATAGAACCACTATTTAGTGCATCAAATAAAACAATCCTAAGATGAAAGAGGAATGCCTTAAAAGAGGGTTTTAAGAAGCAAGCAGAGCAGCAAAGGGAGGCCATTCCAAATTGAGGACCTACCACTGAGTCTGCTGACGGGTCCCAAGCTAAATAAACTTAGCACTTAAGGAGTTGAGGCAGAGTCGGTCAGACGACATAAAAACCCCTATGGTCACAATGGCGTCAGAGCCAAGGCAGTGCTGGTAGGCCGGTATGTAATCTGCATATAGCTGGGCCATTATAGCAACAGAGAGGTGAGTTTATGGGTATTGACTATGAAGAGAAGAGGGCCCAAGATGGAAGAAAATAGGGAGCGGGGACTCAAAGAGACTCAGAAGTCCAATAAACCACACTAAAGGAGCACTCACTAAGATAGGACTTCAGTCAGAGGCACAAGGTTTCAGAAATGGAGCACAGCTTGCAAGATAAACTGCATTTCCCCATACAAGTTGCACCATGACAATAACATTTTCGACTGAAGTAACTATCAGCAGATGATTTGTTAATTACTACAGTATTTAACTCATTTCATGTGATGAATCTTCACAAATATTGCTTGGCAATAAATTCTTAATTAAACCATTGAAGAAGCAAAGAAAAACTGTTCTCACAGGAAAGCAGAACTCACTTGAGGCGGAGCAAGGTAGATAGTAAGTATGAGAGCAATCGTCACAGATACCGCAAAACATATCGATGAAGAAATGATGACCTTCAGACCATCCTGCAAACCTTTCGAGGACCTAAAAAAAAAGCAATTTTCTCTGTTTATCACAGGGATTACCAAAGTTTAGGATGCCGAGAGCTACTATGGCGATACAACTTAAGCAACGTAATCCCCATGGTTGGTCTTGCAATGTCTTTTGATATTGTATTCTTTCATCACCAAAATTATTTGCTGGCTTATTAAACAGATTATCTTTTCATTGTTTTCAATAGTAAAATAGTCAATAGTCCAACTTTCTTTAAACTGCCTGCTTTCGTCTTTAATAGGACGTCATTTGCCTAGTCCATTTTATTGATAAAATGTCAATTTAGTAATATTAACATTATAATTACATACAAGGTCAAGGTTTAAATTCACAAAGAAGATATTGTAACGACATATTTTGATTTTTAAACTGCTAAAATGTTAAATGCTGCCAGAATGAATACTAAAATTCAAATGCGTTTGTCAAATTGGACATAAGTATAATTTTTTCAAAATTCAAAAATTAGAATAATTATATGCTGCATCAGGCCTGCCTGAGGGCTGCACTTTGGGGTCTAGTACTTATCAGAAGAAGACTCAGCTATTACCATAACAAACAGAAGACTGGTGCATTGGTGATATCACATGCCTCAGATTTACATTTCTATGTCACTCTGTGCACATTAACCCTTTAACGACCAGCATTTACTAAAGTGTAAGGCATAATCAAGAATGCTGGTCGTTAAAGGGTTAAAAGTGTAATAATAATAATAATAACAATAATAAAATGTATAATAATAAAAACAAAATGTAACATAATCACAATTTCTTTGTCTTCATTGCTGTGAAGATACAAGTAATAATGCAAAAGAATATTTAAATATTATTAGCTAATTCAATGATTTTTCAACTAAAAACTCCTTGGAAGCCTGTAATAGCTTGCAGACTTGATTTCTTCTCCCAACAGTAACCCTCAATTCCTACAAATCATTGGGGAGCAAAGGTCTTAGCGATCCAGAACCCAAGTTCATTATCACTGACAGCCATATCTAACAAATAACATATTTAGAAGATGAATTTCCCCATTTCATTAAGTTCACTACCCGAGAACACAGACAAAGCTGGTCATATGTTAGTTATTATCTTGAGAATGATAGTCACAAATAGAAAGCAAGCATGTAAAAACAGTCTTCGTATTTACCAAAAATGCAATAACTAGCTCAACAGAAACATAGACTGCATGTAATGTAGACAATGTGATGTAATCCCTGCAGTGTAGTCATCATCAACCCATAATGATATAAATATATATAAATTTATATATAAATATCATATATACATATATATACAGCAGAGTCACAACCACTTGCACAGAATGTAGCAACAGCAATAAGATATCTATATAAATAAAGAGATGATTCTTTGTGTCTGTCTGTCCGGCTATGCATTTGCACAGTTTTAGAGCTATTGACTCAAAACCTTTGCCGTTGGATCGAGGAACACCTGGGACAGCCAGTAGAGGGGTTGATGAACTCTGTGGCTGCCGTCCTCCTGGTCTCCAGGGTCGAAAACCTGTCTCAGGAGTGCAATAACTACCCCAATGAGTCCACATAAAAGTTTCCGTTTCAGTCGTCTGCTGCTCACCAAGCAAGACTTGCTGCTGATGCCGTCAGACATTCATCATCCAGAGCATTAGAGGCACCAGTGGCAAGACAGGCCTTTGCTGATGCTGAAAGATAAGCAGCCTACCGGAGTCCCCCCTAGGTGAGACAGACCAGACAAGCTAAAAATGCGGCCAGACAGGCTGCTACTAGGGCTGTGCATCCCCCAGGTCACTCGAACCAAGCAGGCTGCAAATGCTGCCAGACAAGCGGCCTCCACGACTACACAGTTCCCTCAGGCCATGACAGTCAGCAGGATGATTTTGCGAAGACACTACTGTACTCACAGGTTCCGAGTTACTACACTTGGCAAACCAACAAAACCTCGCAAAGACGAAAGACAGGCACACCTGTGGAAGGATATCCAGGGGTCAATAACATTTCCATTCTCCATATTTCTTAACCCGGGCAATGCCGGGTCCCCTTCTATTAATAATATTTATTTAAGCAGTGATTTAGATGCATGCTTGTTCTGAATAATTCTCTCCATTTTATGAGGTGAACACTAGGACAACTAACTGGTCGGCAGTTCGCAACAAGTAGCTAAACTCAACCATAATCAAAATTGCAAATTTATGTAGCACCTCTTCAAGAGGTGCCCCATACCTAATAAATGCAACCAAAAGAGAACAGCAAGGAATTTATCGAACAGAGGCAACGAAAATTGGATGCGTTCATGTTGAAGGTCATTAGCGAAACTTGCTGGACCATGGGAGTTTAGGTCTGTGTGAAACAACAACTAAGCTGCCTTGTTCAGCAGAGCAGAGAACACAGACGGAGATGACAACAATGACATCTTATTATTCACTGCCTTTCAATACAACAACTTCTTGTTGGATTTCTAGAATCTGGATATCCAACAGACGCCTCAAATTCACATTTCTGTGTGACTTTGCACACGTTTTAAATTTTTTTTCAATAAAAATTAATTGAGCATTTTAGCCAGTTGATCCAGACCAACTTGAGCTTCAATTATATTTAATTATCCCAATATCAATACAACAAATGTATCTAATGTTGTTACATCATGGAACATTACATAGGCATGGAAATGTGCACTACTAAAGTCTGAATGATCGAAAGGGTGTCGTACCTGTCAGAATTATTGTGACTTTCCAGCTGAAGTGGTGCTATCTCAGACGTTCGTGTGCCTGAATTTTCAGGCGAGGTCAGCATATCTTCCTCCATTCCAGGCTGAAGTTCTAGACACAAGCAAACAAGAGCATTCATGCCATGCACAGACATCAGAAAGTCTCAGTCAAAGACATAAAATATTCTCTTGACTTGAGAGACTCTGACCTTTGGATCACTGCAAAGTCATGTCAACAATTTTGAAAGCGCTTCGACTTTGATTCATGATAATCTTTTAGGTTCCTGGGTTGATCATGGGTTCAACTAGGGCTGTGACCCTCAGGTCTGATTTGTAGAACCACCACTGATGACAATTACAGTAATTCATGGACACAGCTCTCTGCTGGTCCCATTAGGATGGTAAAGATTTCCTAGTTTCCTTACATAATAATTATGTATGAACTTAGAGTAAACTAGCCCAATAATCTATAAATAAATATATAAACATAGTGCTCTCTCACAAAGATTAAACCTGTTTGCTATTCTGCTTTTGTCCACCTTCTGCTGTAGACATTGGATTTATAATTTTATCTATACCATCTCAGGAATTCAGTTCAGACATCCTGAATGTATATCATCAGGCAATTCAAAATTATTCATGCATCATAGTATGTAATTTGAGGATCCCAAATGAAAAACGCACATATACCTTTTTACTGAATTAGTTCACTAGTAATTCTATAAATGTGCCAATAATAACAATATCCGAAGAAAAAACTACAGTTGAAACACGTAATAAATTTATAACAAAATCATAATTAGAGAGGCCATTTGGTGACAGCAAGAGCATTATAGACCGTTGCGCTGTTTCGCATGCATTTTATATGACAGGGGGTCGGTGTAACAGAAAATGGAATCACATTGGCTGAGTATGCAATTAACAGTTGAGGTAATCAAAATATTTGTGGTAAATAATTATGGATGCAAAAACAAGATGTTATTATACTTCAATACATTACCTTTATCTGCCTATCTAACTGGTATAATTTGATGTGAAAAATCTTCTGTGGCAAAGATTCAGCTGCACTTGAAAGGAACCTTTTTACCCATGTTGTGAGAAACCTTTGCCACATGCTCAAAACTTCGAAATCCCATGGACTTTCAAAACCGCATATGCCTAGTTCAAAACATGCTGGATTATTCTTAGGACAAACCTCTGATACAGTCAGGTTAGGCGTTGTGACGGTCATTTAGAGTTAGTGCCCATTAGAATAATCTTTACGTTTTATAATAGGAAAATCCGGCTGCAGCAAGCCTATTTCGTCACATCTCTGAGGCCGAAGACCTGTGTGTAATCTTCGGCGCATGCACACTGTAAAAAATACGCGTCGCATTTAGATAAACTGCAAGAAAAATTTTGGCCACACAAACATGACGCTTCAGATAAATTTAGGTTTTTAGCGTAATTAATTCTAAACGCTAACAATCAACAGTTTCCCATTGAACACAATTTCATTAATCCAGCTTCCATTTAAGCACGATTCTTTTAATCTATCCAGCTTCCATTTGAATGGCATTTTCTTCATCAACAATTCGATCGCGTCTTAAAAACCATTTCTCAAACATTCTAACAAGAAATAATTAAATACGCTAAAAACTAAGATTACTACACTTTATTATTATAGACAGAGAACTTCTGTATGCATATGAAACCGAATTTTGCGACGAAGAAGAATTTCATTAAAATTATGATGGCGGTAAATTTTTCTGCACGCAATTTCTGCATGCGTTTAGTGACAAAATCTTCCGCTGCAGAAGCACATGCAATATCATGACAAAGCGTGGAGCTTCTGTGGCCCAAAGTTCGGCCTAAAATACACAGAAAAATTACTTCTCCGGCCGAAAGTTCTTTGTATATATGTCTAAAAACGACACTAACTCAAACCCTAAACGACCCTCACGATGCCTAACCTGATCCTAATCTGACCCTAAACGACCCTCACTACGCATATTATAAATTTGAGGTGTTTTTTTACCAGTGCGCATGTACCAATGGTAGCGCATGCGCAGAGGTCTTCACGCTCTACATTTTTTATGGGTTGGGCCGTAGAAGTAAAATTTTCGTTTGTTTTTGAGCCGGCCGCAGAAGATATATCGGATAACAAATCATACGCGAGTCAGATAATTTATTGTCACGCTTAGAATACCTCTAGAAAAGCCTTGGTTTTCCATTGCTTTGCCGTTTGATCTGGGGTTATATGATGCCATGTATCTTTAACTAGAAAATCGTTGACAAATTTTAATTGTCTTACATAATTTTGTTATTATTATTATAAATGTGTCAATAACCAGATAACACCTCAGTGGTTCACAACATAGATATATATAATTATGTTGATTGATTATAAATAAATTTATCTATGCTCCGGTCTAGATGCCTACCGGAAAGTCCGGAATCAACGACTTGACCGGAATCATACCATCATTCATTACGAGCAACTTTGCTAGAAGCAAACTTCTACTGTTGACTCCGAACTATTTTGAGCCATCATCAGCAATGCATATAATATATTGAGCTTTGAACTTTAGAGGTTATTGTTTTCGTGAAAACTGCTGCATGCTGGTCACGACTCTGAAACCACAAATACCACAATCGAATCAGCGTAATCGTAATCTCCAAATTTCCAAAGCGCCACTTTAAAGCTAAGCGCAGGGCACCAGCTTATTCACGAGCGCTGCGTCAAATCGAAAGGATTCTCCAAAGGATCGTCCGTGGGCGGTCATAGTGCCTAAGGCAAGCTATCTAACTCGTAAAACTTTTGTCACACGGAAAATTGTTACCTAGATATAATTATTTCTCTATCTTTATGTACATCAAAGTGAGGTTATCAGTGGATCTTTCAATGAATACATACTTATCTAAATTTCAGAGGTTTACGATAAATGCAGCAAACTTCAGATGGCGGTAAATAACAAAATGACCACAATGACGTCACTGCTGAACTAGGAGCTAGTCTGTGCTCGAATGTTCTAGGCATCGCGAGAGGATTCTGTGGCTATACACGGGCTGGATATATAGAAGAGAGCGTCGGTGAACGCGCTCAGTCTCAGCCCAGTCTGCAGGTTGATTTTAAACGAGGAAGAGTGGCATTTGTGTAAATTGCTAAATTTGCGTGCAAAGAAGTCGAGATCTACTCTTTTCCGCATTTAATCATCGCCAGTAATTGTAAGTATGTGCTTTCCAATCTCATGGAGCGTTTTAGATAAGCTTGTATTATTGCTGCGGATGCATTTCATCTCCGAGCAGAGTGTACGCTGAGCAATGTTCGAGCACGGGACGTGTGTTGCTTTTGTATTCATAGGTATCGAGATGTTACAGGCCTACTCATAGTGGTGCGTATTTGGAGCAGACATAGCAGACACTAATTATCTTATGCGCTTGGCTGTTAATGTTTACAACTTCATCGGCCCAATTTCGTCGTGGTGTTTCTGCGTGTTAGTGATAGTGGGTCACAGTTCGAGGTCAACTAGATGCACTTGGTTCCGTAAACAGTTGTTTTAAGTGTTTAACAGGTGATAGCTATTCAGGTTGGTTGGCATGGTCTTTGATTAGTATACCCTGGGGAAAATAAAAATATAATTATAATTATTTTTCCTGAGAAGTGTAGCATTAGTGGAGAATCTGGCAATGCATAACACGACAGTCTTTATTTTACAAGATCCGTCATTTTCCAGAAGCCTTGCTAGTACAGTTGAATGTTGGCTATAGCTACATAATCAAAGAGCTAGAAAGCCTAGACACAAAGGAATTCATGTGGGATGTCAGAGTGGCTTTGGTTATAGTGCATTCACCTGTTTACATCAGAGTGCATACTTATCATTCCAGAGCTGTAGCAGTAGGTCTACTATTAGCGGGTGCTGGCTGAATCATTGGCAGTGTTTACAGACTGAAGCATCAAGACTGTAGTACTTAACTCCAAAAGATATAGTTGTGGAATTTCTAGGATTTTGTCATCAGTAAGTGTGCATGAGTTGTTCTATTTTAAGCACCATTGAAAATATTTTGTTCTTCCTGGCTGATTGCCAGAGTTGTGAATACATGTGAGAGAACTATCAGAGATGAAAAACTGTTATTTTTTAATATCTTGTTCATGCAATACTATGCCCAGAAGCATTGCAATAAATTCTCTTTATTGCGTGTTACTGACGAATCGTCATCCTCGATCATAGTGTTAATTTCTTTCATGTATTATGACAGATAGCTGTAGTCCATGATTGTCTGAATAAAACTTGGCAGGACTTGGTGTGGACAAACAGTGGTTAATGAGTTGACATTCATTTACTTGCATAAGTAAAATATATGTCTGGATCAATTGTCCAGTTTGATCTTGTCATATTTGACATTTGAGTCACCATTTTTTTCTAATCTTGTGCCCACTACAGTCTGGCATGACTTGGTTACCATAATCTAAAGCTGTGCCAATATCACTTCTTTCTGATTAATGTAGTTACCATGTATAGCCAATTATTGAAATAGCTGATTATTGAAATATCCTATACCGATTATGAAGCCGGTTATTTCATTATCTGTTTAATAAAAATGTTTATTTCCAAAGCATAAACCCTAATATTGCAAGCATGTGTTTTGCTGACCGTGCTCTATCGTAATAAAGCAGTGGGCTGGTACATGTGGTACTTTTCAATTACTACAACAAAACGTAGCTATTTCACATTTAACTATTTTGTGTAATTTAATAAACTGAAAATAAATCAAAAACTTAGAAATGCAATACTGAATAAATATATTAAGTTTATCGCAAATTATTAGATTTGTTTGCTAAAACTGATTGTACCGATTGTTCTTTTAATTGGCCAAATTTTGAGTATGGCCGATTAATCAGTACTCTGTATCATTAACTAACTACATTCACTGCTTTTTTTTACAGTCTTGATGATATTAGTTTACTGTCTTAATGTTCTGAACTGCAATGTACAAGATAGTAATGGAGCTTTATGTATTTAAAGCTCTAAACTTTCCAAGTCTGCTCTTTTCTTTTTTGTTAGAACTATGTTCTGTTGAATATGCATCGTTTGTTGCATACTATTTCACTTTTTACTACTACCCAAACATTTTCGGAATTGCCCTATAATTTACCTTTTTGCTAAATAAGTAACATTATCACATGTACATTGGGTTTGAGAGTAGCTCAACCATTGTATAAGGTTTCCTTATTGATACATGCTCTCCCTCCAACAGCGAATCTCGTACCGTATCATCTCTTTGGTATGGCAGTCATTGCTAGGTCTCGCCCCTGCCTATCTTCGCAATCTCTGTTACTCTACTTTGAGTGTAGGCCTATTCGGTCGCCACTCTCTATGGTCTACTGAGCGAGGCATGCTCATTGTCCCCATTTGCCCGTACAACTACTAAACAGAATTGTGCCTTCTGAGTGGTTGGCCCCTCGCTCTGGCATATGCTCCCGTTGACGTTGCGGTTGTCGCCAAGGGTCCACTCACTCTTTTTATACTCGCCTTAAAACTGTTCTTTTTAAACATGCTGGAGTCGGGAGCGCCCCTGAGTAGTAGCCTTGAAAGGGTGCAATATAAATCTCTGTAATGAATTAATGAAAAAATACATACATACATACATAGCACATACACATTTGTTCTACTTTGTTTTACAGGACCAAAGATGGCACTGGTTATGCGCGACTTTCCTGTGATGAGGTATGACTGTGACTTCTTCGAAAGGATCAAAAAGCAAATGCATCTGGAATTCAAGCAGATTGAGGATGAGATTGAGAAGATGCGCCGACAGATGTTGCATCTGCTGCCTATGGATCCTGTGGATGTGATGGTGCAGGAGATCAAACCCTCAGTTCCAATCGTAGAAGAGAAAGGAGAGACAAAACTGAAACTGGAGTTCAATGTTAAAGAGTTCAGACCAGAAGATCTGGAAGTAAAGCTATTGGGAAACAACATCTTGCAGGTACTTAAAATGAGCCAGGCTAAATTATCCTTAGCATGTTGACCTCTGAACTTTGAATCTTAATGCATGCAATTAGGGATGTGTATACAGTGGTCAATGTGTTAGAAAATTTGACCTTCCACTGTCATCACTTTATAAAGAACTTAGCATTTAAATTCTGCATTAGATGTTGGGAGATTACGATTACAATCTAGAAATTACATTGTATACCAAATTTTAGATTGGTTATTTGCAATGGGCATGATCCTTTCCCCTTTTATGGGTTTGGGTGACCTCATACTCTGTTCTCTTTGTGATGGTCCGTAGTGGACGACTCTCGAGTTCAAAGCTGCATTTCCAGACAGTTGTGTTTTTGAGATATCTGTGTCTGTACTTTTATGTACCAATATTAATTTTAATATTGTGCATAAGCTAATCTGGCCCATCTAGAAAACTTTGTTAACTGCCACTATTTAGAAATTATTGTAGACTTTAATTTTTAACCCTTTAACGACCAGCGTGTACTAAAATGTATGGAAAAACATGTGCAGCTGGTCGTTAAAGGGTTAAGCATCTGGCCATTTATTTACAGCTTACTATTAATATAGTCATTTATTCTTAACTTAAGATTAATTTTGTTTTGTATATAGGGCCTGGTTTGAATTGAAACTCTGTCGATTGAGATGCAAAATAATTTACATTATCTGCTATGTTTAATTATAATTAAACATACATTGAGTTGTGGATTTTTTTAAATGTGCATTGAAAGACCTTGGACAAAGAAAGTTATTCGGTGATGACTGTTGACATATATTAAATTAACAGATAGCCATTACATCATTTATTTTGTTTCCTTTTTATATTACTAATATACATTTCCTATTGCCAATGGATTTCTTCTGCTTATGTTAAAGGTTACTGCTCACCGAGAGGACAGAAATGAGTCTGGCATGAGCAAGATCTGTTACCTGCGCAAGTACACTCTTCCTGAAGGAATTGACAAGGAACACATAAAACCTACACTGACCAAGGATGGAGTACTGACAATTGAAGCACCTGCCCCTGCTCTAAAACCAAAAGAGAGAATGATTCCAATCGAATACAAGGTTCAGTAGAGATCTACGAATAGCTGGAGTCTTGAGTCATGGACGGCCTGATAAGACAGTGTTCGAGTTTCTTGCATTGCAACTGGAATTGAAGACTTCATACCATAACATGTTTGCTTAAAGTGCATGTTGCAATTAATTTCAGTTTCTTATTATATGGACAAGACTGTGCGTGTTTATTATGCTAGTGTTATTAGTGTTAATCGAATTCTGTTTTTGTTTATTGTTTGTAATCATAATCTCCAAATTTCTAAAGCGCCACTTGAAAGCCAAGCGCAGGGCACCAGCTTATTCACGAGCGCTGAAGTTGATAAGAAGTAGTTGATGATGGAAAGTTTATTAAGTCTGTATGTGCATTTACTGTGATTTTATTATTTCAGTCTCTGGCACGCAGCTAAATTTTTTCTTCTTTCGAGTTGTTAGAATTCCATGAAGGTTTTTTTAAAAATGTTACAGTTTCATGAGGCCTTGGCAGCTTTGTTGGAAAATAGCCTCCAGTAATTGAGGTGCTGACTTTTTAAGTTTTTCAAAAAGAATGGTTTTCAGAAGTATTGTCTATTACCTTACTGTTTATTTTAAATTAAGGATTTATTCGAGCAGTATATTATTAAATTTATTATTATAAATTGTGGTCTATAAATAATTAATTGGTCAATTACAGATATTGACAAATATCCAGAATTCTTTGCTTTTGGGGATTTTTTTAATTTGACATTGTTGTAAAAATATGGAAAACACTAGCTTCTTATATATATATATATATATATATATATATATATATATATATATATATATATATATATATATATATACACACACACACACACACACGGTAAATGGATGAAAAGCGAACCTCT